>OY744549.1:61065299-61172799 GCA_963556195.1 Sepiola atlantica | reverse complement strand
GGAATATCCAGCTTAGTGTTGTTACTTGAGGTAACATCACTTGGGGAAGGTGCCCCATTACCTGTAGTGGATAGTGTATAGCCGTGTCGAAGGGATCTTATTTTGGGTTCTGAATACTATGTTACTTTGAGTATTTAGTCAGGGTTTATGTAAAGTATCCTCATGTCAGGTTGTCCTGACAAACCCTTGTACAGAGAGACCGAAGGCATTCGAGGATGGTGTCTAGTAGATAATTCAATTATTTCAATATGGTTAATCTGATGAGTCCATGTAGTCTTGATTGCTAAACAGAAAAAGGTCGCATAGCCTGGACGCGCACGAGTGTCGTTGCCGACATCGCACATTGCCCATGGCCGTAGCGGCGGTGATTTGTTAAAAATCAACGTGTTAGGGCACAGCATATGGAAGGCGGCGCCCATCCCTCTCCTTCCGCTGCCTTGAACCTTCCCTGAGTTTTAGTCAGGTACTCATTTACTGCTGGGTGGACAGAGGGAGTTTTCAGACCCGAAAATTTGCATGTCGTGAGTGGGATCGAACCCGGGTCGTCCAGCCCAAAGACAAGTGCTATAACCACTCATCCACAGGCCCTCCCTCTTGATTGCTACCTGTGAATAAAGAAAAATTAAATGAATCTTACATTAAAAAATAACATGGGCAACTTTAATTAACTTTAATTAACTTTAATTAACAAATGATTTCATGACCCCTTACTAAGATAAACATTAAGACATAATACATTAAGACAAACATTATAGATAAACATTAAGACATAATACACTTATTTGCTACAATAAATTATTTTTTTCTTATTTAATAATTGAAATTAAACCGAACACATAATCATAAATAAGTGTTATTTATTTATTATGGATTAATTATTGATACGCGACTGTCTTAATTACGAATGGAAATTAAATAATATAGCTGACCTGTTGTATATTACTTCTGTGCTTAAAAGAAACAGCGACAGACACTTATGTATAAAAAATATGTTATATTTTTATTGCTTAGTTGAGAGGAACGAGTGGAGATAGATAGATAGAGAGAGAGAGTGTGTTATTACTTCAGGTAGCATCACTTGGAGAAGGTGCCCCATTTCTCATATGGGCCAGTATGTAGCCATGTCCAGGGGATCTTATTTGGACATTGGATACAAAGTTATTTTGAATATTTGCTCAGGGTTTACATGTAGGGTGAAGTATCCTCACGCCAGGTTCTCCTGACAAACCCCTGTGAAGAGAGACCAAAGACACCCGAGGATAGTGTCTAGTTGACATTAAAACTCTCTCTTTTTAACAATTTTTTTCTTTTTGTGTTTGCTAGAGATTGGGCTTCCTAACATGTGCCAGACATTTACAGACATTTTCAGAGACTCCAATCGAGGTATCTTTTTATGAATCGAACCGTCCCTTTCAATGCAATTGTTTTTTTTTAAATCTCTCTTTCACTTAGTTCACAGGGTATATTTGCCAGGTAGTTTAAAAAAATTATTTTTTATAAGCCCAATGGCTTTTCTTTTTTATTCCTTCAGTAGCATAGGAACAGGACATTCTTCCAGATGGTGTGTACGCATGTGACTTTTCAAATTGTAATTCTGTGTAAATGCAGAACCGCACACTATACAAGAATATGGTTTCTCTCCCGTGTGTGTTCGCATGTGAACTTTTAAATTAGAGTTGTCCGAGTGAGAAGATCCACAAATATCACAAGTATATGGTTTCTCGCCTGTGTGTATTCTCATATGATGTTTTAAATTGCCATTCCGTGAGAAGGAAGATCCACATACTTCACAAGTGTATGGTTTCTCTCCCGTGTGTGTTCGCATGTGAACTTTTAAATTAGATTTGTCAGAATGAGAAGATCCACAAACTTTACACGTATACGGTTTCTCGCCCGTGTGGATTCTAATATGATCTTTCAACTTGCTACTCCGTGCAAAGGAAGATCCGCAAACTTTACAACTGTATGGTTTCTCACCCGTATGGATTCTAATATGTTCCTGCAAATGGCTACTCCGTGAAAAGGAAAATCCACAAACCTTACAAATGTATGGCTTCTTTCCTGTGTGTATTTGCATGGTTGCTTTTTGCTGGACTTCCATTTTTTTAATTGAACATTTCATTTCTTATGTATTTCCACTAAAAGTGACCGTTGTTGACAGATATATATATATAGTTTTAATTTTTAGAGTCTTTCGAGTAAAGTCCTTTTGAAAGAAAGAAAAGGAAACGAAAGTGCACGACCCAAGTTGAAAAGGCCAAATACAACCACTTAAAAAGAGAACAGAGGAAAGGCATGACTTCGTTACTGGAACGACTTCAGGAACTGGTGCAGGCCGTAAGTTATGACAAAAAGGCCTACCAGAAGAAGATCGTAGATGAAGCAACTGTCTACCTGTGGAAGGAGAAGCCCACCTTCCTTGCATTTTTGAAGGAAAAGCCACGCTTTTTAAGCCTCAAAAGAAGAAAACGGCAGTTAGGGTACGGACTCGCCTCTAAACGAAAAGGTACGCATTTTTTAAAAATTTCTTTCTTCTTGTTATTTGTTCACTTTCCCGGTGTATTTCTCTCTCTCTCTCTCTCGGGAGATTCAACACGCTGACACAGATCGTAGAAATTCATTTTTTTTTTTTAAACGCGCTGCAGATCATAGAAATTAATTACTTCCAAAAGTTATCGTCTGGAACGTGATTGTCTAATGCTGCAACCTGATTGGTTAATAGTTTTGTAAACGCTATGAGACCTGCCCAAACGTTAATGTGCTGAAAATGAAGAAACTAATTTTTCTCCAATTCGTCTCCTTTGTCATTAAGAAAAACTGACGTCATTTGAGATTTTGATGATAGCATTTTTCCGTCGTCTGAAAATCTGTAAATAAAGAAGAGATGAAATAAACAAGGAGTTTCCATTAGTTTCCTGCAACATGTTTCAATTATCGTATTTTATCATTCATATTCAATGATATACAACGTGTTTCAATTATAGTATTTTGTTATGGTGCTGTACCTACCTACAGAGAACTAATGGACTCGTCCACCTTATAAATACGGGAAGCACGTGACACTTGTCCTCTTCTTCCCAGGCAAACCGGCAATGGCGGTTGAGAGCAACATCTCCTTGTATCTCTTTCTTTCTATTATATAATATATACCTTTGTTCATTTAAACCATGTGTTCCTGTGTCATTTATTCAACTTTACCCAGGTCCACAACATATTTTATCATTCATATTCAATGATATACAACGTGTTTCAATTATCGTATTTTATCATTCATATTCACTGATATACAAAGACCAGATGGCGAAAAACTGGCAACTGCATCATGACAACGCGTTTGCAGATTCACCCCAATTGAACCTTTCAGTGGCATCTTCTATTTTCAAAACAACCAGAAGTCGCAAGGAGCCATGTCTGGAGGTTGGCAAATTACTGTAATTCCAGTTTTGGTCAATAAATCTTGGATCAATTGGGATGAATGTGCGAGGGCGTTGTCGTGATGCAGTTGCATACACTTAGCCAACCGATCCATCCACTGCCGGAAACACCTCTATAAGTCTTTTTTAGAATGGTGTTCATCTTTGCCATTGTGTTCCACATTATATCTTGTCTAGTCTCAAAACGGGTACCTTTCAGTGGAATTGTTGGATCAATTGGGGTGAATCTGCTAACGCGTTGTCATGATGCAGTTGCCAGTTTTTCGCCGTCTGGTCTTTTGCACTGAAAACATCTTGATAGTACTCCTTTGTCACCGTTTGCGTATTCGTGATTCACAATTCCACGGATATCAAAGAAGACAGTCAGCATCACCTTGATTTTATTATTCATATTCAATGATAAACATGTTATACTAATTCCAACTGTCTTTAATGTATCATTTAGATTTCACGTGTATTTCGGTCCGTTTAGAATTGAATTTTCCTAAAATATTTAAAAGAATTCTTATAAAATATCCGTGAATTTTTAAATTTAATTTTTACACCTTCCATCTGTATACAAGACAAATTTAAAAAATTTAAAGGAAAAAAAAATTTTAAGAAAAAAAAAATTTAAAGAAATAAAAAAAATTTAAAGAAATAAAAAATTTAAGAAAAAAAAAATTTTAAGAAATAAAAAAAGAGTGATATAGATAATGAGATTATTTATATTAAAATATCCGTGAATTTTTATTACACCTCTCATCTGTATACAAGAAAAATAAAATTTAAAGAAAAAAAAAATTTCAAAAAAAAAAAATTTTAAGAAAAAAAAATTTAAAGAAATAAAGAAAAATTTAAAGAAATAAAAAATAAAAAATTTTAAGAAAAAAAAATTTTAAGAAATAAAAAAAAAATTTAAGAAATAAAAAAATCCAAAGAAAAAAAATTTAAAGAAATAAAGAAAAATTTAAAGAAATAAAAAAAATTTAAAGAAATAAAAAAATTAAAAGAAATAAAAAATTAAAGAAAAAAAAATTTTAAGAAATAAAAAAAGAGTGACATAGATAATGAGATTATTTATATAAAGACAATGCGAAAGCGGAGACAAACGTGGATGTCAATATGAGGGTTGATTTAAAATCAACATATGAACATATGTAACGTGTGGTATAAAAACTGACAATACTAGTTTTGGATTGCACTAAAAAATAATGTGGACTCAACAGCATAACAAATAAAAATTGTATTTCCGATAAATTTTAATATTTAATCCTGATGAATATTTTTAATTAGTTATATTATAAAGACACTGTGTGAGAAAGAACTGAAAATATATTTAATAGATTATTTTGATTGACTCAACAGGCAAAAAATGATGATTACGACATTAATAAAAAATGTGTCCTTTGATCTCTATAGTTAGCTTTCAGATAAACAACTACATTTGTTTATCATATTCAAATAATTAGGGTTAGGGTTAGAGTTTAGGGTTAGAGTTTAGGGTTAGGCATTTTTAAACATTTAGAGTTTCACTATTTCGTTCTAAAATATGTTTGTAAATAAAAAAATAACATTCTAGTTTTAAAAAGTAAAAGTCTAAATTGTGGGAATAAATCCAAATGTAAGAAAAGATCCAATTCAAAGTCGATACCCTGAAAGGGGCCGAGGCAGCAGTTGGGGGTGGGTTGCAAAAGGAATTGCTCCCTTAGCGACCCAACCAATAAGTCCGGTAACAATATGTAATGGGGCAGAGAATGGATTTCTCTGCAGGAGTAACGATCCAGTGTCTGGTCTATAGTGAGTCGAATTCTGTACTAATTCTGTTCACCACCAAGCTCTGGAACACAATAACACTTCTAACAGTTCAACTCAACTGATCCACCGGTGAGAGGTAGAACCTCTATTTATAGGCTTGTAACAACCTGCCACCCCCATCTTAACATATATAAATATCACCTCTTTATCTCTGCTCATGTTGGTTTATTTGCCACCCCACTTGAAGGCCGGCACACGCAAACGGTATGTATCACTTTCTTTTTTTTCTTACAAAATGTCCAATTACAGAAATCATTTTGCTTTATTATTGTTCGCTTTATTTATTTTTTGGATAAAAACTTCTATTTCTATATTACTTCCGGTGGCACTGAAAACAAATACGTTCTGATTCAAACCTAAACTGAAGAAGTACCAAATTAATAATAAAAAAAAATTATTATGAGGTGTAAAAACAATGCATTTTAGACGTTAAATCAAATACGGATAAAAAAAAATCAATGAAAATTAAAAAAATGTTTTGAAAACAATCAAATAAAAAACAAATAAATTATTTTTCAAATAGTCTGTATTATGTTAATTATTTGAATATCATTAAATTAATATGATTGATTTTTTTTGGATAAAAACTTATTTTTCTATATTACTTCCGGTGGCACTGAAAACAAATACGTTCTGATTCAAACCTAAACTGAAGAAGTGCCAAATTAATAAAAAAAAAATTATTATGAGGTGTAAAAATAATGCATTTTAGACGTTAAATCAAATACGGATAAAAATAAAATCAATGAAAATATTTAAAATATTTTGAAAACAATCAAATAAAAAATAAATCAATTATTTTTCAAATAGTCTGTATTATGTTAATTATTTGAATATGATGAAAGAAAAGTCTGAAATTAATATGAAAAAAAGAAAAGTCTCAATAAAAAAAAAATATTGTATCACTTTCAGGCATCCATACACGATTTTTAACCGGAAGCCAGAAGTCCTCCCCAAAATTCCCTTCTCCCGTTGTTTTTAGTATAGTGACGCCCCCCCCCTAAAAATACACATAGAATTGCTTCAGATGCGACTTACCGTGAAAATGAAAAATCGTTACCGACTGCTGCCAAACATTCAAAGAGAAACCAAACAAGCGGGATGAGTTTTTTTCCTCGATTCAAAATGTCTTTTCGAGATTTGCTTTCTTTAATTTTTACAATTAGTTCTTATTATTAAAAAAAAAGTTTCCCTTACAAGAAAGTAACACCAATGTAGATCACCGGCCGGTGTTAAACGTGATGTTGTCCCCTCTGTTTAAAAGCCCGCGTCTTACTCAATAATCCTCACAAATATATTTTGTTTTGATTCAAGTGTTTCTTGATTTAGATACAGCTATAAATAGTTAAGCATAATGGGAATCTTTTACGAGACTCAGCAGAGTAAAAACGCAAAAAAAACAAATTACAACAAATAAAAATAACTGTAAGCTGTAAAAGTTAGTTTCAAACTTGCATGTGCTATTTGTTTGTATTTTAAACCCGTTTGAAGTGCTATTTATTAGAAATCAATAGTTTTCTCACCGCAATTTGAGAAAACAAAATGGCCGATTTGGGGGGGGGGTTACTAACAAATGCACCTGGAGCGGCCATATTGTTTTTGTGAAAACGGTGGGAAAAAAAAACAAGACATTTTTTTTTTTACATCTAATGAAAACCCATTTATAATACGTAAAAATAAAAACAAATTACATAGGTAAGTAGAAAAATATCTATTCTCGTCGTAGGTCAACTTCACTTGTTGCAAATTTATGTTTTTAAACCCTTTCTCGTTCTTTTTTTGGACCCCGTTCGCGCCTCTGCTGAGTCTCGTAACATATACCCAGCATAATCTTTAAGAATACGCAACCTGAATAGTCGTGAAAGGTTGTGTATAAACTCGAAATGAGTTGCGTTTTCAACGGAACGAAACGTTGGTTTTTAATCACTTCATTTCCCTGACACCTTTCAAACGCAGATGACATTGAGGAAGTTGAAAATAATCAAACTGTGGTTATGCTAACGAGTAGACACTGAAAATTTAGTTCCGGGTGCTGCTTCGCAGACAGAAAGACGGTGTCAATATAGAAAATGTCTTTTTTTAATATCTTCCTCTAAGATAGCGTGAAGCCACGGTGAAACTCGTGAACTATTTTTAAGATACTCCATGGGAGGTGACGGTGGTTAAGTGGATACTTACTTACTAGCTAGTACGGACTGACGGCCTTGGTGTGACAAGTTCGAATCCAGTCGATTCGGGTGGCAATTTTACCTCCCGCCCACCGCCGCCCAGGCCGCCCACCGCCGCCCAGCCCCCGGCGCCAGCATTTTGGCTCACGTGACTCAATCGTAGTCACTTATGAACAGAATAGTCTTCCGTATTAACAATTAGCATATATCCCCCCCCCCCCCCAAATACATTTTTTTTGTTTATTAATTATTTACCTTACGAAATAGAATGAAGATTGATGGCTGGGCGGCGGTGGGCAAAAATCCATCAATCTTCATTCTATTTCGTAAGGTAAATAATTAATAAACAAAAAAAATGTATTGGGGGGGGGATATATGCTAATTGTTAATACGGAAGACTATTCTGTTAATAAGTGACTACGATTGAGTCACGTGAGCCAAAATGCTGGCGCCGGGGGCTGGGCGGCGGTGGGCAAAAATCCATCAATCTTCATTCTATTTCGTAAGGTAAATAATTAATAAACAAAAAAAAATGTATTGGGGGGGGGGATATATGCTAAGTGTTAATAACGAAGAATATTCTGTTCATGAGTGACTACGATTGAGTCACGTGAACCAAAATGCTGGCGCCGGGGGCTGGGCGGCGGTGGGCGGCCTGGGCGGGGGATAAAAGTGCTGCCGGTCGATTCCTTAATACAACTTTCACTTAGGGATGTTGGCAACCTTCATGTGGTCCCTCCTGCAAGAATGCCGACAACACAATCAAACCGGTCAACAAAGTTCTACCATTCTGATTCATACGAATTTAGTTTCACTAATAGAAATAATTATAAACTGTTTTGGGTGCTTATCCAGTTTAGCGGATTAAATTTTAGCGATTTATGAAGACGTAGTGTAAATACGACAGCCATTTTGGGATTATTCAAAGGGGGATAACCGTAAATGAATTACGCTTATCCCCCTTTGAATAAATCAAAATGGTTGTCATATTTGCACTTCCTCTTCGTAAATCGCTAAAATTTAATTTTCTTTTATTAAAGAAAAACTACTTAATTAATTTACGTTATTTTTTGGTATAGGATATATTCAGCCCGTGACAGGTACGTACATCAAACATATTATTCAGTTTGTTTAATTACTTTTTATTTTTTCGAAAGTACCCGCTAAACTGGATAAGCACCCTTTTTTTACTGAGTATTTGTAAAAAGAAAAAAAAACTACATTTCAGATTCATTTGAGTATCTGTAAAAATAAAAAATAAAGAAAAAACGGTAGTTTAAGGACCGTGCTGAATTAATAACGTAATTATTCAGAAGGCCATTGTTTTTTGTTTTTTTTTAAAATAGTATTAAACCTGACAGATATTTATTATTTCAGGAGGAATATTATTATTAACAGTAACTTATACATGTTGATGCAGAAGACGCCGTGTAATTTCTACAGTGTTTATAATTTCTACAGTATTATAAGCTTTATTTGAATAATATGTTAATGTGAAGCAGTCATAAATACTAACATTTATTGTTTCTCTACGAGAGCAGCCCATGTGAGGTGATTTGGTCCTATCGGTGTTATCATACCGGCGTAAGCAGAACAACACAAAGCAATAGCAAATTCACTTCAACAACAAAACGCTCAAACTAGCCATAAAAATCGGCTCCCACAAGCTGTCTTTCAAAAAGGTGCTGAAAACGCCAAAAAATATTGATCACGTGATTGTCTACTACTACGTCCGCCAAACCAGGGGTAAACAAAATAAAACCAGCAGCCATGACAAAATCAGCCTCTTTTCCCCCTCTTTTTTTTAGCCCCTCGCTTTTGCGGTGGTTCCCTGCACGTCGGCTGACTACTAAACACACACGCACATTCACACACTTCGACGTACTAACGCCAAGCCTCACATGGCTACACACACACATAAAAACATGATCGCACACACGTGCTTACCACTATTCTCGGAACTGACTTTCAACGAACATTTCAAACTAACATTTTACCACCATGTAAGATTTGTAAGTGTTGTAAAGGTCATGATTGGCATAAATACGAAACTAACATAAAGGGAAGTAATCAGGTATTGACTATATACGAAAGTACGTATATAAGACGGGCAGTCATATCTGGACGTGAGCGAAGAGTCAACGTCTCTACTTCCTACCGGATCCCTGTTAAACGCAAACCACTCGGCGTATTCTTAATTAAGTATGTCCTATGTAATTTAGGATATAACAGTAAATATATAAATATTTTGTGTTACCTTTAAACTACGTTTTATTCTTCCTTCCCCATATGCATGCCTTATCTTTTAGTCAACTTTTATGCACGCGCATCAGCTTCTGGAAACCGTCCCAGACACCACCTCAAAGCAGATGTGGACCAAGAACCGCTGGGGGGAAGATTGGCAGCAAGCTGACCAACACCGACTGCACATGTTCATCACCGACCCAGACGTCATACCAGGGGCTGAGCTGCCACGAAGGCAATGGACCAATCTGAACCGCCTGAGAACTGGTGTGGGCCGTTTTTCTGCCACAATGAGAGACTGGGGTCTGAGAGAGGGTGCTGCCTGTGAATGTGGCCACCCAGAACAGACAGTTACACACGTCATAGAGGAATGCCCGCTGTTCAAACCACCCAATGGCGAGCAGAGCATAGCGGACCTTGATGACGAGACGAGAACCTGGCTTGCCAAGACCGAGCTGCAGCTTTGAGGGAGTTGGCACAAGAAAGAAGAAGAAGAACTTTTATGCATTGTTTTCCAGTGCTCATCCGTTTTCTTTGCGCTTATAAACATCTTTAATAACTAAATAGTCCCTACAGTCCCACGAAGACCAATCAGCTTCTAAGGCGTACTAATTTCAACCGACCGTTGAAGAACTACTTCAGACCACCTGGCATTTAAATAGCAGTCGGTAATTATCTTCCTTCCCACAGTGGTAAGATGTGACACAAGGTTGGGAAAGTGGGGTTTGAAAAACCAGCGCTCGAGAAGGTGAGCACTCTGGCCTACAAAAAATGCCTGGGAAGCCCTGTTGGCATTCCCCGGTAGGGCGCCTTAGGCATTAAGCGATAAACTTACTCCACCCCAAAGAGGGGAGGCAAAGCCTGGGAGGGTGGACCTCCTAGAACTGCACAGAACAAACTCACAGACCGGCGGAATCAAGACCTGAGGGCCAAGACAATACCGGCCTATAGGATGCAGTATCAATCGGAACAGATACTACACTTTGATCTTAGCCAAAAGGCATTTAGATAGCAGTCATCAGAGACTTTCATGGGACCAACGAAGCGGGACTTCTCTATTCCTCTCTCCTGCCTTTGTCCAGCTCTCTTCGCTTGAAGATAAACAACTCGTAGACTTTCGGCAGCCAAACGAACTTTCTCACTAAATTCTGTCCTCAATTTCGTTAACCTACACCCGACGGTGTCAGTAACAAAAAAAAATATATTTCGTTGTTATTCATAAAACGATTTGTTTTCATTTCGTTTGACGTCCATGTTGTTACAAAAATATTATAGGAATTTTTTTACCATCCATGTTAAGATAGTCTCCTATAAATGATATATTATTATTATATTATATATTATATTTGGGAAAAAGGTTTCTGCCTGTAACTCCCATTCCTTTCCCTCTTGTCCACTATATCAGTTCGTGCACAAGTCTGACTGAATATTTTCTGTGAAGCCAATGTTTGTCCAACTTGCACTTAAAGTCGTTTATATCTATTGCGTCGATGACCCAGTCTGGCAGAGAATTCCAATTGTTCACAACCCGTATCCCAAACGAATACTTTCTAATGTTTAGCCTACTATGCTTCTTTTCCAGTTTCAGGTTGTGACTTCTAGTTCCGGTGATCTTGCTGAGGGGTAACAGTCTCACCTTGTCCATGTTGTCTTTGCTTGTGAGGATCTTGAACGTCTGGATCATATCTCCACGTTCCCTTCTATAGTACATGGACGGGAGCTTCATGTGTCTTCAATAAATGAACAAGTTATGAATTTTTAAAAATAGGACCCTTATTTTTGCCCACCTAACATAACATAACATAACATAACATAACATAACATATATTTGGGAAAAAGGCTTTTGCCTGTAACTCCTGTTCTTTTCCCTCTTGTCCACTATACCAGTTCGTGCACAGGTCTGACTGAATATTGTCTGTGAAGCCAGTGTTTGTCCAACTTTCACTTAAAGTCGTTTATGTCTGTTGCGTCGATGACCCAGTCTGGCAGAGAATTCCAATTGTTCACAACCCGTATCCCAAACGAATACTTTCTGATGTTTAGCCTACTATGCTTCTTTTCCAGTTTCAGGTTGTGACCTCTTGTTCCGGTAATTTTGCTGAGGGGTAACAGTCTCTCCTGGTCCATGTTGTCTTTGTCTGTGAAGATCTTGAACCTCTGGATCATATCTCCACGTTCCCTTTTATAGTACATGGACGAGATTATATCTATATTACTATGAAAGTTATTTGGTGCTTGTACAGAGAAGTGTCCGTATTAAATTATCAATACCACAAAAAAAAAAACAGTATTATATACTTACGCAGCAGATTTAAATAAGTATCCTCACCAAAAAGTAGGAAAAATGATCGAGTAGAATTTTAATTAAAAATAAAAATCAGTTTTATCGTATTAATTTGATTACTGCCATTGATTTATTACTTGTTAATGTGACAGACTTGGTTACCTCCACCTGAATTTCGTGTTTTTCGCTTGAATTAATGGCCGAACCCGATTAAACGATATAACGGATTTTTTATTTTTCATTACAATTCTACTCAATAGTTTTTGCTAATTTTTGGTGTACAAACCTGTTTTTGCTTGATACATAAATATTTCAAAAAGTTTTGCGGTTAATTTAATTGGAAATGCGATTTTCAGCGTTTTTTTTTTTTCATATGTGCTCGTCTCTGTACACCGTTATTTGACTAATATATTACAAATTAAAATAAAAATAAGGTACATATACAGTTTACGACCTGTGCAGAAACCGAGGTTTCATCGACATCTACCAACTGAAACGCTTAGCCAATCAGATTGCAGCAGACAACAATTTTCAATAGCGAATTGAATACAGCGTTAAATTCAACAAGTTAAGAAAATTGACGAAAGCGAGCATGAATTTAATCGATAAGGAGAGTAGAAAGTGAATAATCTTTTGTTTATTTTCGGCAGCCTCGTAACTTGTTACATTACGATATATTTAATAAGTAAAGAGAACACAAGTGTAGGAGAGAGATAAGACATACTGGCCGAAGCCAGGCTTTATAACGGATGCAGATGCATGCTGGGAGAAACAGGGGAAGGGGGGTTATAGTCCAACGTACATGGGTGGGGAGCATAATGTAACATAACTCTCGCTTCCCTTATTCTCTATTTTAGTCTTCACATTCCATGAACGGGTTTTTCTGACAAAGGGGGAAGAATTGCTGTTTTCTGGATCGGAATGTATTCATCTTACACTTATCGTTTGCTAGTTTTTGACCTTGAAGTAGTATTTTTTTAGCTTCTTACATCAAGTGGCTTCATGCCTTGTCTGGAGCGACGACTTCAATAGAAAATAAAAGAGTTAGGACAGACGCAATAGTCTCAGAAAGGAATTATTGTATTCTGTCAGAAAAGAAAACATATAGGCCAAAAGAAAAGTTGCAGAATATACTCTTTATCACCCGACCCCTACAGATATGTTAGATGCATTCATTGTTAATATAACACGCTTGGTTAGTATGTGTAACAGAGAACAAACACGCGTGTATGGTTTTAACGGGTCGCCATCTTGAGAAGTGGTTTTTCTATCTTTATTTACCGGAGAGTTACCTCTGAGGGGAATCTAAGGGGAGGTAACTATGTCATGCTGTGACACCCTACAATAAACGACCTAACCGTAACCATACCCTAATTTAACCCTAATTTAACCCTAACCTAGTCAAAAAAAAATCATTGAAACAAAAAAGTCCTTTCATTATATTTTCTTGGTTAAAAAATAAATATTTGTTTCATAAATATTACGATTACTGTTATTTTCTTGGTTTAAATGTTGTTTCCTTAACTTTTCCAGTTGAATAGCGTTGTAGCAGTTACCTCCTCCTTTCATAACTACACCGGTTTGCCGGTAGGTGGCGCTGTAAAGCGACACCAGAGTTATCTGCCCTTCGGACTATAAAAACGGTTGCAAACGGAAAATCCATCTCTT
Organism: Sepiola atlantica; assembly: GCA_963556195.1. NCBI lineage: Eukaryota > Metazoa > Mollusca > Cephalopoda > Sepiida > Sepiolidae > Sepiola > Sepiola atlantica. The sequence continues at coordinate 61,159,204 of OY744549.1, read as the reverse complement.
CCTCACCGACCTGCCTCGGCAGACAGACGCTGACACTAGCGTTCCGTTTCACTCTTCTCTGGTCGACAGAACGACGCTAATACACTAGCGTTTCGTCTCACGCTTTTCTTCTCAATCGGCCTAACAACTACCAACACACGTGGGCAAACAACGGTAAGAGTTCTCAACTCGTTTTCTTTGTATACGGCTTTCAAAGACTTTTCCTACGTCGGATTCATTTCTTCTTATACCTTTTCAAGAACTGTTTTTCCATCGACACACATGCATACATCACACACTTCATCATTCCACGTACACACACGTTCAATAAACCTTATTTGAACTACTTCATTTTTGTTTATTAATTATTACTCCGTCTTTGCATGCAACATTGTTTGATTCAACTGAACACGTTTATAATCGGGGGAACACGACCCTCGATCCGAACAGCGTCTTCGTCCAAAATTTTTTTTTTTTCTATTAATTTTTCCTGTTCGATCGCGTCGCCTAGTTTATTATAGTTAATTAAAACTTATAACACACAATCACGAGGAAGTATGGGGAAAAGTTGTCGTCCTACGTCCCATCGCCACTGCGGCAGACGCTACTACCGGCCAGGGGATATTTGTTGCAACTTCTTTTCTTTCTTTCTTTGTTTAGCCCTTCTTCGTCTCTGAGGTAGAGAAGAGGGGATGATCTCGTGAAAGCACGTTGACCGAAGATTCCGGCCAATCAGGAACCAACAGGTCAGCTTCACCACGTGTGATTTGACTCCCTATAAAACAAGTCACGCACCCTCTTTTCCCTCTCTTTTTCTTCTTTCTGGCCGAACGCACACAGAGGAGATCGTCGACAACCCTCCCCCCCCCATCGGCTTGACCGAAGAGGTGGGGGAGGCAGAAGTCAAAAAGTAGGTAATCTCTTTTAACCCCTACCACGAATAACGAACTATTCTGTCAAGCACACCCATTACAATTGCCACAAAAATACTTCAAACACGCTTGCATATACACATTTGTACAAAAATGAACTTAAAAAAAACAAACATTTCACTCATACACGTTCGTACAAACGGAACTTTTCACTCCTTAAAAATGAACTCTTTAACTGATAGCTTTACGAAATGTCTCAGTCAAATAAATTGTTTTGTTTAATATAAATGTTTTACTCCAATTATTCTTGTGTGTAAACTTTATTATTCCTTCGCTTTCTTTCTAATATAATTTCAGATATTATAATAATGTTGTCTTTCTTCCCTTTGTTTGTTTTATTCTGTTAATTTTATGCACACGTGGTCGGGCCACTTCGAACAGTGGGAATGACATGCCGCTATAAAGGCATCTTTCCCACAACCTTTGGTCGGGGCACCCCACCTAGGTTTAACTCCTTTGTCCAAGACCAACCCCTGGCCATACCACCATTTACGGCTCGGCACTCCTAACAAAATTAGTCTTTGAAAAACCTCGGCCATTGTGGCAAGAACCAACACAGTTTTATTCTTTCTGAACATATAATTTCTTCTATCATCTTAATCATCAACATCAGTCGCAGCCGAACAGTCAGTATAAAATAAAAACTTTTCTCATACCGCACATGGAGTTTTGTCCCTTGTCTTGGTGTTAGGGTTATTGTTTTACAGACTGTGCCATTCTACATCATGTGTTAGGGTTAGAGTTTTACAGATTGTGCCATTTTACATCATATGTTATGGTTAGGGTTTTACAGTTTGTGCCATTCTACATCATATGTTAGGGTTTTACAGATTGTGTCATTCTACATCATATGTTAGGGTTAGGGTTTTACAGATTGTGCCATTCTACATCATATGTTAGGGTTAGGGTTTAACAGTTTGTGCCATTCTACATCATATGTTAGGGTTAGGGTTATACAGTTTGTGCCATTCTACATCATATGTTAAGGTTAGGGTTTTACAGATTGTGCCATTCTACATCATATATTAGGGTTAGGGTTTTGCAGATTGTGCCATTCTACATCATATATTAGGGTTAGGGTTTTACAGATTGTGCCATTCTACATCATATATTAGGGTTAGGGTTTTACAGATTGTGCCATTCTACATCATATATTAGGGTTAGGGTTTTACAGATTGTGCCATTCTACATCATATATTAGGGTTAGGGTTTTACAGATTGTGCCATTCTACATCATATGTTAGGGTTAGGGTTTTACAGATTGTGCCATTCTACATCATATATTAGGGTTAGGGTTTTGCAGATTGTGCCATTCTACATCATATGTTAGGGTTAGGGTTTTACAGATTGTGTCATTCTACATCATATGTTAGGGTTAGGGTTAAGATGCCGTTTCTGCCAACAACCATTGCAGTTGCTGCTGGAATTCTTGCCAGACGATTTGGTGCCATTTCACGATGATGATGATGATGACGATGATGATGGTAATGACAGTCGGCTGCAGAAGTGGCAGCACCGACCCATTTCTTTCTACAGCTTTTCCCCGCCATGTCAACAATGGCTGCTATCATATCCATCATCATCACAGCAGGATCAACATCAAGAACACTTTAGTCAGATTGATCGTCATCATCATCATCATCCGACGATAACGATCCATCCTTTCCAGACGATTCACTGACATATGAACTCTACCTCAAAAGACATATATTTATTTCTTTGATAATAAATGTGTCTTTTACTTTGAGCGGATCAATTATACTCTAGGCACCCTAAAACGACACATGTAAGGTCGACACTTTACCACGGGTTCTGTAGGACAGATAGCGTGATTTATGTATATCTATATAGAACATAATCCCAAAGTTATTCCATCGATTTTTTTAACAGCCTGTATATGTTCCCTACTTATGGGTCGAGCGCTCTGGTAGAGGAAATAACGGTTTCCACTTAGATATAATACTGGTAGCATGGAAAAATATGAGAACATAAATACATATAGTGCCATAGCTTCTTCTTTTACTGTCTCTGGCGAGTTTGTTGGTGCAGGGCACTGTTGCTCACATTTGAAAGTGACCTGGCGTTCAAATTTCGAATCTTGGCATGGTACACTTGCTAAATCTATCCACAGTTACGAGATGTGATACAACAAAACAGCTCTTTGTGCATGACTATATTTTATATATACTATTACTAATGATAATTTGGTATTTCTCATTCTGAAGCCGAAATTATACTATTATTCCTATTTCTAATGGAGATTTGGTATCTGTCTGTCATTCTGAAGCCCAAACTATACTATTAAGATTACTGTCTTTCAATGCTTTATTCGGTGTTGGAGGAGGCTAGTGTAGTATCTGTTCTGTTGGCATGATACCATCCTCCCAGGCATTACCTCCTCCTCTTTTAAGAGGTATAGAGGTAGTTAAGTATCTGTTCTGTTGGCATGATACCATCCTCCCAGGCATTATCTCCTCTTTTTTGAGAAGTGTGGAGGTAGTGTAGTATCTGTTTAGTTGTCATGATACCATCCTCCCAGGCATTACCTCCTCCTTTACTTTCGGATTCCTTCACAAAAATTATTTACAAAACGTTATGTGTTGTAAACATTAGAGATTTTAAAAAGAATTTTTTAAAAAGTCACAATTATTTTTTACACAAGAGATATAAACAAAACGAAATAACATTTAAAAAATAAATAATTTTATTTACAAATTTTTTTTTATTTTAAAACAAACTAAACGACCAAATACGAGTGATGGCTTCCGTCAGCATCTCGAAAAGAAAAGAAATCTTGCCATGAACAAGAACAAATATTTATTGAAACACACTTGATCACGGGTTCTGTACGACAGATAGCGTGATGTATGTATACCTATATAAAAGATAATCCCGAAGTTACTCAATCGATTTTCCACACAGCCTGTATATGTTCCCTACTTATGGGTCGAGCGCTCTCGTAGAGGAAATAACGGTTTCCACTTAGCGTATAATACTAGTAAATAAACAAATTAAACAAATAAGTACGAGTGATGAATTCTGTCAGCATCCCGAAAAGTAAAGAAATCTTGTCATGAACAAGAACAAATATTTATTGGAACACAAGGGTGAAACATGAATTAAAAAAAGAAAAGTTATGTTTCTCTTGTTTGCGGGAAAAAAACACATTTAAATAATTTGTTGGAGAATTTAAATGATTCTCTTAGATGAATTCGAATTAGAAAAGAATTGTCTACTTTTTAAAATTGACAAAGTACAGCAGTATGTTAGGGTTAGGGTTTTACAGATTGTGCCATTCTACATCATATGATAGGGTTAGGGTTTTACAGATTGTGCCATTCTACATCATATGTTAGGGTTAGGATTTTACAGATTGTGCCATTCTACATCATATGTTAGTGTGAAGATTTTACAGATTGTGCCATTCTACATCATATGTTAGGGTTAGGATTTTTACAGATTGTGCCATTCTACATCATATGTTAGGGTTAGGATTTTACAGATTGTGCCATTCTACATCATATGTTAGGGTGAGGATTTTACAGATTGTGCCATTCTACATCATATGTTAGGGTTAGGATTTTTACAGATTGTGCCATTCTACATCATATGTTAGGGTTAAGATTTTTACAGATTGTGCCATTCTACATCATATGTTAGGGTTAGGATTTTACAGATTGTGCCATTCTACATCATATGTTAAGGTGAGGATTTTACAGATTGTGCCATTCTACATCATATGTTAGGGTTAGGATTTTACAGATTGTGCCATTCTACATCATATGTTAGGGTTAGGGTTTTAGATATTGTGCCATTCTACATCATATGTTAGGGTTAGGGTTTTACAGATTGTGGCATTCTACATCATATGTTAGGGTTAGAGTTTTAGAGATTGTGCCATTCTACATCATATGTTAGGGTTTTACAGATTGTGCCATTCTACATATGTAAGGGTTAGGGTTTTACAGATTGTGCCATTTTACAGCATATGTTATGGTTAGGGTTTTACAGATTGTGCCATTCTACATCATATGTTAGGGTTAGGGTTTTACAGATTGTGTCATTCTACATCATATGTAAGGGTTAGGGTTTTACAGATTGTGCCATTCTACATCATATGTTATGGTTAGGGTTTTACAGATTGTGCAATTCTACATCATATGTTAGGGTTTTACAGATTGTGCCATTCTACATCATATGTTAGGGGTAGGGTTTTACAGATTGTGCCATTATACATCATATGTTAGGGTTAGAGTTTTAGAGATTGTGCCATTCTACATCATATGTTAGGGTTTTACAGATTGTGCCATTCTACATATGTAAGGGTTAGGGTTTTACAGATTGTGCCATTTTACAGCATATGTTATGGTTAGGGTTTTACAGATTGTGCCATTTTACAGCATATGTTATGGTTAGGGTTTTACAGATTGTGCCATTCTACATCATATGTTAGGGTTAGGGTTTTACAGATTGTGTCATTCTACATCATATGTAAGGGTTAGGGTTTTACAGATTGTGCCATTCTACATCATATGTTATGGTTAGGGTTTTACAGATTGTGCAATTCTACATCATATGTTAGGGTTTTACAGATTGTGCCATTCTACATCATATGTTATGGTTAGGGTTTTACAGATTGTGCCATTATATATCATATGTTAGGGTTAGGATTTTACAGATTGTGCCATTCTACATCATATGTTAAGGTTAATGTGTTACAGATTGTGCCATTCTACATCATATGTTAGGGTAAGGGTTTTACAGATTGTGCCATTCTACATCATATGTTAGGGCTAGGGTTTTACAGATTGTGCCATTCTACATCATATGTTAGGGTTAGGGTTTTACAGATTGTGCCATTCTACATCATATGTTAGGGTTAGGGTTTTACAGATTGTGCCATTCTACATCATATGTTAGGGATAGGGTTTTACAGATTGTGCCATTCTACATCATATGTTAGGGATAGGGTTTTACAGATTGTGCTATTCTACATCATATGTTAGGGTTAGGGTTTCACAGATTGTGTCATTCTACATTATATGTTAGGGTTAGGGTTTTTCAGATTGTGCCATTCTACACCATATGTTAGTGTTAGGGTTGATTCGTTTCCAAATGAGAATTCCATCACAATACAGATTCACAAAAATAATTTATTAAAGTCAATTCGTAGAAATGAAGGGGCCCATCCGAGGGTTGACACTTAATTTTTGGGGTGAATTATGTATATCTTAGTGTTTATTTAAAAATCTTCCCTACTTCCCAAATGTAATACTGTAATCTTACATTTATTGTTTGCATTTTGAGCACTATTGACACTACCCAAATAAAATTTAGGATGCATTTAGAGCACTACTAAAATCACCCTTCCCGAGTTTCTTGCCACATCTCTTTCTAATCCGAAGAGAGGATTAAGAAACGCAAAATAATTTTCAGTGCAGTGGGAGTTCCTCAGATATAACTGGCTTGATGTTGATGGTTAATTTTGGACAGACTCATACCTTCTGCCGTCTAGTTAGATACAGCCTTGGTAGTCACTGGTGTCGGTACATTATTCTGTATAGTGTTTACATTGTGTGTACACAAGTCAGTGCTTAGAAAATGACGGGGCCCATCCAAGGGTTAACACTTAATTTTTGGGTGAATTACTGTTGCGAAGTTGTCCAACAGTAAATAATAAATAAAGGAAGTCAAGTCGAGGGTTGGTTTAACAAGTGTATTAACAAAGTAAGAAACTGACTAGCACTTGGCTAGACAGTTACAAGACTGTGCTTTGTCTTCTCTGTGTCTCTGGTGACTCGCACTATTTATAGTGACAACCCATGCAGTTTCTCCTGTGTAAGAACGGCCGGTGTAACAATTATGTATATCTCAGTGTTCATTTAAGGATCTTCCCTACTTCTCAAAACAAGAAATCCATGGACACGTGTTTCTGGCTATCAGCCGTCATCAGCATGGCTAACCTCGGCAAGGATCGAACCTACGTTAGTAATGTCTGCAGTCTGGCGTTTTACTACCAGAACACAAACACCTTGCCGAAATATGTACGATTTTTTCATCGCCATCATATTACGTAGTCTTTGTTCTTATTGTTTACTGGCGATAGAAACATCGCTGTTTTCTTAGGTCTATAAAGCTGTCATTCATTTCAAAAGGAAGCAAAACAGTGACCCCAATTTCAGTTCTTACCAATGTGTAGTTTAACGGCAGAGATTTATCTACCCTCCACAGCGGTAAGATGTGACACAAGGTCGGGAAAGTGGGATTTGAAAAGCCAGCGCCCGAGAAGTTGAGCACTCTGGCCTACAAAAAATGCCCGGGCAGCCCTGTCGGCATTCCCCGGTAGGGGCGCCTCGGACAGTAAGCAATAAACTTACTCCTCCTCAAAGAGGGGAGGCAAAGCCTGGGAGGGTGGACCTTCTAGAACTGCACAGGACAGACCCATAGACTGGCGTAAATCAAACCCCGAAGGCCAAGACAATACCAGTCTATGAGGTGCAGTATCCGTCGGAACAGATACTACACTTTGATCTTGGCCAAAAGATCACAAGTAAAATAAACTGTTTCTTTTTTCTTTTGTTTTGCTGAAATGGGGCATAAATGACAGACATTCACTCGATATTCGAGACTGCAACCAAGAGATCTTTTTAGAATTCTAATCATCCGTTTTACTATAATTCTTTGTATCTCTCTTATACTTGGTTGGCCCTAACCGTGGCCACCGAGAGTTACTACAGGCCGGTTGGCTAGAATATGACGTCACTGCATTGCGTGTCAAAACAATAAGAAGGCATTTCGACTTCTCCATTCACTAAATAATCCATCAAAATTCAGGAAATCAACCAATTTTAATGAAATTTTCAGTATTTATTAATTAATGAATATAATAAATCCATTACTTTTTTTGTATAATTTTTAAACAAATTTCAAAGTCTGAATTACTTACGGTTGATTGGGTTAGAAGTTTAAATAATGGTAATTTATAATTCAGTTTTTTGCAGTATTTGATCGTGAATTATTATTTTCTTAAAATTTATATTGAATAAAGATCAGTTTCAGGATAAATCGAATCGTGTTCCTTTCTTTTCTTTTCTTACATGCAATTTTTTAAGTTTTCTAATGCTTTGTTTTAAATATTTACACTATCGTATGGTCAACATGTTTTGATATTTTGGATAACTTTAGTAAAGGTGTTTTTTGTTTACAAGAAATAATACATTTGCACCAAGCTTTATAATAAAGTAATGGATTTATTATATTCCGCCCAAATAAAATGCTTCAGGGCACTACTAAAACCACCCGTTAAAAGTTTCTTGCCACTTCTCTTTCTAGTTCGAAGAGAAGATTAAGAAACATGAAATAATTTTCAGTTTACTACTGGTGTATTACTGGCGGCTTTTAAGGGCTAGGTTTAGGGTTGGGTGTATTACTGGCGGCTCTTTAGGGCTAGGGTTAGGGTTGGGTGTATTACTGGCGGCTCTTTAGGGCTAGGGTTAGGGTTGGGTGTATTACTGGCAGCTCTTTAGGGCTAGGGTTGGGTGTATTACTGGCGGCTCTTTAGGGCTAGGGTTAGGGTTGGGTGTATTACTGGCGGCTCTTTAGGGCTAGGGTTAGGGTTGGGTGTATTACTGGCGGCTCTTTAGGGCTAGGGTTAGGGTTGGGTGTATTACTGGCGGCTCTTTAGGGCTAGGGTTAGGGTTGGGTGTATTACTGGCGGCTCTTTAGGGCTAGGATTAGGGTTGGGTGTATTACTGGCGGCTCTTTAGGGCTAGGGTTAGGGTTGGGTGTATTACTGGCGGCTCTTTAGGGCTAGGGTTAGGGTTGGGTGTATTACTGGCGGCTCTTTAGGGCTAAATTCGTGAATGGCATGTTTGATAATTCTGTCTAATTTGTGGCAATTTTTGTGATGGAGGTTTTACCTAATGTTTCTTATACTGATGATTGGGTTCTGGGAGCTCCTCAGATATAAGTGACTTGATGTTGATGGTTAACTTTGGACAGACTCATACCTTCTGCTGTTTAGTCAGATACAGCTTTGGCAGTCACTGGTGTCTCTACGTTATTCTGTACTGTGTTTATATTGTGTGTACGCATGTGATTTTTCAAATTGTAATTCTGTGTAAATGCTGAACCACACACTATACAAGAGTATGGTTTCTCTCCCGTGTGTGTTCGCATGTGAACTCTTAGATTAGACTTGTCTGAATGTGAAGATCCACAAACGTCACAAGCATGTGGTCTTTCACCTGTGTGTATTCTCATATGATATTTCAAATTGCCACTCCGTGCAAATGAAGATCCACAGACTTTACAAGTGTATGGTGTCTCGCCCGTGTGTATTCGCATGTGAACTTTTAAATTAGATATTTCCGAATGAGAAGATCCACAAAATTTGCAAGTATATGGTTTCTCGCCCGTATGTATTCTAACGTGATCTTTCAAATTGCTACGCCAGGCAAAGGAAGTTCCGCAAACTTTACAAGTGTATGGTTTCTCGCCCGTGTGTATTCTCATATGAGCTTTCAAACTGTCATTCCGTGAAAATGTAGATGTACAGACCTTACAAGTGTATGGTTTCTCGCCTGTGTGTATTCGCATATGAACATTTAAATGAGATTTTTCTGTATGAGACGATCCACAAACTTCACAAGTATATGGTTTCTCACCTGTGTGTATTCTGATATGATTTTTCAACTTGCGACTCTGTGCAAAGGATGATCCACAAACTTTGCAAGTGAATGGTTTCTCACCTGTATGTATTCTAATATGATCTTGTAAGTGGCTACTGCGTGAAAAGGAAACACCACAAACTTCACAAGTGTATGGTTTCTTTCCTGTGTGTAGTTGCATCGGAATTTTTTGAGGAGCTTCCATTTTTTTCATTGAAACAGGAATTTAAAATTGTCAACAATTATAAAAAAAATAATTCAGGGGAAAATGATTTTGCTCGATTTTGATTCATAATCGTGTAATTTAAATTTAGGCAGCATATTTGTATTAAGGCAAACGTTATTAAACAACACGGAATAAGTTGTTTTGTTTTTTCGTTTTTTCGGATGGTCCAACAAGTATTTTTGTCAAATTTTCATTGTAAGATCCGTAGGTTTTATGTTTCATTCTTTGCAAGTAATTTTGATTCATTCATTCAATCGTCTTTGGGCGGGGTATTTGTCTGGCTTGTTTATATTTGCTGAATTCATCGAACAGTGTGGCGGCAATGTAGTTTTCTAATAAGCTGAATCTGTAAATAAAAAAGAGATGATATAAACACAATAAATTTTCATTGTTCATATTTAGTTTGGCGTCAATTTTATATGTTAGCATGTGTTGGACGGCTTTAAAAATTGACTTCCAAACTAATCTATCTCTGGTCTAGTCTTTATTTATGCTGCTTTCTTTCACGTCTTCCTTCCCCAGCCAAATAACCCTGCTAACTCAACTGTTCTACATCTACTAACCCAAGAATGCTCATCCATTCTTTCAATGTGACCCTACAAAGTCTTCTATTCACCACACATCTCCCTATACTGTCCAAGTTTCCGCTGAGGCCATCAGATCTAAGCCTGCCTTTACGCCTCACATTACACATCTATCATATAATTCTCATATCATTTCTTTATATGTAAGGCATGCCCTCAACCCTCCCTGGCTAGGTTCACTTCCATACATCAGTACACTTCGTACACATTCGATCGATAATCAATGCTCTGCTGGTTAGTAATGACAGAATTTCTTTAAACTCATTCTATCCACTCTTCACTCTTGCAATAAAATCAGCACTTGCTCAACCCTGTATATATATATATATATATATTTTTTGGGACAAAGACAACAATAAGGACCCCAGATCATTAACACAAGACGTGGGACATGTTCTGGAAGTCATCGGTTGACCACGCAATACACATGGTCTCTATTTACAAAACACTTGTAAATAAATCTTTTATTTATTTGAATAAATGCAGTATATTTCGGAATTTTTTTTTCTTTTAACATGTTAATATTTATTTTAAGGCAGAGAGTCCATAAATAAAACAAATAAAATATTAACATGTTTTCTTTTAAAACATGTTTTTGTGTCACTATTTACTTGCCTCCCCACGAGGGCAGAAATGGGGGGGGTATGAAATATTTATCACCGTACTTAAGTAAGCTTTCGTTTTGTAGGGAAAAATCAAGCTTCCCAAAAAGGGGCACTCTGGATCTTACCTCAGTTTAGAAGGATTTTTCTATACTACACTTTGCTCCTAGCCCGAGGAGGCAAAACGGAAGATTACGCAAGTTATTTTAATAAATAAACGAAATATATACGCTTTTTAAAAAATCGGCTGACTTGTAATCTTTCGTTTTGCCTCCCCACGAGGGCGGAGTTAGTCTTCAAAAATCAGTTTCTAAACGGAAGCAATTTAAAGTTTATGAAGTTTTTGTCCTTTTTTTCTGTAAGCAACAAATGAAATAAGATTTAACAAATACATAATTTTATTTACAAATCTTTTTATAACTTATTTCTTATTAAAAAACAAAACTTCGCTATTTACTCGCCTCGCTACAAGGCCAAAGGTAGACACAAGGTAGGTTAAAATTACCTCGGAATGAAAATTAAAGTTACCTCAGTTTAGAAGGATTTCTCTATCACTGACCGCAGATAGGAATGATGAAGTGTAGTATCAAAAAAATAGATACTACACTTTTGCTTCCCCATGATGGCAGAGTTAGACTTCAAAAATCAGTTTATGAAGTTTTTTCCTTTTTTTTCTGTAAGCAACAATTATAAACAAATAAATAAAACTTTGTATTTGTTAAATCTTATTTCATTTGTTGCTTAGAGAAAAAAAAAGGACAAAAACTTCATAAACTTTAAATTGCTTCCGTTTAGAAACAGTTTTTTGGCTAGCTTGTGGGGTGCGCTGCCAATGCCCATTATGATAGGTCTCATGGGGATGTCATTTTTGTGTGTTTTTGGTAGGCCATAAAGTCTTGGAGTTCTGGGGTGATGTTCCAGACGTTTAATCCAGGGAGGGTAATCCGACAAAATTTTCCTTACTTCGCGTTTGAAGTGTTGTGTGTCTTTGGTTATTTATTATGAGGTGGTTTTTGTGTTGATGTTGTCATCATTTAGTAAGAGCATGACTGTGTTCGTATTCATCTGCATCCATGATTACAAATTTATCAGCGTGGATGTCCTTGTTTTGAGTAAGCTCTGTGATGACTTCAGTATCCCCGAGGTATAGAGCTGTTGTTTGGTAGGCCAGCTGATGTGGTAATGAGCCCTTGAACATAGCCTTTTTCAACGTCAGAGTCGCCATGTCTGTAATTTTTTGTGATAGTGTCAACAATGTCACCTTTACATTAGCCGGTGGCAAATTTGAGGCCTGACTTCCCGTTTTTTTTTTTAATTTTCTTATTTCTGTGTTCGTTAGCATAGGGACGAGGCATTCTTCCAAATGCCAGACTATCACATGCTATTTAGAGGCTCCAACCGAGTGCTTTTTTAAAGATTTTGGCCGTTCCCTTAAGTGCAATTATTTGGATTTCTTTTGCACTTGGTTTTCCGGGAATACTTTCCAGATACTTTTTTTTGTGTATGGGTGAGTTTGTGCTTGGATAAGTTGAGGATGAGATTTTCGTTTCCTAGCGTTTTCCATGCGCTGTTGACACATAGTGTGTGTAGTTTTTTTGTTTAAGTTGTGTTTTTGTTGGTCGCTTTTCTTCTTAATGTGAGCTTTTATATGTGCTAGCGATGACATCGTGAAGTCGTTTTGTTGCTGTAGGGTTTTAAGGATGTCGTTGGCTTTTTTACAGAGCGAGAGAGTTCGTTGTCATGTAGTTCAGTGCCGGCAGCATGGAGTAAATCCTTAATGTAGCTTGGAAAGATGTGTTGGGAGGTTTTAAGTAGTTTGTGTGAACTTTTTGGGATGACCTTTTCTTCAATGCAATGGTTGATGAAAAATCTCCTGTTATGGTGAGAGGCAGCCATTATTAGTTTCTCCCATGTTTTCCTTGACCTTTCTCTCTGAACTGCATCTGAACTGCAACTTATATACATCTACTAACAACTGAGCTCACCAGAACTAAGCCTGCCTTTAAAACTCACATTACACATCCATCGTATCATTCTCATAGCATTTCTCTCCATGCAACGCATGTCCTCAACCCTCACTGGCCAGGTTTCACTTCCATACATCATCATTCATTAAGATCGAATAATTCTGATTTTTGGTGACAGAATTACGATCTATTTTCTTTTGCGCTTGCATGTTCTCACTCGCAGAGTGATTGATGCCTTGTTCGATCGAAACACTTTCATAACTTTTTCGGGATCATTCGTGTTGAAATTGCATTAATAAAATTGATTTAAATTGTCGAGAGGAAATTTGTCCTAACGATGGTAACCCGTTTTCTTCATTTCCGGCGAGAAAGATGAATATCTACTCAACAACCATTCTTTATCAAAGAATGACTTCCTGTCTCCTTCCCCTCCACATGTGCTCCATTATTTGAACGTGACCATACCATCAAAGTCTCCTGTTCTGAAAACATCTCCCTATACTTTAAAGATTTAACGACTCGGATTAGACACTCATATAATTTCTCTCAATGCATGTCTTCACTCCTCACTGGCTAAGTTTCACTTCCGTATATAATCACACTGCGTACACATGCCTGATAGACTCTTCCCTTCGTTAAACCTGCTGGTTTCACAATAGTAGAAGTTCCCTGAACTCTTGCAATCACACTAGCACCTGCTCTACTCTGTGCTGCAATGGTATTTATTTTTTTAACATAGTTCACCCCAAACAAGGCAGGCCGCCACTGTAGACGTAAGAGGCTACTGAGAAGAAAGAAAAGGGGAGAAGGTTGTGGCGGGGGGTCAACCTAAAGTGGGATCTGCGCAGCGAGATGTCTGTTTACATTAGTTTTAAATTTCTGCATGTCAATACTGTCGGGGAAACAGGGTGCAGGGAGGGAGTTCCAGAGGCCAGCAGCACGAGGAAAGAAGCTATTTTGAGTAGAAAGCTCTCCGGCATTAGGGGACCTCCACAGTGAATGGATGGGATTTAGTTGATTATCGAGTTGGTCTAGTGAATTTATGTCATCAAGGTAACAAAACTTCTGGACAATCTCAATAGCTTGTTTATCCAGTTATACTTCCTCCATATCCGAGTTCTCATGCATCTAATATGGTCAAGGAAAACATGGGAGAAACTAATAATAGACTCGAGAGAAAGAGGGATAAATATAAGATCTTTTCGGTACGGCTATACACTGGCTTATAAGAGAAATAGAGCACCTTTTTCCTAGTGATGTTACCTGAAGTAACAACACATAGCTGGATAATCCACCAGACTAGATGAATTCTTGTCCTGAAATCCAAGAGACCACAATAAAAATATATTATTTGGGGAGAGAAAAATTAATATTTGTTAACTTCTTTACTTACTCACCGTTTGACAAGTAAAGGAGAACTTTAATGGAATATTCAAATAGTTATGTATCTCTTATAGAACTAGTCTATTTTACCTTTTCTTTTGTTCATATTGTCACCCTATCTATGTATCTCTTATAGAGATAACGTGTTAGACCTTGATTTCTGAGAACTTCAATTGAAGTAAAATGAAACAAAATAGATAGGAAAATGAATTAATCTAGTCTGGGGGGGTGGGGGTGGAGTATCCAGCTAAGTGAAAAGGTGAACCATTAAAATAGACATTGTTTGGATTTAGGGAAGGAGGTGAAAAGAAAACAATTTTGATCATAAAAATTCCATGGATTAGCTCAAACCATAACCCCAAATCTAACTCTGGGGTGAGATTAAAACCTGGGTTTGAAATAGAAAAACAAAATATATATTAAAACTTTGGAACCTTAAAATACGTTGGTTAATATCTAAAATAAAGAATAATGAAATCAAGTGTTCGGCCCAGGAAGGGGAGCCTTGATTTCTGAGAACTTCAACTGAAGTAAAATGAAACAAAATAGATAGGAAAATTAATTAATCTAGTCTGGGGGGGGGGGGGTATCCAGCTAAGTACTGTTACTTGAGGTAGCATCACTAGGGAAAATATCATATATTATTTAATATGAGTACTATGTTATATAGCTCTTAATGAGTACTATGTTATATAGCTCTTAATGAGTACTATGTTATATAGCTCTTAATGAGTACTATGTTATATAGCTATTAATGAGTACTATGTTATATAGCTATTAATGAGTACTATGTTATATAGCTATTAATGAGTACTATGTTATATAGCTCTTAATGAGTACTATGTTATATAGCTCTTAATGAGTACTATGTTATATAGCGCTTAATGAGTACTATGTTATATAGCACTTAATGAGTACTATGTTATATAGCTATTAATGAGTACTATGTTATATAGCACTTAATGAGTACTATGTTATATAGCACTTAATGAGTACTATGTTATATAGCACTTAATGAGTACTATGTTATATAGCACTTAATGAGTACTATGTTATATAGCGCTTAATGAGTACTATGTTATATAGCGCTTAATGAGTACTATGTTATATAGCTCTTAATGAGTACTATGTTATATAGCTCTTAATGAGTACTATGTTATATAGCGCTTAATGAGTACTATGTTATATAGCTATTAATGAGTACTATGTTATATAGCTCTTAATGAGTACTATGTTATATAGCGCTTAATGAGTACTATGTTATATAGCTATTAATGAGTACTATGTTATATAGCTCTTAATGAGTACTATGTTATATAGCGCTTAATGAGTACTATGTTATATAGCTATTAATGAGTACTATGTTATATAGCTCTTAATGAGTACTATGTTATATAGCGCTTAATGAGTACTATGTTATATAGCTATTAATGAGTACTATGTTATATAGCTATTAATGAGTACTATGTTATATAGCGCTTAATGAGTACTATGTTATATAGCGCTTAATGAGTACTATGTTATATAGCGCTTAATGAGTACTATGTTATATAGCACTTAATGAGTACTATGTTATATAGCACTTAATGAGTACTATGTTATATAGCACTTAATGAGTACTATGTTATATAGCGCTTAATGAGTACTATGTTATATAGCACTTAATGAGTACTATGTTATATAGCGCTTAATGAGTACTATGTTATATAGCACTTAATGAGTACTATGTTATATAGTTCTTAATGAGTACTATGTTATATAGCGCTTAATGAGTACTATGTTATATAGCACTTAATTAGTACTATGTTATATAGCTCTTAATGAGTACTATGTTATATAGCGCTTAATGAGTACTATGTTATATAGCACTTAATGAGTACTATGTTATATAGCGCTTAATGAGTACTATGTTATATAGCGCTTAATGAGTACTATGTTATATAGCGCTTAATGAGTACTATGTTATATAGCACTTAATTAGTACTATGTTATATAGCTCTTAATTAGTACTATGTTATATAGCGCTTAATGAGTACTATGTTATATAGCACTTAATGAGTACTATGTTATATAGCGCTTAATGAGTACTATGTTATATAGCGCTTAATGAGTACTATGTTATATAGCGCTTAATGAGTACTATGTTATATAGCACTTAATGAGTACTATGTTATATAGCGCTTAATGAGTACTATGTTATATAGCGCTTAATGAGTACTATGTTATATAGCGCTTAATGAGTACTATGTTATATAGCACTTAATGAGTACTATGTTATATAGCTCTTAATGAGTACTATGTTATATAGCGCTTAATGAGTACTATGTTATATAGCGCTTAATGAGTACTATGTTATATAGCGCTTAATGAGTACTATGTTATATAGCACTTAATGAGTACTATGTTATATAGCGCTTAATGAGTACTATGTTATATAGCGCTTAATGAGTACTATGTTATATAGCACTTAATGAGTACTATGTTATATAGCTCTTAATGAGTACTATGTTATATAGCGCTTAATGAGTACTATGTTATATAACACTTAATGAGTACTATGTTATATAGCGCTTAATGAGTACTATGTTATATAGCTCTTAATGAGTACTATGTTATATAGCACTTAATGAGTACTATGTTATATAGCGCTTAATGAGTACTATGTTATATAGCACTTAATGAGTACTATGTTATATAGCACTTAATGAGTACTATGTTGGACGTTGGTTAATATCTAAAATAAAGAATAATTAATGGAATATTCAAATAGTTATGTATCTCTTATAAAAATCAAGTGTTCGGCCCAGGAAAGGGGGCCCTTGATTTCTGAGAACTTCAACTGAAGTAAAATGAAACAAAATAGATAGGAAAATTAATTAATCTAGTCTGGGGGGGGGGGGAGTATCCAGCTAAGTGCTGTTACTTGAGGTAACATTACTTGGAAAAGGAGAACCATTAAAATATACTTTGTTTTGTTTTTAGGTGAAAAGAAAACAAATTTGTTTCATAAAAATTCCATGGATAAGCTCAAACCCCAACCCTAAGTCTGGGGTGAGATTAAAACATTGGGTTAATAGATGTAGAACACTTAAGGTAGCAGGGTGAGATGAATCCTGGTCCTGGAATCCGGTAAGACCAAGAGACCAAAAGAAAGATATACTATAGCATAATCAACTGGCCAATTGGGGAGAGGAAAATTAAAATTAATGTTCTTAACTTCTTTACTAACTCAACGTTTGAGAGATAAAAGAGAAATTTAATAGAATATTCGAATATCTATGTATCTCATATAGGGATCAAATGAAATGGGAGTTTGAATTACCTACTAGACACTATCCTCGAGTGTCTTCAATCTCTCTGTACAAGGGTTTGTCAGAACAACCTGATATGAGGATACTTCCAACTACAAGTAAACCCTGACCAAATATTCAAAATAACATAGTATTTGCAGCACATATAAGATCTTTTCTGTACGGCTATACACTGGCTTATAAAAGAAATAGTGCACTTTTTCTAGTGATGTTACCTGAAGAAACAACACTGAGTTGGATACTCCACCAGACTAGATGAATTCTTGTCCTGGAATCCAAGAGACCACAAGAAAAATATATTATTTGGGGAGAGAAAAATTAATATTTGGGGAGTTTGAATTACCTACTAGACACCATCCTCAAGTGTCTTCGGTCTCTCTGTAAAAGGGTGTGTCAGGACGACCTGACATGAGGATACTTACTCCTACAAGTAAACCCTGACCAAATATTCAAAATAACATAGTATTCGAAGCCCAAATAAGATCCCCTTGGCATTAGCTCATACGAGGAATAGGGCACCTTCTCTAAGTAATGTTACTTCAAGTCACAACACTTAGCTGGATACTCCACCAGACCAGATGAATGATGGTCCTGGAATCTGGTAAGACCAAGTTTGACAAGTAAAGGAGAACTTTAATGGAATATTCAAATAGTTATGTATCTCTTATCGAACAAGTATATTTTATCTTTTCTTTTGTTCATATTGTCACCCTATCTATGTATCTCTTTTAGAGATAAAGTGTTAGACCTTGATTTCTGAGAACTTCAATTGAAGTAAAATGAAACAAAATAGATAGCAAAATGAATTAATCTAGTCTGGGGGGTGGAGTATCCAGCTAAGTGAAAAGGTGAACCATTAAAATAAACATGGATTAATGGGAAGGAAAACAATTTTTTTTCATAAAAATTCCATTGATTAGCTAAGTGCTGTTACTTGAGGTAACATTACTTGGAAAAGGAGAACCATTAAAATATACTTTGTTTTGTTTTTAGGTGAAAAGAAAACAAATTTTTTTCATAAAAATTCCAACCCTAACCCCAACTCTGGGGTGAGATTAAAACATTGGGTTAATAGATGTAGAACAATTAAGGTAGCAGCAGGGTGAGACCACGGATGATGTGATAACGATGGACTTGAGAGAAAGAGGGATAAATAAAGATCTCGCTAGAAATAGGTTGGAAGTCAAATTCTATAAGCCGCCCAACACATGCCAACATGTAAAACAGACATTAAAACGAATGCTGGTGATGATAATGATGATGATAAAAATATATCATTTGGGTATCTTTTACTTTACTCAGCAAACTAAAAACGCTTAAAAAACAAATATACAACAAATAAAAGTAACTGTAGGCGATAAAAGTTATTTTCAAACTTACCTGTGGCATTTGTTTGTATTTTTAACCCGTTCGAAGTGCTATTTATTAGAAATTAAATTGTTCGTCACACCAACGTCGCACAAATCCAAGATGGCGATCGAAGGGGGATATGTAAGAGAATAAGCACCGGCCGCCATTTTCTTTTTGTGCAAAAAAAAACAAGAATTTTTTTTTTACATCTAATAAAAACCCATGTATACTACGTAAAAATACAAACAAATGTCATAGGTAAGTAGGAAAATATCTATTCTCGACGTAGGTCGCCTTTACTTGTTACATATTTATGTTTTTAAACACTTTCTCATTCGTTTTTTTGACCCCGTTCACGACTCTGCGGAGTAAAGTAAAGGATACCCTATTGTCACCCCTCGACTTTATTTTCACCACAGAATTTTTAATTAAGGCATTTTGTTTTGGGGACTGAAAAAAAACCATATTTCTTTAGAAAAAAAAAAGTGCCATTCATAAAACAAATCACTAGCCCTAAGTCCGAGCTGGTAATAAATACAAGAAAAAAATGCATTTCTTTTTTCATATTATCACTGTAGATAATATGGTCAATGCGAACTTAAACAAATAAATATTCCCTTCATTAAAATATGTCATTAAAGTAGGAATTAGATTCATTCTACTCAAGGGTGCAGCTGTTCTTGGCCTTTTGGCTAAGATCAAAGTGTAGTATCTGTTCCGATGGATACTGCACCCCATAAACTGGTATTGTCTTGGCCTTCAGGTCTTGATTTACGCCGGTCAATGGGTCTGTCCTGTGCAGTTCTAGGAGGTCCACCTTCCCAGGCTTTGTCTCCCCTCTTTGGGGAGGAGTAAGTTTATTGCTTACTGCCTGAGGCGCCCCTACCGGGGAATGCCGACGGGGCTGCCCAGGCAATTTTTAAACCCCACTTTCCCGACCCGACCTTGGGTCACATCTTACTTGTGGGAGTAAGATAAAAACTGGCCTTGTGCCTAACCCCTGGAGAGGAGTAAATCAATACTCAAGGGTGCAGCTCGTTGGTACAAATCTCGGGCGTTTGCGTAGGATAGCCGAACACTTCCGACAAGAAACTCACGGAAACCGGGTCAAGATCGATATAAGTACCCCTCACTTTGTTTTGTTTGTTTTTAAAAAAAATTTCGAGTGTCTCCCTTCATCTAGATAAGCATTTTTTTTTTTTAAAACTGAGCAAAAAATAATACATCATAGAAAAAAAAAATTGATTGATCACTTGATGCGACTTACCTTCTAAATGACGAATCGTTACCGACTGCTCCAACAATATTCAAAGAAAAACAAACGGGTGAGTTTGTTTGTTTTCCATTCCAAATGTTTTTAATCCTAAGGATTTCTTCTTCCGATTTTCAGACTCAAGTTCTCTTTTCTTTTTTCGTTCCCCCACCAAAAAAAAAACAAAATGTGTAAATTGAAAGGAATTCAATAAAATTAAATAGAAAAGTGGGGAAAGCACGACCTAACCGTTAAAAGACAAGAAGAATCATTAATTAATTGAATTCAAACACCGGTGTTAAACAGGATTGTGTCCCTTTAAAAGGTTGATAACACTCGCCTTAATCAATAACCCCGGAACCATCTCAATTTGATTGATTTAGGTGTTTAGTGATATGAAGATAATTTAAAGGTGCTTATCCAGATTAAGGGAGACATTCGAAAAAAAAAATAATAAAAAACAAACTGAGGAATATCTGTTTGATGTACGTACCTGATTTTCATAAAAATATAAACAAACTGTAGAAAAAAAAGAAAGTGATACATACCGTTTGCTGGTGTCGGCCTTCAAGGGAGGGTGGCGATAAGACCAACATGAGCAGAGATAAAGAGGTGATATTTATATATGTTAAGATGGGGGTGGCAGGTTGTTACAAGCCTATAAATAGAGGTTTTACCTCTCACCGGAGGAGTTTAGTGTTAGAAGTGTTATTGTGTTCCAGAGCTTGGTGGTGACCAGAATTAGTACATTTTTCGACTCACTATAGACCAGACACTGAATCGTTTCTCCTGCAGAGACATCCGTTCTCTGCCCCATTACATATTGTTACCGGACCTATTGGTTGGATCGCTAAGGGAGCAATTCCTTTTGCAACCCACCCCCGACTGCTGCCTCGGCCCCTTTCAGGGTATTGACTTTGAATTGGATTTTTTCTTACATTTGGATTTATTCCTACATATATATTTGATAATTTGTTTTGCTCACAACTTATTTTATTATACTAAAAATAAAATTCTAAATTTTCCGTAAAAAGAAAAGTTTCTTTTATCATTTATGATCATCCGTACTTGAAATTTACTGCAGTATAACTCGGAAGTTAGCGGGATCGCGAACCCTTCTGGAGAGCCAATAAATAAATATTATCCAGATGAAGGGAGACATTAGAAAAAAATAATCCAATAAAACAAACTGAGAAATATCTGTTTGATGTACGTACCTGTCACGGGCTGAATATATCCTATACCAAAAAGCACGTAAATTAATCAAGTAGTTTTTATTTTATAAAAGAAAAGAAATATTTTAACGATTAACGAATAACGTGGAAATACGGCCGCCATTACGGCTTATTTTTAATTTTGGTTATCCCCCTTTTAAAGAAATGTATAAAATTGGGATGCTTTTACAGTTTAGCGGATACTTTAAATAAAGAAATAAAAAATCCTGAGGAATATCTGTTTGATGTACTGACGGGCTGAATACTGTGAAAAAAGAGGTGACGATACTCACGTGGACCGGAAGTTGAAACCTGATCACTTTGAACCTTTTATACGAGTAGAGAAGGCAGTCAATTGTTATAAAGCTTCCTCACTACTGGAGAGCGGCAGTTAACATTAGGAGTTACTCTCAGCCACATCTCTGTTAACCTATTCCAATACTATCTCTTTATGTTGTTACCAAGCTTACAGCTACCCCCCCCCCCAAGGATTATCCGTTACAACTGTTAATTGACTCCCCGATTTCGTTGAGAAGTCGCGAATCGGCAGTATTTCGCAAGACTACAACCTTCACTAATCATTACTGAACTTCTACTATTCATCCCTTTTTACCAGTCGAAAGATTTTTTTGCGACACATTGTGAAATAATTCTGCAACAGTTTTAAGTCGGTTGGACCTCTTTTGGTTGTTGTCTGCTTACTGCCTTTTCAAGGTTTTTTTTTAAAGAATTACCGTTACAGAAATTTTTCACCCTCTCAGGCGAAATGGCGGAAAATATCGATACAGTACGCAACAACATTTCAGTTATCAAGGATATGGTTCAGACGAAACTTGCAAGTTTACGTGCTGGAAGGACCTCTTCACTTACGTTTTCGGTGTTCGAGGAACAGATCATTACCTATCTGGTGGAGATTGACTCTCACATTAGCCATATCAGACCTCACGACCCCTCCTCCCGTGGAGAGATGGAGAGTTGGTCTTCGGAATATGCAGGGTTTTTGGATTCTCTCCACCAACTTTGCATAACTCATCCCCCTTCCGACTCTAATAACGCATTTGGCCTGCCTTCACGCTCTCGACCATCCGATTCCTTTCCTCACAGGACTCGTTCTTCCTTTGTAGTGAACTACTCCATCTACTCCGTACTCGGTGGGGAGCTTGTGTGGTGAACACCACGATTAAGGTACTCTCTCTTACTCTCTTTCTTTCTTTCTTTCTTTCTTTGTTTAACCCTTCTTCGCCTCTTAAGTGGAGAAACTCGCGAAATCTCGCCTAATCACGTTGGCCGGAGGTTTCTGACCAATGGGCGGCCGACAGGTCAGCTCGGCCGCACGTGATCTTAAATCTATAAAGAAGGGGACGCGTCCCTTCCTCATCCTCTTTTTTCCCTCAGCGTTCTGAGACCACGAACGCACACAAAGAACTCTCGGCGATTCCCCCCCCCCACCAGCTCGAACGAGCTGTGTGGAGAAGGGGGGGGGAAGAGAAAGGTAACCCTTTTCGATTCAAGAAATCTATCTATCTTTCAATTTGATAAACATTCTACAATCAGGTAATCTTTCAATCCCAACGAACTCTTATGTCTTCAACACATATTGCATTCTACACACAAAAAGACATTTCAACACGCATCGCATTATACGCCTCAATTATGAACTTACACTCTCTTTTAAATATTAAATAAATAAATTGTTTTGTTAATAAAAATGTTATTCCTTTCCTTTTTTATTGACCATTATAAAAGGCCTATTCGTATATGTGTATAGCTTCATCATTCCTTCGTTTTCTTTAAGGTAAGTTTAAATAATATTTTCTTCCTTTCTCTTTGTTGTCTTAAACTGTTTTATTTAATCTCCACGTGGTCCGATGGTGGAATCTAACAGTGAGATGATGTGCCGTTATAAAGGCATCTATCACACTACCTATTGTTGGGGGATTCATTATCGCAAAACCATTTGTTCGGCATCCTTCGCGACTGTGGTTAAAATCCAAAATCCATTGTTCTTATTTGAATCTCCCGCCATAAACACACTTCCACCCCCGGCCATAAACTCTCCTCAGGTACAAATAACAGCGCCTACCTTTAGTGGTTGAGAATTGAGAGAAGACGTTATGAGCTTTCGTAGCTTTCTCTCTCGATTTGAGAATTGCGTCGCAGGAATGGCGAACGACTAAACTTTCTCAAATGTTCGGTAACTGGCAGACCTCTTCTGCTCATCAAACACCTGAGTGTATGCGACTTGAATTAGACAGTAGACATTCTTAAGTCAGAGTATTTGGATGAAGAGGAAATCATCCAGCAGATATTCCAAAATATCCTGGATTATAAAGTCCGACGCGATGACCCCTCTACTGATGTAGGGGAATTCTTAGCCAAAACTGCTGCCCTCCTCACAGAACTGGGAGATTACTTTGACTGTGATTTTACAGATGATCACTCAGAAGGTGCTCGCTTAATGGCCCAGATTTTGTTCATCAAGTTCCCAAGGAGATAAGGAGTGAAATTATTCTGCTAACCGGACGAAGAATACCTTCTTTGTCCTCTTTACTTCGTGACACTGGAGAAGCAATCAAACGACTGTGTGTCAAGGAAGGCAGATCAACCCGTCCTACGTTCCCAAGGTTCCATGGCTCTCAATGTCCCCCCTCACGAAAACCAGGAGGTTCTACCCCTTGTAAAGATACATCTCTTCTTACCTCGACCGATGCCACAGGAAGTATTCCTCCTGTCATGCGTGTCTCATTCTCTTGGGAAAACTGCCTGCTAGACACCGGAAGCAGGCATACTTTTGTTTCGAAAGAAGCTCTACGACCCCTGCATATTCCTGATCATGAGGGTCGAGAGTATGAGCTTTCACATTCCAGGGACAACATAGGAAGTGTTATCGAGAGATTTCTCTGAAGACCGGTCTAGGAATAGGACAAATATTGCTACTCCCCATTCTAATGCACGAGAATTTGGATTTTTCATCACGCTTGGAACATCTAGATGACCTGTTGGACAATTTCTGAGGAATGGGATATACACTTGCCGGAGACTTTTTGAGGGGCACCAACCGAATTAAGATTCAAGGTATTCTTGGACTGGATGTTATTCAATATTTAAGACCCCTTCAAATTGTACCCTGCGCTCAGGGCCAGGCCTTTTCAGTGCCATCCGGGCTCATTCCCTTTGGAAGAGAGGATTCTTTCCTCCCCGAGGAGAACACATCTCTTCAGGAAAATGTAGGCTTCTCTTTCTGCAAGGTATTGGATTCTACAGAGAATGTTGAATCGTCCCTTTTGTGCTTTGCGTTGGAGTCTAAATCCACTTATACAGATCCATTAGGGGATTTCTTCCCAGACAGCCAGGTACAGA
Organism: Sepiola atlantica; assembly: GCA_963556195.1. NCBI lineage: Eukaryota > Metazoa > Mollusca > Cephalopoda > Sepiida > Sepiolidae > Sepiola > Sepiola atlantica. Next base: position 61,134,375 of record OY744549.1, on the reverse strand, counting down.
GGGGATTGGAGCTCATGTTCAGCATGGAATTGCTGGGGTTTCCCGAGGAGGAATCTCTTGCTGAAATCGACCAGGAGAAGGTGAACTATTTTCAGGAGAACATTATTCTAAAGGACAGCAAATATTATGTGGAACTACCTTGGCATATTAATAAATTATCGCGTGTTCGTTCCAATCACGCTGTCTCTCTCCGCATTTTGGACCGGGTGGTTCAGAAATTAACAAAAGATGGTGTGTACGAAGAGTACCGGGAGGTATTTCGTCAACAGGAACTGGATGGCACCATTGAGGAGATCAAGGTACTTCCTCACCAATTCAAAGATTACGTGTGGATTCCTCACAGACCCATCATGAAGACGGACCCAACTTCTACTACCAAGATTCGACCAGTCTTCAATTGTAGTTTAAAGGTTGGAAACTCTGTTTCGTTAAACAAAGCAGCCTAACCCGGGATTAATCTGACCGGCGATATGCTGAATCTCTTGTTTGCGTTCAGGTTTAACAAATATGCGCTGTTAGCAGATATTAGAAAGGCATTTCTGATGATTCGTTTGAAACTGGATTCTGATAAGAACAGGTTTTGCTTCTTCCTCTGCGATGGAGATCGCCTTCGTTGTTACAGGTATACGACAATCATTTTTGGTTTTGTGTCAAGTCCCTTCATCCTAGGCTGCATATTAAAATTCCATGCAGTACGATTTCCCCCGGACCGTTGTCGATCTATGATGGAGGAGCGATTTTACGTGAACAACCTGGTAATGACAGAAGCAGAACCAGAAATCATTACCGAATTGTACTCCACCTCTAGAGCTCGCCTGCAAGAGGGAGGTTTTGAGTTGCAGGCCTGCGATTCCAATTGTGCCACCCTCAGAGAAAAAATGAGTCAGGACGGTACCCTCAGCACCCATGGAGGTAGTTGGGAGAGTATTAGGTTATCGCTATGCTCCATTAACAGAAGAAATGAGTGTCAACCCGGTGAAATGTCAGCCGGATGCTTCGACCAAGCGAAGAATACTGGCTGAAGCTGCTAAAATCTTTGATCCCTTGTCCCTTTGCCTTCCTGTGACCCAGTAGAGCCGAGTACTAATGGCTAAATTATGGAAAAGAGGACTAGGATGGGATGAACAGATTCCAGATGAATATCAAATGCTATGGAGGAATCTTGCTCGAGACTTATCTGATCTGAGTGACTTGCAGTTTGACCGTTGTGTCTTCTAGGGAGATCAAGAGGGAGAATTATTCGTTTTTTGTGACGCCTCTGCTGAAGCGTATGGGTTTACAGCATACGTCTTTCAGCAAGATCGTCCCCGGTTGATTTTTGCTAAAGCCAAAGTGGCCCCCTCCAGAACGAAGTCGCTCCCGACATTGGAGCTAATGGCCATATACATTGGAGCTAATGGCCATATACATTGGAGCTAATGGCCATATACTTGGCTCTAAAGTCTTTGCTCTCAGTGTTGGTAAGCTGCAAGGGTTTGATCCCCACCAAGTTGCAACGGATGCACAGGTGGTCTTGTCATGGATTCTCTCACAATCTATGTCAAGTAAAAATATTTTTGAACAAAATCGGCTAAAGGATGTCCTTCATATGAGGAGTAAACTTGCTACTCTCCACGGACTCGAACCGGTGTTCCGTTATATTCATACATATCAAAACCCAGCTGATCTCATTACCAGAGGCATGTCTTTGAAGAAGTTCAGGTCGGTTTTCAAATTTTGGTATTATGGTCCCTCTTGGTTGGGAGAAGGAGGCTCTGCTTGGCCGGTACAGGATATGCCATGTCTCAGCAAGCATTCCCAGCAAATGGCATCAGCTTGTGTGGGTGTTTCCATGGCTCTTGAGACAGATTGTACTCCCTGCATGAACTTCGGACGTTTCTCCCAATTCTCCCGCTACCTCAGAGTGGTGACCATGGTGTTCACGTTCCTTAATAGGCTTAGGGGACGCCATGAGGATGCGGGAGGAAAAGCCAAAATATCTGCGATGAAGAACTTACAGGCACAATCCTGCTTGGTGGAATTAGATTTCTTACAGGATCCCTCTGGAAAATCAGTTTCCCCATTGATCCATTCTCTTGACTTGTTTCTGGACCAGGATGGCCTTATCCATTCTCGAGGCCAAAAAGACAGATCACCGCACCTCAGTTTCGAGGTAAAAAAACCCATCTTGTTGGACAAGGACCACCACATCACTAAACTTTTCATTCTGGATTGTCATTACAGGAGCTCCCATTTAGGAGTGGGGTCTACTCGAGCGGAGGTCAGGCGTTGTGGTTTTTGGATTCCTCAAGGGAGACAGGCGGTCACTAAGGCCTTGACATCTTGCCATTTATGTAGGAAATACAATTTAAGATCTGTTCTCCCCACTAATTCGGCTAGTCTTCCAGTGTCCCGGGTCGAGTTTGCAGAGCCCTTCCAAAACACTCGAGTGGATTTTACTGGACATTTTTGGATCAAGGGCGGGTCTACGGAAGAAAAGGTGTACTTTTTACTATTCACTTGCATGTCCATCAGAGCTATACATGTGGAGGTGGTTCCTGACATGAGAATGTTATCTTTCGTGCAAGCCTTGGTTATGTTCACTAACCTTTATGGTGTGCCTCAAGCACTTTATTCAGATAATGCTAAGACATTTGTAGGCAGCGGAAAGCTGTTAGCCCGACTCGCTCTGTTTCACGAATACTAATAGAAATTTGCCACCTCCAATATCCAGCTGCGCACTATTCCCCTGTATTCTCCCTGGTATGGAGGTGTGTGGGAGAGATGCATTCAAACTGTTAAAACATGCCTGCACAAAACCATAGGCAGAGGACAAGCGGATTACGTCTCGCTGCTGACTATCATTTCGGACATCCAGAGGGCAGTCAATAATCGTCCTCTCACCTACTTGGAATTTGCAGACCGAGGACTAGAGGCCGTGACGCCTAGTATGTTCCTGGGACCCAGGAAAAACCCTGGATTGATATTTAAGCTAGGAGCAGGTGACCTGACAAATACAGCTCCTCCTGGTCGCAAAAAATTGGTCGCGGCTATGATGCAGCGGAATGAATGGTTGGAAAATTTCCGGCATGTGTGGTATGAGGAATATCTTCTCTGTCTTAGGGAGAGGCCCCAAGGCCGATCACAGGAGCCCTTCACAAACCGATTAAAGGTAAATGATGTTGTACTCATCAAGAGCCCCCTTAAACCAAGACCTTTTTGGCTCTTGGGGTCCGTCTTGGAACTTTTAGGATGCGACAGGGATATCGTCAGATCGGCTTGTATCAGGCAGAGTGATGGTGCAGTAGTGGTGCATTCTCTGAAAAATCTATTTCCATTGGAGCTTTCCCTTTCACCAGAAGAGGCTGGACAAACCACAGACTCCTCTTCCCCATCCAATATTCCGAGCAACCCCATAAGAGAGGAGGCCACACTGTGGTTATGCCCGAAATGAAATTCCCCTCAAGGGGATGAGAACATGATTGATTGTGATAGGTGCAACGAATGGTTCCATTTTAGATGCATGGGTGTGGAAAGGGCTCTGCCGGAGAGACAGAAATGGTACTGTCCTGAGTGCGCTCCTTGCAAACGCCGGCGGGGCAGACCCAGCTTAAATTAAGGTCCTGGGTACGACTTCAAACTACATCCTACCTCACATCACCTCTTTTTTCTTTCTTTTTTTTTCTTTTCTCTTGTTCGGGAGTTTGTGAAAAAAGAGGTGACGATACTTACGCGGACAGAAGGGGTGGACCGGAAGGTGAAACCTGATGACTTCGAACCTTTTATACGAGTAGAGATGGCAGTCGATTGTGTAGGAATAAATCCAAATGTAAGAAAAAATCCAATTCAAAGTTAATACCCTGAAAGGGGCCGAGGCAGCAGTTGGGGGTGGGTTGCAAAAGGAATTGCTCCCTTAGCGACCCAACCAATAGGTCCGGTAACAATATGTAATGGGGCAGAGAAAGGATTTCTCTGCAGGAGTAACGATCCAGTGTCTGGTCTATAGTGAGTCGAATTCTGTACTAATTCTGGTTACCACCAAACTCTGGAACACAATAACACTAAAAACTCTTGAACACTTCACAACTCCCGGTGAGAGGTAGAACCTCTATTTATAGGCTTGTAACAACCTGCCACCCCCATTCTTAACATATATAAATATCACCTCTTTATCTCTGCTCATGTTGGTCTTATCGCCACCCCCCTTGAAGGCCGGAACCAGCAATCGGTATGTATCACTTTCTTTTTTTTCTACAATTGTTATAAAATCTTCCTCACTACTAAAGAGCGACAGTTAAGATTAGGAGTTGCTCTCAGCCACACCTCGGTTAACCTATTCCGATACTATCTCTTTATGTTGTTACCAAGCTTACAGCTACCCCCCCCCCCCTCCCCAAGGAATATCCGTTACAATTGTTAATTGACTCCCCGATTTCGGTGGGAAGTCGCGAATCGGCAGTATTTCGCAAGACTACAACCTTCACTAATTATGACTGCACTTTTACTATTCATCCCTTTCTACCGGTCGAAAGATTTTTTCGACAATACACCCTATACCAAAAATTACGTAAATTAATCAAGTAGTTTTTTTTTATAAATAAAAGTTACATTTTAGCGATTTACGAAGATGAAGTGTAAATATGACAGCCATTTTGATTTATTCAAAGGGGGGGGGGGGTAAGCGTAAATGAATAACGCTTATCAACCCGATTTGTCATTTATTGACAAAACATAATACCTAATTGCAAACGATCGATCGTGATTCAGATCGAATGCAATGTTTATGCGATCTATTGTGTGTTCGGCAGTAAATGACACCCCCAAAAATGGAAGATATTTCGGCACTTCTGCATTCTTTATGAAGCCGCAGCCGATTAAGAAATCGAAATTGAAGAGTTCCGTTTTTTTTTCTCCAAATAGTCAACAGTGATTTTTAAAACGGAAATGTATAATTTAAAACGAAAATCCAACAAACAGTCAACATTGGTTCGGTGGAATGAATAGAACTCTTCAATTATTAAGTCAAAGTAACGGTTGAAATGTAGAAGTGCCGAAAATTGAAACTAGAGTTCTCTCCCCCTTATTTGACTCTCCTTAAATTAAAGATATTTTTTCCCGGACCTACAATCCACAAGCACCGACAATTCAAATGAAGATAAAACAAAGATAGGCACTTCTGCAGTCTTTATGAAGCCGCAGCCGATTAAGAAATCGAAATTGAAGAGTTCCGTTTTTTTTTCTCCAAGTACCATTCATTCATAATTCACCGGAAGTTGAATTTACGGGAGTTGAAGTAGAATTTAGTTTTTAGAAAATGGAGTTAAATGAGTTGAATCTTCGCGACATTGGTAATTTAATTAACCAGACGCAAAAAACAATAGATTTTTTACAGGCACATCGCCTGATTTCTTGCAGTCGGACATGCCCGTCATGTCAAAGACAGATGCAGATGGCAAGCCACAATGGAAGTGATGGATTTATTTGGAAATTCTCACGGAGAGAAAATGCGTAACAAAATAGAATGTGGCACCCACACGCAAATGGTGGAGTCTTACTTAATGGAATTTATGTGGCGGCAGAAGTTTTCTGCTAACCCCATAGAAGCCATTATAAATCAAATTGCAGAACTTTATCCTGTTCAATAAAAGAAAAAGGACAAAAAAATATAGTCCCCCACCCCAATGAAAACTTTTCATTTAGATAAAAAAAATCTCACCAAGCAAAACTTTTCAACTACAATATATTTAAAAAAATAAAAGCAAAATCAATGTTGACCAAAAAATTCATTCCCCCTCCCCCAATCAAAACTTTACATTTTTATTCATAAAATTTTTAATTCATATAATAAAAAAAAGAAATTGTTAATTGTTTCTTGTTACCCAAAAACAAATCAGTCTTGCATTTTTTTTTAGGTTGTAAATAAGTCACTTCCGGTTGAATTACTTCCCTTTATTTTCAGTAGAAGGACAGAAAATCTGCGGCTTCATAAAGAATGCAGAAGTGCCGATATTTCTTTTTTCTTTTTGCGTACTTGTTTCTTGGTGCTTTTCCAGTTTAGCGGATATTTTCGAAAAAAATAATAAATGAATAAATAAAACAAACTGAGGAATATCTGTGTGATGTACGTACCTGTCACGGGCTGAATATATCCTATACCAAAAAAAATCACGTCAATTAATCAAGTAGTTTTTTTTTATAAATAAAAATTAAATTTTACGGATACGCGAATGACGGAAAAATATGTCCTCCATTACGACATATCCAAGGGACATTCAAGGGGTGGGGTAACCCCAACTATTGCCTAGGCATCGTTTTTGGCGGTGTTGGGTCAAGCCATGGCCAGAGCGCATACATTCATTCGTTTATCGGTAAAATTTAATTTTTTTTTTATAAAATAAAAAATACTTGACTTGGGAATCTTTTACAATGATCAGCAGACTAAAAACGCTCAAAAAACAAATATTCAACACATAAATGTAACTGTAGGCGATAAAAGTTGTTTTCAAACTTACGTGTGGCATTTGTTTGTATTTTTAGACCGTTACAACCGCTATTTATTAGAAATCAATAGTTTTGTCACAGGAACATCGAAAAAAAAAATGGCCGATTTGGTAGGGGGGGGGGTGCTAAGGAAGTAAGCTGAAATCGCCATCTTGTTTTTAATAAAAACCGCTGTGAAAAAAAAACAAGAATTTTTTTTTTACATCTAATAAAAAACCATTTATAATACGTAAAAAATACAAAGAAATTACATAGGTAAGTAGACAAATATCTATTCTCGACGTAGGTCAACTTTACATGTTGCAAATTTATTTTTTTAAACCCTTTCTCGTTCTTTTTTTTGGCCCCGTTTGCGCTCTACTGATCATTGTAAAAGATTCTCCTTGATTTTTGGTATAGGATATATTCAGTCCGTGACAATATATTCAGTCCGTACATCAAACAGATATTCCTAATTTTTTTTTGTTCGAATATCTCCCTTAATCTGGATAAGCACCAATTTAAATAATCAAATCAGATAACATAAGTTCCTATCATTTTATAAAATTCTACCTCGTATTGAGCACATTTGAAGAAATATATGTTTAAGTTCATTCTATCAACATATATGAACTTCATTAATTAATTTATATAGGTAAAAATAATTTACTATTATACTGTAGTAAGTTTTTGAAAGGCTGTGGGCAATGCAAATTCCGGGTAAGATGTAAGTTGGAAGGAACAAAAACAATAAATCGAATACGAAATATGACTTACTATTTATTTTTCCTAAAATCTTACATAACAGTAAGAGTGTTGTTAGCTGTTTGTGGGATGTCCAGGTGATTAAAAAATCATTATTTAATATTTCGGGAAAAGAAACTTTTTTTTTGTTTTGTCTGATTCTCTTCATAGGCGGAGAAATTTCTTCTGGTATTGATTATTTTTAACAAAGGGAAGTTTTTTTTCCAGAAATATTAAATAAATGATTTTTTTAATCATCCGGACATCACACAAACAGCTAATAACACTCTTACTGTTATGTAAGATTTTAGCAACCCTACTACAGAACAACATATATAGAAAGATCATTACACGCTGCCCGACATACCATAAACTGGAACCAGCCTTGGTTGGTACCACATACAATCGCTGTAAAAGGTCAAGGGTGATGGAAAGATGGAAGGGGACAGCACCATCCAAATCTCCACTGGAAGTGCACAGAGAGTACTGGAATTCTGAGGAGGATTATTGTTACTCAAATTCCAGAGGAGACAAATAGTCATTTCCAGTGAAACATATATAAATGGTAAACGGCTGTTACGATAAAGAGATTTGCCACATGCATCAAATAAAGCTGAGAGTACTGGAAATCTGGAGACTTGTTGTCACTCAAACTCCAAGGAACACCATCTGTTGTTGCCAATGGACGATCATTAATAATGACTCACATAAGAACGTGTAGTGAATAATAAGAATAAGAATAATAAGAATAGGAATAAGAATAGGAATAAGAATAATAATAATAAGAAGAATAGGAATAAGAATAATAATAAGAAGAATAGGAATAAGAATAAGAATAGGAATAAGAATAAGGATAAGAATAGGAATAAGAATAAGAATAAGAATAAGGATAAGAATAGGAATAAGAATAAGAATAGGAATAAGAATAAGGATAAGAATAGGAATAAGAATAAGAATAAGAATAAGAATAGGAATAAGAATAAGGATAAGAATAGGAATAAGAATAAGGATAAGAATAGGAATAAGAATAGGAATAAGAATAAGAATAAGAATAAGTTTTGCTGTTGCTTTTTCCACTTCATTTGATTTAAATTTGCTATGAAGTTTTGGCAAAAATGACAAACACAGATTGATACCCACGTAGCAATCCCCCCTAACCCTAATCCCCCCACTACAACAATGGTGATCTGACATCTTCCTCAGCTCTAAAGCATCAAGTTCAGAAACCTGATGCAGAATAGTGAATTATTCCCATTTCCATTGAACTTAAAAACGACGGATCAATTATACCTGAGGCACCCCAAAATCAAAAACAACCAAAAGGTAGGGTCGACACCAGTTTTTTTTAAATTCCAGATAAATTATAAACAAATGCAGTGGCTGACCAGCAGCAAAATTCACTCTTGAGTATGAACAGAAATAGTGAGTACACTCTCTTGTTATAATATATATATATATATATATTATATATATATATATACATTGAGTATGAACAGAAATAGTGAGTACACTCTCTTGTTATAATATATATATATATATATATATATATATATATATATATTATATATATATATATATATATATACATTGAGTATGAAAAGAAATAGTGAGTACTTAGAAGAACGTGAGAGAGGCTGAAAAAGACGTGTTAATAATACGAAATATTTTATTAGCCTCTTGATTATACAAAGGTGTCTCCCCGGGCAGGAGAGTTCCTTATTGTCTCTGTATCAAGGGAGATAATAGGCGATGTTAGTAGGCACTGCCTATAGTGATGCTTAACATGAACACGGTCAAGCCTTAAAAGTGCAACAATAGTTTAAAATAACAGTAACTGGATGTTGTGGAAATCCTAGACAATGGAGCACCTCCTCAGTGACTGCAGTAATTAGCAATACACATGAAAAAATTTAAATTGCTTAAAATATCACAATAATGGCATATATAGAAAGAGCTTGATGATCTAAGAAAGAATCTTTTTTAATTTTTTAAATCCGACTAAAAATAAGGAAGTTATGACTATTTTTGTGCCTCGCACGATTGGATATTTTTCCCTCTTTAAGACCATATGCGTTTCGTCACATTTTTTACACTAATTTTTCAGTAAAAATGTTATATCTTTGTTAAAATACAAGATTAAGCAATGAAATTTACCATATAAGTGTATTTTTGTACAAGGAATCAGAATGTGCCACTGAAAATCTCCAGAAATTAATGGTTTCCAAGTAATCTGCACTAAGTGTACATAAATATGCTGCAATACCTTAAAAATACCATGTATCCATTAAAAGAAAGAAGTTAGATAACTCAAAGTTGAATTGTAATACATTTTATGTACAAGAAACTAAAATCTAATACTAGGACTGTTTAAAAATGAATATATTGCAAGATTTCTTTGGCATTATTGTAGATTAACACCTTCCGCTAACTCACCCCCTTGCCTCCCCAAAATATGAGATTCTACTTTTTTTATTTAGGCAATTACATGTTAACACCCTGAAAAACGTGGCAGAAAGAAATAAACAAAAACAATTATTTTAGAATTTAGAGTGGGGATCAGTTTCACATAAATTAAATATAAATTTGACGACTTAAAGTTAAGTGCTCGTTGATATGACATTTACCAAATTGAAATTACATTTTTTTAAAAATTCAATTCAAGTAAAAAAAAATTCGGTGCTTATGTATCGTAGGGCCTCAACATTTTTTTAATCTTTAATTTTAAAGAGTCAAATAAGGGGAAGATAACTCAAAGTTTTACGCCACGGTTTATCTCAAAATTGATTTTAACTCTGAAGTTGAAAGATATTTTATATTTAGGACACTGCACTGGGAACTATTTTCGAAAAAATTGCTGTATTTTACCTAATGTAAACTTTCATTTATTTCAAAAACTTGACTTCCTTTGTTTCATGTTTTTCCCTTTCATTTATGTATGTTTCTATTTTTTCTTCCCTTTTTGATAATAAATTAATTTTAATAAATCATTTTACTTTTCATTGGTGCCGAATGCCATACAGCGTTATGATTGTTTTATTCCTAAATTATTCTGTTATGTATACATTGTTTTAACTTTATTTTACATTAATTACAGTAAAATCCAGTTTTTAATAAATCGTAGGGGAAAACTTTGAATTATCTCCCCTTTGGTGGCTTTGTAGAGATACAGGATACTGTTAGGTGTGAGGGGGCCCAATTCTTTGCAGCAGCCTTGGCAATGTCTTCTATGTATTTGTTCCAAGTCATGTTAACTGTGAATGTTAGGCCGAGCAGTTTAAAGATATTTTATATTTAGAAACTATTTTCGAACAAATTTTACTTTCATTTATTTCAAAAACTTTACTTCCTTTCATGTTTTTCTCTTTCATTTATTTCTATTTTATCTTCTTTTTTTGATAATTAATTTTGATAAATCATTTTATTTTTCATTCGTGCCGAATACCATAAAGCGTTGTGATTCTTTTATTCCTAAATAATCCTTTTACGTATATATTTTTTTACTTTATTTTAAGTTAATTACAATAGTAAAATCCATTTTGAATAAATCGTAGGGGAAAACTTTGAATTATCTCCCCTTTGGTGGCTTTTTAGAGATACAGGATACTGTTAGGTGTGAGGGAGCTCACTTTCTTTGCAGCAGCCTTGGCAATGTCTTCTATGTATTTGTTCCAATTCATGTTACCTGTGAATGTTAGGCCAAGCAGTTTGAACGTTGGACTCTCAGGTAGGGTTTTATTTGCCATGGCAATCGGTGGTTGAAGAGGTTTCTTGTGGTTTTTGAAGAAAAAGAGATTTGTTGCCTGTTTTACAAGTACTTCAATGGAATGTGCTCCGATGAATTTGCTGCTCTGATACCCCCTCAATGTAAATACACTCGACCAACCTGACAATCAGCTAAGTCCCATCCATTCACTATGGAGGTCCCCAGATACCGGAGAGTCTTCTATTCCAATAGCTTCTTTCCTCGTGCTGCCGGCCTTTGAAACTCCTTTCTTGCTCCCTGTTTCCCGACTGTACCGACATGCAGGAATGTAAAATCCGTTGAACCACTCCTTAATATGTGTTACACCCATCGCATCTTCTCCAAACACCTGCTGAATCTAATACAATGACGGAGATGAATACTATTCAAAAAGAAGACTTCCACAAGTGTTTCCGGCAGTGGATGGATCGGTGGGCTAAATGTGTGCAAGCACAAGGGGGCTACTTTGAAGGGGATTAGGGTCCCAATCCCGTCACGTATTTGAAATATTTTTTTCTAGCCTAAGGTCGGATACGTTTAGACAGGCCTCGTATTTACACACTCCATTGTGTTACAGCCGTCACTCAGCAGACTTTTTACGACTGAATATCAGGCAGCTCACACTTTGCACTTCCGTGTGGCAGAACTTGCATTTGTTGTTCTTGTTGAGCAGTGTGTATTCTCATATGATTTTTCAAATTACCATTCTGTGAAAAGGAAGATCCACATATTTCACAAGTGTATGGCGTCTCGCCCGTGTGCGTTCGCATGTGAACTTTTAAATTAGATATTTCTGAATGAGAAGACCCACAAACATTGCAAGTATATGGTTTCTCGCCTGTGTGTATTCTAATATGATCTTTCAAATTGCTATTACATGCAAAGCAAGATCCACAAAATTTACAAATGTATGGTTTCTCGCCTGTGTGTATTCTTACATGATTTTTCAAACTGCCATTCTGTGAAAAGGAAGATCCACAGACTTTACAAGTATACGGTTTCTCGCCTGTGTGTTTTCGCATGTGAACTTTTAAATTGCTACTCCATGCAAAGGAAAATCCACAAACTGTACAAGTGTAAGGTTTCTCACCAGTGTGTATTCTTATATGATCTTGCAAATGGTTACTTCTTGAAAAGGAAAGTCCACAAACTTTACAAGTGTATGGTTTCTCGCCTGTGTGTACTTGCATGGGAATGTTTTGATGAGCTTCCATTTTTTAAATTGAAACTGAATGATAATGTCGACCCACAACCTTTACAAAAATATCGTTTCTTCTTTGTATGTTCAGGTGATTTTACAGATAATTGTTTGAAAATACATGAACTTAAAAATTGTTTTTTCTTGAACATGAAGATTCAGAAGAAAGTGATTTGTTTCATAATCAGGAATTCTCAATTGTCAACATTTACAGAAACACAGAGATCCTTTGTGCTTTATTTTGATAATAGCTGTTTTCTATGATCTGTAAATAAAGAAGAGATGATATTAACACAATAATTTCAAATTATTTTCCTGCAATCTACGTAACAATATTATAAATCATATTTTGTCATTAATATTTGATGATAGACATAATGTTATACTAATTCCAACCGTTTTTACTATATCGTTTAGATTTCACAGACAATTCTGTCAATTAAAAATTCAATTTTCAGAAAATACGAAAATTAATTGTTACAAAAATATTAAAATTGAATTTTAAAAATAACACTTAACATGAGACCAGTAGTCCGGATAATTTAAATTATACAAATTGTACATTCTCATCTAAAAAAATCAGAAACATAAAAACATCTCTATTTTAAAAAAAATCCTTTAAATTAAAACCCTAACCTCTTTATTCAATAAAAATCCTTTTAATTAAAACCCTAACCTAACCTCAACTATGTGTACATTACTTGACAAATCGTCACAGAACTTGGTTAAAATATCGGTCATTGTCTAACTTAAAACTGATTTAAATACAGGGTGGGCCAAAATAAGGGTCCTATCTTTAAATTTGAATAACTTGAATTTGAATAACTTCCACAAAATAAAAGTTAAACTCACCAAACTTTATGTGTGTGTAGACTGACCCTTCCGAGATTTTTTGAAATAAACAAAACAAATTTTAGCCGAAAAACACTTCTTAAAACTTACAAAAACTAAAGTATTGTTTTTTACACTGTTTTGAGTTTTTTAAGCAAAAATAATGTTTTCTAAATGAGGGTACGTTCCTTAGGGCTAATACGGCTCATGCTTGCTTCGGAAGGGGTCCTTTACTTATTCTAAAAAAAAAAATTGTTTTAAATCAATGAATAAAAAAGTTATGAATTTTTAAAAATAGGACCCTTATTTTTGCCCACCCTGTATATTTGTTTTTTGAGCGTTTTCACTCTGCGGATTATTGTAAAAGATACCCAGAATATCTTAAAAATTAGGGTTGGCGTTAACGCTTGTTTTAAGTAGGATCATCGTCGTCGTCATCATCATCATATTCAGTTTAACATCGGTTTTAAATGCTGGCCTGTGTTCCAACACGAAGTCACGGAAGTGCGTCATCTTTTTAGATTGAAGAATAAGCGGATATTTGTTGAGGCTGTTTACATGTAATTTGTCCAAAAAAGTAGAAACTTTTTTTTTTTAGGGGTCGAAATACGAGAGGTGAGATTCGGTGGGCAAGAAATGGGTGCTCACTTTACGTATAACTTATATACGAAAGTGATCCCCCACCCCTCCTAACATCTAAAATAATAAAAAATTTCATTTTTTTTTTCATAGCGGATATTTGTTATGGCTGTTTACATGCAATTTGCCCCAAAAAGTAGAAACTTTTTTTTTAGGGGTCGAAATACGAGTGGTGATATTCGGTGGCCAAGAAATGGGTGCTCACTTTACTTATAATCTAAAATAATGTAAAATAATATAAGATATCAAGGTCTAAGTCTAACAACACATAAATAAATAAACAAACAAATAAGGAACAAAAACTAAACTAAACTAAAACCAACAATTTAAAAACTAAAACCTACAATGTATTTACAAGGAAACACATGTTAAATTAGGTTCACCCATAATATTGACACAACAAAGAAACAGGATGAAGGCCACTCTATAGAAAACAGAACAATAGAACATGATATATGTAAAATTTGTCTTAATTCTGATTGAGGGCAATTGTGCATTTGTAGGTGTTTGTGGATTGAGTTGGAATTGACGAGGTGCATGGTGAGGCAACAGGATAGGATGGTTGTTGTAGAACCAATGTAGCTATTATTATTTTGGGAGGTACATCCTCCAAAAGGGCATTTAAATTTATGTACTACATTGTTTTTTTCTAGTGTTTTGGGGGTTGGAGAGGTTTTGAGTTGTAAATCTTCTGTAATAAATAATTAGTTTAATTTTGTTTCTATTATCTGTTGGTCATATATATCTATATATATGATGTTCTTTATGGCTTTTTCCTCTATTCTAAAATTTGGCAACATTTGGTTGCGATAATATATATTGATGTAATTTGAGTTATTATGTTGTATGTTATTATTTGTATTAATGTTTGTCAAGTTTGTTATCATTGATTTCATTATCTATCTATCTATCTATATATATATAGTTAATTTTACTAATATATCTATATATATATATATATAGTTAACGTTATCTATATATATATATATATATATATAGCTAACGTTACTAATATATATATATATATAGCTAATGTTACTAATAATAGCTAACGTTACTAATATATATATATACATATATATATATATATATATATAGCTAACATTACTAATATATATATCTCTCTCTATATATATTTATATAGTTAACGTTACTAATATATCTATCTCTCTCTCTATATATATATATAGTTAACGTTACTAATATATATATATATATATCTATATATAGTTAACGTTACTACTATATCTATATATATATATACATATATATATATATATAGTTAACGTTATATATCTATCGATATATATAGTTAACGTTACTAATATCTCTCTCTATATATATATAGTTAACGTTACTAATATTTATATGTATATATCTATCTATATGTAGAGAGAGAGTTAACGTTACTAGTATGTATATATATATATATATATATATATATATATATATATATATGTATACATAAATATATATATATATATGTATATATAAATATTTATATATATATATATTTATATACATATATGTAGAGAGAGAGAGAGAAAAAGAGAGAGAGTTAACGTTACTAGTATATATATATATATATATATATATATATATATAAGATAAATGAAAGAAGAGAGATAAATATGTACGGATGACAGGTATTGTTATATTTGAAATTTAAGTCATAGTGGAAGGCTTTCCATCTTACGTTGGTAATAAATTTTCACAGACTGTATGCTTCATTTGAAGGATATTTTTTTTTGCTGAGAGCAGGAGGAATTCATTGTTGAACATGTTACAAATAGGAGAAAAGGCTCAACTTTGCAGGAGCTGAGAAACAAATATGAAACTAAAAGTATACTTTTAGTAGATAGAACCTATAGTGAAATGGTTTAAGCTCAATATACGAGATAGAGCAATTATAAAGTTAGATGAAAGGAATTACACAGATAGAGGCAGAGGAAAAACCAAAATTCAAAAAAATATAAAGAAATGGGGAGTAAGGGTGTGCGTTTAAAAAATATGGAGTCTGTCCGTCCGGTTTGTGAATGTCCGTAGATAAGTTGTCCGCTGAGAGGAGATTTACAGATAGAAAAAAGGGTTTTGTGAAGGCAGTGTTTAAAATGTTCAAAAATGAAGTAAATCCAATAGAAAGATGTTTAGTTTCCATCTTTAAACCTGGACAAACTCCATGTTTTTACATGCACACTCTTACTCTCCATTACTTTATATTTTTTCGAATTTTGAATTTTGCCAACTTATCTATCTATGTAATTCCTTTGATGATAATATTTTAATCTTTGAAAAACCTTGGCTTAAGGAAAGAGAAATAAGCATGTTTTATGGGGTACACCTTGCATTGAACAATCGAAGTTGAAATAGATTTGTCATTCGTACATATTTATCTATCTTCTCTCATTTATCTTTTTAATTGCTCTATCTCGTATATTGAGCTTAAACTATTTAACTATAAGTTCTATTCTCTAAAAGTATACTTTTAGTTTCATATTTCATATATATATATATATATATATATATTAAGACAGGCTTCATTAAAATCCACGGAGTTCTGCTTTTTTGAGGTGTTCTTGGTCAGTCGTTCGACTCTTCGAGCGATTTTACGATCGCGCGGTAGTAGCTGGTGCAGTATAGCACCCATCGTTATGGTTTGGGTCAAATCTCGAGCGTTTTCGAACGTCTCGTCCATCTTCAGGAGGTTGATTTTAGCTAATATGGGTCTTTTTCCGCTTCCATTTTTATAACTTTTTTTCTTCTTCATTCTTTAATTTATGTTTTATTGATTTACATACGTCCGAAAGCGCTCGAGATTTGACCCAAACCATAACGATGGGTGCTATACTGCACCAGCTACTACCACACGATCGTAAAATCGCTCGAAGAGTCGAACGACTAACCAAGAAAATCTAAAAAAAGCAGAACTCCGTGGATTTTAATGAAGCCTGTCTTAATAACAATTTGCTGCCAAACTATACATATATATATATATATATATATATAGTAAACGTTACTATTGTCGACATAAATTATGTAGTTGTGAAATTAGTAAAAGAAACAACATATTTTGGTTTATTAAATCTCTTGTGACATATTTGCCATAAAAAAGAGTAATATAAGATATAAGCATTTTAAGTTCTGTGATTATTGGCTTTGAGTAAAGTAACAAGAAAGTCGGTATCTTACTTCCTGTCCATAAACAAGATGTCTCACCCTTGTTACTTTACACACAACGAATGATTATGTAACTTAAACTGGTTAAAACTTTTTATTAAATATATTTTTTACACAAATACGTCACAAATGTGTTGTATATTTGAATGAGACGACGACAAACGTACAACTTACCTTGTGTGGGGAGCCGGGCACAACGAAAAAAAGAAAGAGAAGGAGCAATGCGTTTTTATGGGAAGGAAGTACTTCCGGCGGAAACGGAAGTGCTTCCGGCGGAGACGGATTGTGGGAAGGAGGCTGCACTATAAGAGCAATCAATGTTTGGGTAAGAGGGGTGGGGCAGTTGCCTGAGAAACACGTAGTATCATCGTCTAAAGTGATAGAAGGAAAGGGAAGAAGAAGGAGAGAAAGAGGAATTTATTTTTATTTCGGGTTGCTACCTACTGCCCAAAACTTAAGAACAAGCTATATCCCCGGCTTCTCTTTCTTTTCCTTCTTCAGCACGGAAAAATGACAAACGTGGGTGTAACCACGATGGTGAAGTCATTCGACGGAAGTACCAACGTTTGTCAGTGGATAAGGAAGGTTGAGCTGGTCGCGAAACTGAAAAATTTTACGGACCTGGCATCTTTCTTGCCGTTATTTTTGGAAGGAGACGCCCTTGCTCTATATCTCGAGCTTAGCGAAGACGACCAACAGAATGCGGAAATTAAAAAAATCCGTTTGAAAAGAACGTTCGCAGAAAGCCCATGTGAAGCGACAGAGATGCTGAAAAATCTATGGTGGGCAGGTGGGTCCGTCGATGTTTACGCCAATAAGGTGAAGCGTTTGGCTGGACATGTGGGGCGAGGGTTTGAGACAACGGTCAAGCTTTTCTTCACCACTGGATTCCCAGAAGATGTTGCAAAGGAATTGCAACAGGTGCCCGGATTTGACAATGCCGATGTCCACGCATTAATCCCCAGGTCAAAGGTGCTGACGTGCAGGCGATCCTCGCGGGTGAAGGACGAATCGGCAGTTGCACAGAGCGGTGCACGAGGCCAAGTGAAGGTGGCAATCAAATGTTTTGAATGTGGTGGGCTGCACCTTTGGAAAGACTGTCAGAAGTATCTGACGCGGATCATATGTTACCAGTGCCAACAGAGTGGCCACCTAGCTAAGAACTGTCCGGGAAAACGCTTAATGGGGTATCATCACGCCAGCCGATACCCCGGCGCAAAGACTGCAGGGATAGCCCACGGATCGTGATCGCAGTGGAGGGGAGAGAGATCGAGGCACTGTTTGACACTGGCTGCTCAACTACCATGGTTCGAAAGGGCCTGGTGAACAGATGGAGTGGGGTTAGCAGCATCAATGCATTCGACGGCACGGAGGTGAAATGTCGTGGGACCAGCACTGTTTGCATCGACATAAGAGGACGACGACTGACTATAGAAGTATTGGTAGTCGATCGTCTGGTGCCTGGGGTAGAGGCAATCCTCGGCATGGACGTACTCTGCCGGATAGGGGGCGTCACTGTTGACACAAATGGCCCTGTTGAGTTCGGTGACGACCACTGTGTGGCGGGTGCGAACCCAGAAGCCTCGCCATGTGATGGAGGTGGAGTGGCTGAGTGCGAGATCAGCGATCAAGACTTCATCGCAACATTTCGCGATGGTAGGTGGACTGCCAGATGGAAGTGGACGACGGGGCCTCCGTGCCTGCAGAATCGAGTCGGGAGGTATGACACCAAATTAACGGAGTCACAGGAGGCGTCCTTTGAGGACGAAGTGGAGAGGTGGATCAAGGAGGGGATTCTCGTGCCATGGAAAGAGGAACTTAAAGGAGGTCTGTTACCTCTCATGGCGGTGATCCAGCCGACCAAGGATAAGGTCCGCCCCGTGTTGGATTACCGGGAACTGAACAAACGTGTCTTGCCACACAGGGGGTGACATCATAGATGTTTGTGCAGAAACCATGCGGAGATGGAGACAGAAGGTTGGGGCATCCACAATTGTTGATCTGAAGTCGGCGTATCTGCAAATCCATGTCGAGCAAGATCTCTGGAAATATCAGCTGGTACAATTCAAGGAGAAGACGTACTGCTTGACGCGTTTGGGTTTTGGGTCGTATGTCGCGCCCCAAATCATGACTGCAATACTAAAGCGGGTGTTTAAAGAGGAGGACGTAAATGAACCAACCAACTCCTATGTAGATGACATACTGCTGGATGAGACAGTGGTGCCAGCACCAAGAGTAGTGGAACAGCTCAGGAGGTTTGGTCTAACAGCAAAGGCCCCATAGCTGTTAAATGGCGGTGCGGCTTTGGGACTCCACTTAGAGGAAGATGCAATAGGAGAGCTGCGGTTCACGAGAGGGAACGCTATTCCAGAGGTCACGGACAGAATGAGCAGGCGACAATTGTTCTCGGTTTGTGGGAAGTTGGTGGGCCATTACCCTGTAGCTGGGTGGCTCAGAGCAACCTGCAGTTATGTGAAGAGAAAAGCAGGAGGAGTGAAATGGGAGGACAGCGTTGTCGAAAATGTGGTTGCTGTGATGCCCTAAAGGAGGTGGATAAGGAGGACCCAGTGAGAGGAAAGTGGAGAGTCCCTAAGACAGAAAAAGGGGTCGTATGGTGTGATGCAAGTAGCATTGCCACTGGCGTCGCAGTTGAGATTGGAGGTGAGGTGGTGGAGGACGCGGCCTGGCTTAGGAAAGCGACAGACTTCTCCCACATCAACGTAGCCGAGTTGGACGCAACTATCAAGGGCATAAACCTGGCATTAAGGTGGGGACTGAAAGAGGTGAAGCTACATACAGATTCAGCGACCGTGCTGAACTGGGTGCAGGCGGCTGTGACAGAACAGCGGAGAGTAAAGACAAAAGGTGTTTCGGAAATAATCATCATGCGTAGAGTCGGGATCCTACGAGAGTTAATCGCCGAATTTGGATTGAAAGTCAGTGTTTCGTTCATACCTTCCGCCAAGAATAGGGCAGACAGCCTAACGAGGGTTAGAAGAGGGTGGATGGAAGCCTTGGACGAAACGACAGAGAGTGCTGATGAAACATGCTGCATGACCCATGAGGAAGTCAAGGACCAGCATTCTATGCACCACATGGGAGTTGACAGGACTTTGCATCTAGCCCACAAGGTAGATCCCAGTGTTACGAGGGAGGTCGTGCAGAAAATAGTCCAGCAATGCGTGCGGTGTCAATCGATAGATTTGGCACCGGCGTCACATCATCAAGGAGAGCTCCAGGTGGGCGAAAATTGGAAGAGACTCGCCGTTGATGTCACCAACTATCGAGGGGCTCAATATCTAAGCATGATTGCCTGCGGACCAAGTAGGTTCGCGATTTGGAGGGAGTTGAGGAGAGAGACGGCTAGTGAGGTAGCAAGCACAATGAATACAGTGTTTCTGGAACATGGACCCGTAGACGAAGTCTTGATGGACAATGGGGCGGCTTTCCGATCAGGAACAGTCAGAGAGATGCTGGAGAGATGGAACATCAGGCAATACTTCATAGCCGCGTATAGGCCGGAAGAAAATGGCATAGTGGAAAGGAACCACAGGACCATCAAAGCGTTGGCTGAGAGAGGGGGAACCGCACCAGGAGAGGCCCTGTTCTGGTACAACATGACTCCCAGATCAGGGCAGGTGAGGGAGACGGTGCCACAAGAACAGATATATCGATATGTCTGGCGGCATCCAAGCGTTCCGCCACCGGAACAGAGTTGAGCAACCAGGAGCACAGTGCGACTAGAAGATGAAGTGTGGGTAAAGCCGCCTGGTGCGCGATGTACAACACAATGGGTGCGAGGAACAGTTACAGCCAGGAATTCAGACAGTAATGTGTGTGTCGATGGCGTGCCGAGACACGTTCTGGACCTAAGACCTGTGGAGAGGCATGAGACGGAGTTGCGAGAGAGGCCAACAGCGACCGATCTGAATGGAGGTGTGCGTGAAGGGTCACCACGGAGATCACAGCGAAGCCGGCGACCTCCAGTGTGGACTTCAGACTATGTAATGTGATCAGAGATCAGGGGGTGATGTTGTATATTTGAATGAGACGACGACAAACGTACAACTTACCTTGTGCCAGGCACAACGAAAGAAAAGAAATGGAAGGAGCAATGCGTTTTTATGGGAAGGAAGTACTTCCGGCAGAAACGGAAGTACTGCCGTCGGAGACGGATTGTGGGAAGGAGGCTGCACTATAAGAGCAATCAATGTTTGGGTAAGAGGGGCGGGGCAGTTGCCTGAGAAACACGTAGTGCCGTCGTCTAAAGTGATAGAAGGAAGAAGAGAAAGAAAAGGGAAGAAGAAGGAGAGAAAGAGGAATTTATTTTTATTTCGGGTTGCTACCTACTGTCCGATGATTTGGCTACTCTGGTGCCCCCCTCGACGTAAATTCACTAGACCAACTCGATAATCAACTAAATCCCATCCATTCACTGTGGCGGTCCCCAGATGCCGGAGAGCTTTCTACTCAAATAGCTTCTTTCCTCGTGCTGCTGGCCTCTGGAACTCCCTCCCTTCCCCCTGTTTCACCGACAGTAGTGACATGCAGAAATTTAAAATTAATGTAGACAGAATCTCTCTGCGCAGATCCCAGTTTAGGTTGACCCCCCTACCCCCAACATTCTCCCCTTTTCTTTCTTTTAACTATGTTAAAAATAATAATAAAATAAAATAAAAATGAGTAGCTAAACAAAATTCAATTGTTTTTTTACTTATTTTTCAACTGTATTTCATTTAAAATAATTTATGCCACAATATATATATATATATATATATATTGGTAAAAAAATACAGTTGAAATATTAGTCAAAAACAATTCATATATATATAAACCCAAAATACATTAGGAAGAACCAAGGTAATATATCAGTTCCAATGCCCTATGGGAGAATGTATCTCCGACAACAATAAAAAAAACTAATTCTTACATAGGTTTCACTTCCACAACACTATCCCGAAGACTCCCCCTACATCTCTCCGACACTAGCTCTATACGCCAACACCTAAAAAAACATAATTGCACCCCCTCCCAATATAGAAACATCCTTGTTAACAATACCAAAATAATACACCACGATACCAATATCAAAAAATTAAAAATACTCGAAGCCCTCTACATAAAAACTAAACATCCCACAATCAATAATGTCAATTATGAAACTAGTCGCAACATTTTAAAGTGTCTAGCATAATAATTAACATTACCAAATTCTTAGCCATTAGGTAGTTATGCGTTTGAATTGTATGCACTTTCTTTAACGTCATCAATTTCTTAACGGTTTAAACAGTCAAACTTTTAAATCTCTCATATGTGTAGAACGCCATCACGCTCTCATGTACATTTCAACTTTACAGACGCTTTTTCAAGTTATAAACTACTTGCCGTTATAATTCAAAAATGAGCACAACAGTAAAGTCATAATTTGTAAAGACACTAAAACTAATACCGCCTGAAGATGATTTGACGATTCAAATCGAAAGTACTTGCAAAAAAGAAAAAAGAATGGAACAAGAAACCCATCAATTTGACCGAAACATAGATGGACAATTCGGAAAATTGAAAAAAAAAAAAAAAAGAAAAAAAGTCGCATCAAACAAAACCACTCCATGTTATTTAATAATGTTTGCCTAAATATATATATATATATATATATATATATATGCAAACATTGTTAAAAATAACAGAATTCGTCTGTTTAATTATACTTTTTTATTTTTTTTTAATTTCCTGATCGTCTTTTTTGTATTAAAATCGAAAAGAATAATAAATGTTCCATAGGTTTCACGAACGTTTTCAATTCTTCGTCAAATCATCCTAAGGAAAAATCGAAAACGTTCGTGAAACCTATGGAACATTTATTTATTTTACATTATAATACAAAAAAAGACCACTAGAAAAATTGAAAAAAATAAATAAAGGTATAATTAAACAGAACAGACGAATTCTGTTATTTTTAACAATGTTTGCATATATGAGAAAATGCTGCGTAAATACACACACACATATATATATATATATATATATATATATATATATATATACACACGCCATTGAAGAAATGGTAAACTTTAAACTTACAGTTTCTAGTTGTTTATGTAAACGTCGACTAGATGTTTGATCGACTCCAATTTAAGTTTTATTTTTTGTGTACTGTCGACTGTTTCATACCATTTAACTAACAAACACGGCGATTGGTCAAAACTTCGACATTACCGAATGAAAACGCGTGTGAGATAAACAGCCGAAACCGGTGAATCCAAAAAATAGGTCTATTATTAAAAAAGATCCTTCCTGCTATCGTTTCTAAGTAAAATCGGGGCATTTTTAACATCTAGCACCACGAAAAAGGGGTGAAAAAACAACAAAAAACAAAAAAAAAAACAAAAAAAAAACAAAAAAAAAAAACAAATAGGCAACAAATAAATGTTACCAAAGGCAATATGAGTTACTCTTCTACTAACCTGGATAAGTTTATTTGTATTTTAAATAATTTTAAAGCGTTCGATTTGAAACTACTGTCGAGACGTCACGTGATCAAATCGGTTCGTTTTTTTTGTTGTTTTTTTTTCAATTTTAACACTTGTTTCTAAATCGAACTAAAAAAAAAAACGCTTTAAAATAAGTTAAAACACAAATAAACTTATCCAGGTAAGTAGACGAATAACTTATCTTGCCTTTGGTAACATTTATTTGTTGCCTATTTGTTTGTTTTTTGTTTTTACCCCTTTTTCGTTCTGTTAGCTGTCGTTATAAATGCCCCATTTTTTCTTTCACATATTTCAAATTATTATTTTTATTTTTTTAATTATACAGTAACGCAGGTTCTCACACCCTTTAAAGTTATTTATCTTCCTCCCACAACAATTAGGAAACAAATAAATGTTACCAAAGGCAAGATAAGTTACTCGGTACTTGTCCAGGATTTGAACCTAATTTCCGTGACTGCCCGGCAGCAGCGAGCCGACAGCTAACGGAAGCGTCCGAGACCTGCCGAAATCGAAAACGAGGCTGGCGTCGTCGTCGACGCTGTATAAACAAAACTGCCAGAAAATCGTTAAAAAAAAAAAAATGAAGCTCGGCAGACGACAACAATATAAGACGATGAATATACGTAAAGAAAAAGAAATTCATATATTTTTATACAAAAAATGAAATAAGTGAACAAACCCATAGCTGAAATAAATAAACTTTTTTTTCGCTAAAATAATAAAAACTGTTTTTTTTTTTAACTTTTTTTAACCATTTTTTTTTTAACTTTTTTTTTTTTTGCAATTACGCCTTGTTTTTCTTCATTTTTTTAGCTTTTTTTGGAGTTTTTTTTTCTTTCTTTTTTACATTAGGCATTTTTTTCCTTTATTTTGTTTAGCTTTTTTATGGGGGGGGGGTTGGGGGGAATTTTGAAGATTCTTTTCCTGGAGCGGTAGGGCTTCTTTTTTTTTGGGGGGGGGGGGCACTGGAGAACACGGCCGACGTTATGTTTTCTACGGTTGAACAGACTCTCGTCTATCTCAACCGTATGCCCTGGGCCTCCGAGTCGTTTGGGGTTTCGCGCTAGATGTTTGGTGCACACCTCCCGCAGAAAATTCTTCCAGTCCACTTGCGTGGTTCGAGACAGTACGCCGCATTCTTTTTGTAGGTTTTTACCGGTCGCCATATCCTGGAACCACAGGTAGATCATCTTTAGAATGGTCGAAATTTCTAATTTTGATCGCGAAAAAAACGTCCCCGATCGCAACGAAATCCAAGCCCGGCATTCCTGGGTGGGGCATCTCCAGGCATATTTGTCCGCCACAGTCTTTCGCGGTGCTAACCGGCAAAGTCGGCCGGCCGCCGCCGCATCGCATACACCGCATTACTTTTGCCAGCAGAGCTTTCTGCTGACAAAAGTTAATGCACTCCTCTGGAGATCCAATCGTGCGACACAGCACTTCGAAATTCATTTTTTGTAATTGGTTAACAAGCGTCTCTCCTTCAAATCGTTATCGGCTGCTTGACGCCAGCCTCGTTTTCGACTCGGCAGTCACGAAAATAAGGTTCTAAATCCTGGACAAGTACCAGTTACTCTTTTACTAACCTGGTGTCGGATTTTTCGTGGGTGTTAACGAAAAACCGCTCTAAACAAAAGTCACGTTATCTAGGACAATTATCACAAAAAAAATTATAACAAGAGAGAAGGAATGGAAGAATACAAGATGTTCATAAAAGTTAAAACAAAGTTTTATTTACAAAAAAAAGGTAGCTTGGACTTCTTTTTTTTCCAAAGCTGGAATAAATAAATTATTCCTAGATAACGTACAAAAAAACATAAAAATAAAAAAATACAACATCAGTATTTCTGAACATTAAAGTTAGATACAACAAAAATTGACACAATCTAAGCAAAGGAATAAATCCTTTTAAAACATGAACTTACTATAAAGTCAGTATTCTTACAAATCAATCAAACAGTCTCTTTTTTTCTTTACACCAAAGTTACAATCAAAAGTAATAAAATTGACAAACCGTGCTGAATTCCGACATAGTTTTCATGGTAAAAATAACCTTTTTTTTTATTTTATCAAACGTCTGTCACAAAGTTCCTTTTTTCTTTCCTTTTCTTCAATAATTTATTTATAGCAAATCCAACGTAAGAACTTAGAACACTCCAAATTTCAAATAAACATAATACTTGCTTTTTTCACAGTTTGTCCCAAATAGCATCACGCGCAATTATGTAAGGATCCAATTTTCAAAGTCATCTCTTTCAAATCGATCTGTGTTGCAAGGACGATCACTCTTTACGATTCTTAATCTCTGATTTAGAATCGTCTCAACAGCAAAGTATTTCAGTTCACGGGAGCTAAGCTCTTCAACATAGGCAATTTCGTGCCCGGAGATATTTTTATCTCGTTCAAATTCTCCATAATTCTTCATTTCAAGTCTCTGACTTGAAACATCTTCGAAAGGAAATATTCGTTGACCGAAGGAAGAATATTTCATACATAAAAGGCAATTCTTGACAAGAGATACTCTATCTCTTAAATTTCTTCAAGTAGAAATTCTTCACAAAATTTAACGTCCCAACTATGGACGGAGAAACAGTTTTTACAGGTGTTGACTGCCTGGCGTCCAAGTCTGTTCTGATTAAAATTCGCGCCGATATCAAATCGAGACAGAACTAATGCATCATTGCTAAAAATAGAAATCACGTGACACAAAATGGCGTCAACCTACTCAACTCCTACGCAAATAATCCATATGACCTTCAATCTGGCACGTAGGCCAACTGAAACGGTTTTCAAACAAAGGGAAGTAACCGATGACTTACTAGAAAATATACCGAAATTTCCACACTGGATAAGTTTATTTGTATTTTGAATAATTTTAAAGCGTTCGATTTGAAACTACTGTCGAGACGTCACGTGATCAAATGGGTCAGTTTTTGGGGGTTATTTTCAATTTTAACATGCCGTCCCGACACTTGTTTTAAATCGAACTAAAAATAAACGCTTTAAAATAAATTAAAACATAAATAAACTTATCCAGGTTAGTAGAAGAGTAACTTATCTTGCCTTTGGTAACATTTATTTATTGCCTATTTGGGTTTTGGTACTTATATCGATCTTGACCCAGTTTTCGCGAGTTTCTTGTCGGAAGTGTTCGGCTATCCTACGCAAACGCCCGAGAGATGACGAGCCGATTTGTACCAGACGACAATTTTGATATGGTGCTGCGTTCTATGATTTTAAGTTATATTTTAAATAAATTTTCTAAAAGAAACAACAAAAAAAGCAAAACATAGCAAAGTTACTGTTATCAAATAAATATTATTTGTGATTTTGATACGTTGCTGTGTCCTATAATTTTTAGTTATAGTTGCAAGAAATTTTTTAAACAACAGAACAAATAAAAACAAGCAAAACAGAGCGAAATTACTGTTATCAAATAAATATTTTTTAACCCTAACCCTAACTCTAAAAACAAAAACAAAAAAAAACAAGCAAAACATTATTATCATAGGACGCAGCACTGTATCAAAATAGTCGTCTGGTACAAATCGGCTCGTCAACTCTCGGGCGTTTTCGTAGGACAGCCGAACGCTTCTGACAAGAAACTCGTGGAAACTGGGTCAAGATCGATATAAGTACCGGGTTTTTTTAAAACCCCTTTTTCGTTCTGTTAGCTGTCGTTATAGATGCCCCATTTTTCTTTCACATATTTCAAATTATTATTTTTATTATTTTTATTTATTTTTAATTATACAGTAACGCAGGTTCTCACAACCTTTTAAAGGGCAGGGATGGAACAAAGTTGCCAGACTGGCCTTTTTATGGCCAAATTTCGCGAATTTAGCCTTTTTTAAAGCTGTCGTTATAAATGCCCGTAAAATGGATATATCAACCAAAACTAAATATTTAAATAGGTAAAAGTGCAGAATTGTTAACATATTGACAGTGTGCTTATATTTATTAAGTCTGCACCATTCACTAAGTGTCATGACTGAAGCAAGTGCCGATCTGTTAAAGTCTCTTCTTTTTATAATCAAAACAACAACAACAACAACAATTACAACAAAGGCGCCCTCTGGGCCAATAAAAAACTTCACCCAATGGCTGTAACTTGATACATTACATTCCTCCATTCTTAGATGGATCACTAAACATAGTCTCTTAACTTAAATGGAGCTCTCCTTACACGCTCAGATCTCCGAGGAATAGGCGATGCTTTCTGTTTGAAGTCTATAGATTCCACCTCAGCCTCATCCTGTTTTAATAATTCAGGAACTCCTTCTTCCTCAGTAGACTCCCTTGTACTGGTTTTCACCGTGTCCTCTGCGGCATCATTCATATCAGTCATATTCTCCTCTGGGACCCGGATTGTCCTTTTAATGATCTGGTCTGAATGTCTCCGTGTAACTCCTCTCTCCGTCTCTACCTCAAAATTGACATTACCCAACTGCCTCGTAATGATGCCCTCCAGCCACCGTTGACCAGTGCCAAAATTCCTCACAAGGACTTCGGCATGGTGTCATGATCTTAGTACCCTTCTCCATTTTGTAGTTGTACACCCTGCTCTTAAACTTGTTTGACTGTAACAGATGAAAGGCTGTTCTTAATTGTCGCTTGAACAGCAATTCAGCAGGAGGAACCCCAGTTACTGTGTATGGAGCTGTCCTGTAGTTAAAAAAGAATATGTTGACTTTTGTTTCAAGAGATGTTTTTGTGTCTTTGTCCATCCTCTTCATTGTTTCCTTGAATGTACGCACACTGCGTTCAGCCTGGCTGTTGGAAGAGGGATGATAAGGAGCCGTGAATATGTGTTTAACCCCATTTGCCCCTAAAAACCTCCTGAATTCATCACTGGAGAAACAAGGGCCTTTGTCACTCACAACCAGCAGAGGCAAACCATGAGTCGCAAAGATTCTCCTCAACTTCTCAATGGTAGCTGCAGCAGTGGATGTCTTCATTATGCAAACCTCCATCCATTTGGAGTAGGCATCAACCACTATTAAGAACATGTGTCCAAAAACTGGACCAGCATAGTCTATGTGAATTCTTTCCCAGTGCTGACTTTGATATTCCCAGCAATGAATCAGAGTTCTGTTGGGCTGTTTCTGATTTAGCACACAACTTTCACACCCCTTGGCGGTCCACTCAATATCTTCATCCAGTGTTGGCCACCATACATAGCTTCTAGCTAATGCTTTCATCCTCACAATGCCTACATGAGTCTGGTGTAATTGCTGCAGAACTTTTCCTCTCAACTTAGGAGGAATAATAATCCTGCTTCCCCACAGTAACACGCCATCTTCACAGGTCAGTTCTTCCCATTTATTAAAATAGGGCTTTAACTGTTCACTCCAACTGACCCCATTCCAGCCATTCATGGTGAATTTGTATACCCGACTCAAGATCGAATCTTTCCTAGTCTCTGCTCTCACAGCTTCAACCTTCACTGGAGCTTCCACAAGGTCCATCATAAATATTTCATTAGTGGATTTAGATATATCTTTTTCCTGAGCCTCCAGTGGAAGACGACTCAAACAGTCCGCATTACTATTGAGGGCTCCAGTTCGATATTCTAGTTTGTAATTATAGGCAGCCAAGTATAGAGCCCATCGCTGAACCCGGGCAGCTGCCATAGCAGGAATTGGCTTGTTCTCTGCAAATAGACCCAACAACGGTTTGTGATCGGTGAACATCGTGAAGGGGTTTCCAAACAGATATTGATGTAACATCTTCACTGCAAAAACCAGGGCAAGCCCTTCCTTTTCAATGTGTGCATAATTCTATTCAGCATCTGAGAGCGTTCGGGAGATGTAACATACTGGCTTTTCACTGCCATCTTCCATCCTATGAGCCAACACAGCTCCCAAGTCATAAGGAGAAGCATCCACTTGTACAAGTGTGGACTTAGATGGGTCAAAATGAGTCAGAAGGGGTGCTGTACACAGCATTTTCTTTGTCTCTTCAAAAGCTATTTGTTGGCAAGCTTTCCACTTCCAAACTGTCTTTCCTCATTAGACTGTGCAGTGGCTCAAGTCGTGTGGACAAATTTGGTAAATGGCTGCGATAATAATTTACTGCCCCAAGATAGGCTTTCAACTCTGTAACATTCCTGGGTGTGGGGGCTCTTGCCACCGCAGCCACTTTCTCTGGTAGAGGAGCTGTACCATCCTTGCTAACCTTGAACCCTAGATAGGTTATTTCCTCAAGAAGGAATTCGCACTTGCTTCTTTTCAATTTGAGCCCAGCTATGCTCAGCGTATGTAATACTCTCTCTATGTTCTTTAAGTGGCTGTCATCATCGGGACCTGAAATTAGTATATCGTCCACTCGTATCTTGCAGAAAGGAACATCTTTCAATCGTTTGTCCATCTCCTGTTGAAAAATGCCTGTAGCACTGTGCACCCCAAACTGTAACCTTGTGGGTTGGTACAAACCCCTATGTGTGTTTACAGTTAACAATTCCTGGGTACCTTCCTCCAATTTCAGTTGCTGATAGGCGTGGCTTAAATCCAGTTTGCTGAATTTTTCACCCCTTCTCAGTGTGGCAAATATATCTCGGTTCGAGGAATAGGGTAGCTGACACATGGAGCTGCTGCATTGATGGTTTGCTTATAGTCCCCACATATTCGGATCCCCCTTTTAACAACGGGCACTATGGGTGCAGCCCATCTAGAATATTCTACTCTTTTGTAAATGCCTTGGTTTTCTAGGTGGTCTAACTCCTTCTCCACCCCTTCTCTCAAAGCATTAGGTACAGGCCTGGCTCGACAAAATTTGGGCTTGGCTTCTTTATCAATGGGTATATTCACCTGAAAGTCTTTCAGGCATCCCATTTCTCCATTAAATAAGGTATCATATTTTGTAAGTATTTTTTTAAGCCTTGATGGGTTCTCCCTCGTTAAACAAAAAAGCCTTTCCCAGTCCAGCTTTAACTTCTTCATCCAATCTCTACCCAGTAGAGTTGGTACCTCTCCTTTCACAACCAGTAGTGGTAAACAGTTCACTTGTCCTTCATGTAATACCTCTACAATTGTTGTCCCCTGAGGTTTTACTATTTCACCAGTATACGTCGTCAGTTTTACTGTGCTTTTTTTAAATCCTGAATCCTACCCAGTTCTTTAAATTTTTTTAGACTAATGACCGA
The DNA here is from genome assembly GCA_963556195.1 of Sepiola atlantica. Lineage (NCBI taxonomy): Eukaryota > Metazoa > Mollusca > Cephalopoda > Sepiida > Sepiolidae > Sepiola > Sepiola atlantica. The sequence continues at coordinate 61,103,950 of OY744549.1, read as the reverse complement.
ACAAGATGCTCCTGTATCTACCTCCATGACCACTTTTTTTGTTTGTTTAACAACAGCTCCACCTTTACTGGTGGTGTTTGCAAGTTAGAAACATTGTATAAATTCAATTCTTCTTGCCGAACCTCCCTCTCATCCAGATATAACCTTTCCATAGTAGATCCTTTTTCAACTGTCTGGTCTTCATCCACCACATTCATTGGATCACTCTTTTTAGTTATTTTAAAGAATTTACCTTGTTGCTGCCTCCACTTTCTGCGGGTGTGTCCTGTCTTATGACATCTGTAACATTCACTATTTTTAAATGTACATTCATCTGCCGTGTGTCTGGTACTACCACATCTGTAACACTCCCGTCTCAAGGGTAATTTGTGTATTGACACTGCTATTTCAATAGCTTGATTCAACGTTAGATCCCTTTCGGTTAGTAGGCGTTCCTGGATTTTCACATCTTTAATTCCCGAGACTAAGCGGTCCCGTTAATATTAGTGTGTGTGTGTGTGTTTGTGTGTGTGTATGTGTGTGTTAACTGCTGATTAAGCTATTTCCGCTCACTGTATATTTTGTTATTCCTGCCAATATTGTTTTTTTTTTGTTTTCAGTTCCCAAAATAAATTGGATCATCACACACGTGTATACTTTTTATGTCCTCCATTTTTTTCTCTCTTTAATTTTGAAGAGTCAAATGACAGGGGGAGATAATTCAAAGTGTCCCCCCTCCCTTAGGATTTATCTTCAAAGGGAGTTTACTGTTATGCATTTTAATTAACTTAAAGTAAAGTAAAAAAATATATATACGTAAAAGTATTATTTAGGAATCAAACAATCACAACACCAATAAAAATAAAAAAAGATTTATTGAAATAAAAATTAAAAAAAGATTTATTGAAATAAAAATAAAAAAAAGATTTATTGAAATAAAAATAAAAAAAAGATTTATTGAATTTTTATTTCAATAAATAAAAATTAAAAAGATTTATTGAAATAAAAATTAAAAAAAGATTTATTGAAATAAAAATTTAAAAAAGATTTATTGAAATAAAAATTAAAAAAAGATTTATTGAAATAAAAATTAAAAAAAGATTTATTGAAATAAAAATTAAAAAGATTTATTGAAATAAAAATTAAAAAAAGATTTATTGAAATAAAAATTAAAAAAAGATTTATTGAAATAAAAATTAAAAAAAGATTTATTGAAATAAAAATTAAAAAAAGATTTATTGAAATAAAAATTAAAAAGATTTATTGAAATAAAAATTTAAAAAAGATTTATTAAAATAAATTAAGCATCATAGATAGTAAAAAATAGACAAATACGTAAATGAAAGAAAAAATACATGAAACAAATAAAGTTTTTGAAATAAATAAAAGTTTACACAGGGTAAAACTTAGCAATCTGTGCAAACATGGCCACGGATGCAGGTCTCCGCACCTGAAATTAACCTGTGCGCTTGCAAGAAGTCTATTAGTGTGGCATTATATCTGGTTAAATATAAAATATATTGCAAGTTCAGAGAGTTAAAATCCATTTTAGATAAATCCGGGGGAGGGAAAGGGGTAGAGAACACCTCCTAGAACTGCACAGGACAAACCCACAGACCGGCGGAATCAAGACCCGAACGCCAAGACGACACTGGGTGTAGTATCCATCAGAACAGATACTACACTTTGAATTATTTATTTGCAGAAAATATAAGATTTACATTAAAAACAAATTAGGCACAAGGCCATCAAAAGTGTGGGGTAATTGGTGTCGTTGGTAATCTTTGGTCTAAAGTAATAAAAAATCTCTATCCTACGTAAGGATCATCTCAGTCACCACAATACCACATTTGCTTTAGGGTCTGTCCTATACTACACTTTGATCTTAGCCAAAAGTCTGAGATCAAAGAGTTCTCTGCCCGATTACATATTTTTAACAGACCTATTGGTTGGGGCGCTAAGGGAGCATTTCCTTTGCAACCCACACCCGACTGCTGCCTCGGCCCTTTTGATCCAGAAAGATTTTTCCTACATTATACACTTCTTTAAGCACCAAAAAATTTAGCCTACTTTCCGATTCGATTTTTTTAAAGCACGGGGATCCTTGATAATCGATGAAAAATAAAAAAACAAAAATAAAATAGTGTTAAAACCACATCAAATAAATGTCACAAATCGTGTGAAAATGTAATGTTCTACCAGTATTTTGTTTAATTTTCGTTTTGTAAGCGATTATCGAAACCCTGTAATTTAAGCCATTTTGTTTTTCGTTCTAACATAACAGGTGGACACCAGGTTTGTTTTGAACAAAATTCTTTTTTAAATAAGTTAAAACACAAATAAATTTATCCAGGTTAGTAGAAGAGTAAGTTATCTTGCCTTTGGTAACATTTATTTGTTGCCTATTTGTTATTTTGACCACTTTTTTGTTCTGCTAGCTGTCGTTATAAATGCCATTTTTTTTTTTAGAAATACTACATTTTTTTTACAAAAAGAGTCACCAACCTAATAGGTCCCTCACTGTCAATCAAGCTCCAGTCCCTGTCCCATCGCCGCAATGTAGCATCCTTGTGCTTGTTTTACAAATACTTCAATGGATTATGCTCCAATGAATTGGCTACTCTGGTGCCCCCTCAACGTAAATTCACTAGACCAACTCGACAATCAGCTAAATCCCATCCATTCACTGTGGAGGTCCCCAGATGATAGAGAGCTTCCTATTCCAATAGTTTCTTTCCTCGTGCTGCTGGCCTCTGGAACTCCCTCCCTGCCCCATGTTTCCCCGACAGTACTGAGATGCAGAAGTTTAAAACTAATGTAAACAGACACCTCGCTGCACAGCTGGCAATTAAGGTTGACCCCCCCCCCCCCCAAACCTTTTCCCTTTTTTCTCAGTAGCCTCTTACGTCTACAGTGGCGTCCTGCCTTGTTTAGGGTGAAATATGTTTTTTAAAAAATAAATAAATAAAAAAAAAAGATCCGAGAGAACTGAGAGTTGTTAAGATGACTCGTACCTGGCATGGATCTCCTCCTCTGACCACCTGAATTGCTCAACCCTAACTTTAACCTTAAACCTAACCGTAGCCCTAACTTTAACCTTAACCTTAAACCTAACCTTAACCCTAACTTTAACCTTAACCTTAAACCTAACCGTAATCCTAACTTTAACCTTAACCTTAAACCTAACTTTAACCTTAACCTTAAACCTAACCGTAACCCTAACTTTAACCGTAACCCTAATCTTAACCCTAACCCTAACTTCAACCATAACCGTAACCCTAACTTTAACCCTTACCCCAACTTTAACCCTAACTTCAACCGTAACCGTAACCCTAACCTTAACCCTAACTTTAACCCAAACTTCAACCGTAACCCTAACCTTAACCCTAACTTCAACCGTAACCGTAACCCTAACCCTAACCCTAACTTCAACCGTAACCGTAACCCTAACCTTAACCCTAACTTTAACCCAAACTTCAACCGTAACCGTAACCCTAACCATAACCCTAACCCTAACTTCAACCGTAACTGTAACCCTAACTTCAACCATAACTGTAACCCTAACCTAACCCTAACTTCAACCGTAACCCTAACCTTAACCTTAACTTCAACCGTAACCCTAACCTAACCCTAATCTTAACCCTAACTTTAACCCTAACTTCAGCCGTAACCTTAACCCTAACCTAACCCTAACTTTAACCCTAACCCTAACCTTAACCCTAACTTCAACCGTAACCCTAACCTAACCCTAATCCTAACTTTAACCCTAACTTCAACCGTAACCTTAACCTAACCCTAATCTTAACCCTAACCTTAACCCTAACTTTAACCCTAACTTCAACGGTAACCTTAACCCTAACCTTAACCCTAACTTCAACCCTAACCTTAACCCTAACTTTAACCCTAACCCTAACCTTAATCCCTTGTTGAATTGCTTTCTAGAAGACCGAAAAGGTGACTAAAGAGGAGATAAATCAACTCTAACCCGAACTCAATACAATCTTACGTGCTGTCATTTCATTAGATATTTGATAAAGTAAATAAACTTATTCTATAAAATGGCTTAAAAAAGGTGAAATAGTTTTTTTTTTAATCAACACGTAAAATGTTATTTCGGTGAGATAAAAAAAAAGAACAGCTGATTTAAGAATGAGTAACACACCAGGAGACAACATCCCGGATCACATGCCTTTACCATTATGTATGGAGTACTGTTGTCATATTTTTGCTGGTGAATCTTCAGTTTATAAACAAGTAGCTCCACTTACGTATCGAGCACTGTTGGAGTAAATACTGAAAATTGATACATAAAAAATTATATTCCCTTATAAAATTTTATGTGGATACATGTGTGGGATTACTAACGAATTCTATTCTTGTTAAACATGAAAGAACGAGTAAAAATACGCCAGTAACCCAACACAAAAAGTAAGAAAGCCAGAACTCAAACATTCATATAAACATAACAATTTATTTAACATGGTTCATTTAATTTGTATAAATTCCTCAATGAAAGTCTGAGTTTGTGTACAGAAATGTCTCTTTTACTGTATGTATAAAATGTCTCTTTTAAAGGTTTGTTCTTGGAAAACGCACGTGTTTGGTAAATAGAGAAAATGAGCCGTCTCTCTACCCCTTTTTTGCAGTGTAAGAATGATAGGAACTTGTGTTCGACGGTACTTAAAAAAGAGAAAAGAAAAGAAAGGGTTTAAGCTTACTATTTGTCCTGCGTCCGATGAGGAGGAAGTGGGAGATGGCGTAGAGTCACAGTAAGACAGCAGCAGGCAGCTTCTTGCCCCATTGCTTTAAGAGTCTGTTAACAGGACCGTCTTAATCGCTGGTCATAGGAGAAAAAAGGGGAAAAAGAGGCTGATCTTGTCATGGCTACATGGTTATTTTGTTTAATTCTGGTTTTGGCGGACATAGTAGTAGACAATCACGTGATAAATATTTTTGGCATTTTTAGCGCCTTTTTGCTAGAGCTTGTGGGAGCCGTTTTTATGGCTAGTTTGAGTGCCTTGCTGTTGAAGTGAATTTGTCACTGCTTTGTGTTCTTCCGCCCACGCCGGTATGATAACATATTAGGATGTCAATCCGATACATGAAATATATATATATATATATATATATATATATATATATAGTTGATGAGAACTCGAGCAAAGGGATCGAGAATTAAGAAAATTAAAAATTAAGGGCATAATATTCATTTATATATGTATTGCATGAGATCAGAACAACATCGATACCGTCGGTTTCCAATCCAAACAAATGACACCTATTGTTGATCTCTTTTACTGTACTCTCTTCATTTTTGATTTGCTTCTCTGAATATATATATATATATATATATATATACAGGGTGGGCCAAAATAAGGGTCCTATCTTTAAATTTGAATAACTTGAATTTGAATAACTTCCACAAAATAAAAGTTAAACTCACCAAACTTTATGTGTGTGTAGACTGACCCTTCCGAGATTTTTTGAAATAAACAAAACAAATTTTAGCCGAAAAACACTTCTTAAAACTTACAAAAACTAAAGTATTGTTTTTTACACTGTTTTGAGTTTTTTAAGCAAAAATAATGTTTTCTAAATGAGGGTACGTTCCTTAGGGCTAATACGGCTCATGCTTGCTTCGGAAGGGGTCCTTTACTTATTCTAAAAAAAATTTTTTTTTTAAATCAATAAATAAAAAAGTTATGAATTTTTAAAAATAGGACCCTTATTTTTGCCCACCCTGTATATATATATATATATATATATATATATATATATATTAATATTAAATAAAGTGTTACAACAACATCCGGACCAAGGTTTCAGATCCGAGAAAATCGGACCTTCATCAGCGGAGTCGTATAGCTTAATGAGTGAGAACAACCGATGTACAGCGTTGCTGTTGTTTTGATCTGAAACTTTTCCATAACTGACTACGAATATTCCACGCACGTGACAATTTTAAATCTGAAAGTGTTCCATCTTTCCAACGGACAATATTTTGAAATTCCTGGCGGTTGTTCTCACTCATTAAGCTATACGACTCCGCTGATGAAGGTCCGATTTTCTCGGATCTGAAACCTTGGTCCGGATGTTGTTGTAACACTTTATTTAATATTAATAAATATCATGCTCTTATTAATTATTTAGTTAATTTTACTTTTGCATTAATAATTGAGCACTCTGCTGGGAAACTCTCCCAATTAAGAAATACGGTATATATATATATATATATATATATATAAAGTTAGCCATGCTGATGACGGCTGTGAGCCAGAAACATGTGTCCATGGATTACTTTTATGTACGTATAAAATAAATTTAAAAAAATATATATATATATATTCACACCAAATAATGCAGGCCGCCACTGTAGACATAAGGGGCTACTGAGAAAAAAAGGTGGGTGGGTGGGTGGGTGGTGGGGGTGACCCTTAATTGGGAGCTGCGCAGCGAGATGTCTGTTTATATTAGTTTTAAATTTCTGCATGTCAGTACCGTTGGGGAAACAGGGGGCAGGGAGGGAGTTCCAGATGCCAGAATGAGTCAGAAGGATCGACTGCCTCAACTAACACTTTATTCAAGATGGTCATGGATACCCAATCACTTTCAACCTCATCCATTGTAATCATCATGTTCATATTCGGTTTAATGTCCGGTTTAAATGCCGGCACATGTTAGACATCTTTTAGAAATTGACTTCCAAATTCACATAAATCCAATCAAGTCTTTATTTTATTTAAGTCCATTCTTTTCATTTCCTCCCATGTTTTTTTTTGGCCATTTTCTGTGAACTGGACATGCTACCTTAACTGTTCTACATCTGACCTAAGAACTATCATTCATTCTTTCAATGGACTGTGCTCTGATGAACTTGCTGCTTTGGTGCCCCCACGACGCAAATTCACTAGACCAACCCGACAATCTGCCAAATCCCATCCATTCACTGTGGAGGTCCCCAGATGCCGAAGATCTTTCTACTCCAAAAGCTTCTTTCCTCGTGCTGCTGGACTCTGGAACTCCCTCCCTGCTCCGTTTTCCTGACGGTACTGACATGCAGAAATTTAAAACTAATGTAAACAGACATCTTGCTGCACAGCTCCCAATTTAGAAAAAAACTATCACCCTTTTTCTCAGTAGCCCCTTACGTCTACAGTGGCGGTCTGCCTTGTTTGGGGGTGAACTATGTTTAAAAAAAACTAAAAAAAATGTGAACTCTCTTGTTCTGCACAATCTCCCTACGCTGTCCAGATTTAATCTTCCTCTGAGGTCATCCGATCTAAACCTCCTGTTCTGCATAGATCTCCCTACGCTGTCCAGATTTAATCTTCCTCTGAGGTCATCCGATCTAAGCCTCCTGTTCTGCATAGATCTCCCTATGCTGTCCAGATGTAATCTTCCTCTGAGATCATCAGAACTACGACCGTCTTAAAAACTCACATTACACATCGATTGTATCATTCTCATATCATTTCTCTCCATGCAATGCATGTCCTAAGCAAACCCTGGCCATGATATAAATTTCATAAAAATAGGATATATTTGAGCTTTAAAAGGGGTATGCCCTCATAGACCTCTTAAAAATTCACTTAGAGATTTGGGAGCACTTCCATTGTCTTCCTCGGTAAATTTTACACAAGACTACATTTTAAGATTTTATGTACATTCTCTAACCTTTCTTTCTATAGGGAACACACAAATATCTAAAAAAGAAACATGCATGAAGTTTTAGATATAGAGAAAATTATTGTAGTATTAGTCCTGAAGGCCATAACCGGAAAAGGGTTGATATACCGTAAAACAAAACAACCAAACCAAACATCATGAATAAATTATTCAACATATTAAACCTTTATGAAAATGACCTGATTCGACATTAAATAACTCGAGGATTCGACATTAGTTGTGGGTTTTTGTGTTCACTTTTTGATGGCAGGTTAGGGTTAGGGTAAGGGTTAGGGTTAAGGTTTGGGTAAGGGTTAGGGTGAGGGTAAGTGTTGGGGTTATGGTTAGAGTTGTAGTAAGGGTTGGGGTTAGGGTTAGGGTAAGAGTAAGGGTTAGAGTAAGGGTTAGGGTTGGGGTTAGAGTAAGGGTTGGGGTTAGGTTGGTGTAAGAGTAAGGGTTAGGGTTGAGGTAAAGTTTAGGGTTGGGGTAAGGGTTGGCGTAAGCGTTAGGCTATGGGTAAGGGTTGGGGTAAGAGTTGGGGTTAGGGTAAGGGTTGGGGTAAGCATTAGAGTAGGGGTAAGGGTTGGGGTAAGGGTTGGGGTAAGCATTAGGGTAGGGGTAAGGGTTGGGGTAAGCATTAGAGTAGGGGTAAGGGTTGGGATAAGTGCTGGGGTAAGGGTTGGGGTAAGCATTAGGGTAGGGGTTAAATTTAGGGTTAGGATTAGTGTTGGGGTAAGGGTTAGGGTATTTAGTAAGGGTTAGGGTTGGGGTAAGCTTAGGGTAAGGGTTGGGGTATGGTAAGGGTTAGGGTAAGGGTTGGGGTAAGATTAAGGGTTAGGGTTGGATAAGGATTAGGGTTGGAGTAAGGGTTAGGGTTGGGGTTAGAGTAAGGGTTAGGGTTGGGGTTAGGGTTGGTGTAAGAGTAAGGGTTAGGGTTGAGGTAAAGTTTCGGGTTGGGGTAAGGGTTGGCGTAAGCGTTAGGGTAGGGGTAAGGGTTGGGGTAAGCATTAGGGTAGGGGTTAAAGTTAGGGTTAGGATTAGTGTTGGGGTTAGGGTTGGGGTAAGGGTTAGGGTAAGCATTAGGGCAGGGGTTAAAGTTAGGGTTAGGATTAGTGTTTGGGTTAGGGTTGGGGTTGTGGTAAGTGTTAGGGTTCGAGTTACATTGTTTAATTTTACAATATTTTACTCTATTACTCTTAGTCTTTGTCGATCAGTTTTTTCTTGTAATCTGACGAGAACTGGTATGGTAGTTTGGTAGTTTTGTTTTACGGCATATCAACCCTTTTTGGATTATTTAATGCCGAATCTGGTCATTATAGTGAAAGTTTTTATGTTTCAAGTTCTTTATATCTTCAAATGTTTAATTATGGTTTTTGGTTTGGTAGTTATATCTGTTTCTATTTAACCCATAGTTGGGACCCTAACAGGTACTACCACTCCGGGTCAGGGTGGACCTGGGAGCAATGGTAATTAAGAGGAGGCTCCACATTCCCCAAAGTCCGTAAGCCGGATCTCACCATCGGATGTAGTTTAAGGTCATATCCAGGACCGGGAGTAGGGTAGGAAAAATAAAATAAAAAAAGGAGAGGGAGAAAGGGAGAGGGGCTGTTGTTTTTTTTTTTGTTTTTGTAGAACATAATTAAGTTTTACAAAAAAAAAAAAAAAAAAAAAAAAAACGTCAATGTAGGTGAATTTCGTCTCAGGGAGCTACAGGGCAGCCTGATCTGGTATCACCAGGTCTTAAATCTGAAATTTACACTTACATTACTGCATGTTGGTTTTTACGGCATCTCTACAGTGAAGGGGTGGGTGTTTGCTGCTAGTCGGGTCAATTGGGGGTATTTATGTTGAGAGCGTAAGCTAATAGCAACACATTCCGCAGAAGTACTCGTAAACCAAACACACGAATGCCAATGGGGCAGGAGCTGAAGCTTGATAGACAGTGCAAAACCTATCAGGTTAGAACAATAGAAATATTGTCTCTTAACAGTAGTCATATAATAAAGACATTGGTTCATTGCTTGATTTCAAATTCAAAACAATTTATTCAATAAGATATATACCTGAAAAGTTTATAGTGCTAATTCACTGTCTTAGATTTCTGAGTATTTTTAGAATATGTTATATTAATTGACAGCTCACGTATTAAACACATATTCCAAGCATATCTACTATAAAATTATGAAAGACAATCAACGTACATAATACAAAACATAGCCATCATCAGAACAAAAAGCTAAGACCCAAAGTACAGTTAACACATTTATTACAGTTGACAATTATGAAAGCCAATCAGCGTACATTATACAAAACAAAAATGAACTTTCCCAAATGTATACCTACCAGCGACCATGCGTGATTTAAGTTCAAAATTAAAAGAGACATTTACTCTGTTAAATCCACACAATAAGATCGGACGTCACTTCTAAAAGACCAGGAAGGATTCTTACGAAAAAAAAATAAGGTTAATACCTTTTATTTGTTTAAATCTCTGATGAAGCTTGTGATACCGAGCGAAATTATTAGAAAAAAGTCAAGATGAAAGAAAAACAAAATAGTATTTTGATTTTCATAAAAATATCTGCATCTAACACATGTTTTTTTGAAGGCATTCTTTAAGTTTTCATTTTTTTAAGCATCTTTAAAGATGCTTAAAAAAATGAAATTTCCCAAATTTATAAAAGTTCTTAATCTAAATTTTAGATGGGATTATTTAACATTTTTCTCTCGATAAATTCCAAACTCTGTCTTCTCTTAATTCTTCTTCTTATGACTCAATGAAGTTAGAGGAACAATGGATCCTAACAACAGATGCCATGGTACATGAGGAAAAACGACGGTGAGAAGCAACGAAAAAGTAGACAACGCGATTTTGAGGTTACACGAAAAAAACGAAACGGAAACGCATATTAACTAATTTCTATTCATTTAGAAGTTTTTTAAAAAAATTCGTTCATCTTTTACTCTTTATGGCCTTTATTAAGGAGGATAGAATTATTGTCGGCTGAAAGATAAAGAACTAAGTTTGATTGCAACAGTGATTTTCTTGGTGTGGATATCTTCAGTGCTATCAAACAAAGCAAAAACGCCAAAAACAACGAAAAACTTCATATTCAAATATAAATTTTATAACATAAAGTAATTATAATAACTGTAATATTTAATATTTTTTATTTAATTTTATGTATAGCTATGCCGAGGGGATCTTATTTGGGCTTCGAATACTGTTATTTTGAAATTTGCTCAGGGTTTACTTGCACGGAGAAGTATCCTCATGTCAGGTGTTCCTGACAGACAATTTTAACTGATGTGAGTTCGCATGTGTCTTCGTAAATGATAGTTCATTGTAAATGCCGACCCACACACATCACAAGAGTAGGGTTTCTCACCTGTGTGAGTTCGCATATGTCTTTTCAAATTAGTACTTTCTGAAAATGCTGAGGCGCACAATTCACAAGAATAAGGCTTTTCTCCCGTGTGTGTTCGCATGTGTCTTTTCAGTGCAGTCTTGTCTGAAAATGCTGAACTGCACAAGTGACAAGAATAAGGTTTTTCTCTTCTGTGCCTTAGAACATGCGTTTTTAAATGAGCCCTCCGGGCAAATGCTGCTTCGCATAGTTCACAGGAATAAGGTTTCTCCCCAGTGTGTATTCGCATGTGTAGTTTTAACTTGTATTTCTCTGCAAACAATGCTCCACATATTTCACAAGAATACGGTTTCTCTCCAGTATGTCTTTGCATATGTCTTCTTAAATTAGAATTCTCTGAAAATACAGATCCACATACTGTACAATAATAAGGTTTCTCTCCTGTATGTTTTTTCATATGCATTTTTAAATGCGAATTCCTTGAAAATGCTGAGCCACAGGTTTCACAAGAATATGGTTTCTCACCAGTATGTGTACGTACATGTCTTTTTAATTCCGAACTGCTTGAACATGCCAGTTCACATACTTTACACGAATAACGTTTCATTTCAGAAAGTGTTTCCATATTTAAATGAAAACTTCGCAAAATGCTGGTTCACACGTCTAGAAAAAGTACAATTTCTCTCCGGTATTTGTTAAGTAGATGAGGTCATTTATTCTCCACTGTAAGTATTATCTGTGAAAAAAAAAGAAAATGTTATTTAAGAAGTGAAAAATACATCAGAAAAACGGGTACTCTTATAGATGACGCAATGTTTCCGTTTTTTTTCTCTTTTTCTTATAATTTAATAAATATTGGATGAATTTGCGTAATTTTTTTCTGTACAATCTTATTTTCAGCTAACGCGTAAGTACATAACAAAGTTTATACATTTCTGTAAATATTTTAATAACAGATATATTAAAATAATTATTATCGATTAGAATAATTCGGTGTTTAGAGTAAACAAATGTAACACCACGTACGGTCGATGGTCTTATTTATAGCAGGATTTGGTTGATAATTTATGACATACTTTTGGACAGTGGACTAATTTTATTATGACTGCTACGAAATAGACAAAACTTCGGAGTTGACCGCTTCAAGATAGCCTTCAAATTCCAAAATAGTACTCTTATATATGACGCACTATGTTTCCGTGACTTTGCGTTGTCAACATTCGGGCAGGTTACGGAAGCGCCCGAGACTTGATGAGCGGAAAACTGCCAAACAATAAATTGAAGACTGGCAGACGATAAATTTAGACAAAGAAAACCAAACTAAAATACATATATAAAAATAAAGAACAAACAAAACCATAGCTAAACAACTGTTATTAATTAGATGTTTATTTATTTATGAATTTTTTTGTCAAAGGTATCATAGTTAATTAAATGTTTTTAGATCAAATGTTTTTTTTTTGTGCACCAAAAAGTTTCAAAAGATGATTTTTTATATATATACAACGAAATGTTTTTAACCAATTTGTTTTTTTTTCATATATTTTTTCAAGTTTTTTTTCTTTATAACATTTTCTGGGTTAGGTCTTAGGGGTTAGGGTTTAGTGTTAGGGTCAGTCATTCGCTAGAAGTGACCATTGCTGAGTCTTCAGGCGATTGAATGCATTGACACAGATCGTAGAAATTAATTTTTTCCAAGATTTATCGTCTGCTTGCTTGCAACCTGATTGGTAAATAGTTTTGTCTCATTGAGTTCTGTCAGCAACGGTCACTTCTAGCGAAAACCTAAACCTAACTCTAAACCCTAACCCTAAACCTAACTCTAAACCCTAACCCTAAACCTAACCCTAAACCCAGAAAATGTTAAAAAGAAAAAAACAATAAATCGATACATAAAAGATTATATCTCCTTATAACATTTTATGTGGATACATGAAATAATAATATATATATATATATATATATATATATATATATATATATATATGTGTATCGAGGCAGCATTTTTTCTTTAAGAGACGTATTATTAAAAATAACCGACAATTTTTGTCTGGCTATTTTAGTGTTGATCCCTTCAATTTTCCGGATTAAAATCTTAATCTCGGAAGGAAATTGGCTGATGAAACTGCCATAGTGTACATGTTGGTCCAGAGTACATTCTGACCCGTCTGGGTCCATCGTCAGTGGAATAATGACAAACAGGTAAAGACCTGGAGTGAGATTTATAATTAATTATGGCGGGAAAATTTAACTATGTTTATTAGGTATTATAAGCATTTAAGTATATTAGTGCTAGTGTTAAAATTAATCTTGTTAATAGCAGGTTTTTTAGTTTTAATGAGTAAAGCTTCTAGTATGTGGAGTTTTTGAGTATTAGTATTATGTTCTAGGATTTTAGTATTGTCTACGAGAAGTTTTCGGATTTGAGAGCGGGGACAGGAATGTTCATTAGTAAGGTGTCTAGCTATACCTGTTTATCATTATTCCACTGACGATGGACCCAGACGGGTCAGAAAGTACTCTGGACCAACATGTACACTATGGCAGTTTCATCAGCCAATTTCCTTCCGAGATTAAGATTTTAATCCGGAAAATTGAAGGGATCAACACTAAAATAGCCAGACAAAAATTGTCGGTTATTTTTAATAATATATATATATATATATATATATATATATGAGAGAGAGAGAGAGAGAGAGAGAGAGAGAGAGAGAGAGAAAGAGAGAGAGGGGAGAGGGGGAAGAAATAAATAGAGTAACAATTTTATTTCCTCATAACGAATTCCATTACATCTTAATCCCAGTGAAAACAAACGAAGCCAATGGCAATGTAATTATCCCTGACAAGTGTTGAATAATGGCCCTATGAGAATGGACGCATCTGTCAGGGATCGAATTTGACTTGCGCGATTTGTGACGAAGTCATCTTGTGCAAGTTCGGGTTGATGTGTTTCCCACGGGCTGTGGAGACATGACGTAACCTAAAGTTCATAGAAGGTCAAAGGTTAGATTGCACCTGGCGTGATCACGAGGTTTGATGACGTCAGAGTTTCCCGCGTGGGAAAGTTTAAGATTTAATCAGTTTCTCACTTGGAAACGTCGAGGGAACAACTCACGATCATGTAGCTGTTACAAGAAGAGATTAAGAGTCCCAAGATTATAAGAGCCTTAGTGAATCTTTCATATTCCTCTCTCTGCAAACAATTACGAAATTAACTTAGTAGATTTAATTAGTGTGGCCTCTCTCTCAAATTACCAGCGAATTTCTCATTTTTCGGCTAGTTAAATAATTAATAAAAGGCTCAGAATTAAACAGTAAAAAATTGTTGTGCTTTATTTAAAACGGAAAGATTGACTTCAGCCCACGAAGAAACCGCCAGAATTGGAGAAGTTGACGCGCGGCAAAGCGACGGCTCAGCAGACTATAGATGGCAGCGGCGGACCATAGCAATCGCGACAACAATGGCGGCAAGAGGAAGCGTGTACGAGTAGCGCAAATAGTTTCCTGCCATTCGACACACGGCGAAACGAAGCAAAAAGGCAGTACGAATAGTAGCAGCGACAGCGACTGAGAAGCGGATCGAGTGGCTACGACTCATCGCCCCCATTGAATCAACAGCGACGGTAAATCTACAACGACCAAAGTTTATTATATTTAACATTATTCTTATAATTTTATTATTATTATTATTGATTTTACTCTCTTTTTTTCATTACTGTATCTGTAGCGAATCAAATGAGATTTTAACTTATTTCCGGTGGGCATTCGCGGAGGTTACAACCCCACCATAGATACATATTCGACTAAGAGTCTATATGTGTTCATTTTCCCAGACACAAACAGGAAAATACAAAATGACATAAAAATACTTAAAAACAACCAAATCGCCTTCTCCCGTTAAGACTCTCCTTCACAAATATCTGGGGAATCCGAACTTTGATGATGTAGAATCCTTCCCCCAGATCAAATCCTCTAGATAACATAGCATTATGAGAAACTAACTTAAACGCCTCAAAATCTAATTATTAATTAGATGCTTTTTGTTTTTTGTTTTGTTTTTTGTCAAAGGAACCATTGTTAATCAAATGTTTTTATATAAAATGTGTTTTTTTTGTTTATCCACCGGAAAGTTTGAAAAGATGATTTTGTTCGATTTGTTAAGTAAATGTTGTTTTTTTAAAAAATTTTTCTTGGGACTCAATTAGTCCTTCGGGAGATTCAACGAGCTGACAGCGATGATAAAAACTCATTCTTTTTGTTATTAAACGCGATTAATTTCTTCCAAATGTTATCTGATTGTCTAATGGCAGACATTATGTTGGATAATGGCCCTATGGGAATGGACGTATCTGTTGGAAATCGTTGGTTTGACTTGCGCGAATTAGTGCGGGGGGACCCGTGCAGTCGAATGCAGAATGGGGCCTGTTCTCACAGTCGGAGCTCACAGACGTGACAGGGTCACTGCATGACGAGACCTCGGATCAAGGGTTAATGTGCACCTGCGATAGAGGCTCTGTGACGTCACAGGCCTTTGCGTGGGAAGCAGAGTTTTACTCAGTCTGGGTTTCGGAAGCGAACCTATCATGCGTGATTTTTAAGGATGTAGTCAGCAACATACATAGGGGAATTATTTCCCTAAGAAAATACAGGCAAAAGATCTGTTTTCCCCCCTCCACGAATGGTTAAGGACTTAATTGATAAGTAATTACGAAAGCAGTAATTTGCTCTCTCTCTCTCTCTCTCTCTCT
The DNA here is from genome assembly GCA_963556195.1 of Sepiola atlantica. Taxonomy (NCBI): domain Eukaryota; kingdom Metazoa; phylum Mollusca; class Cephalopoda; order Sepiida; family Sepiolidae; genus Sepiola; species Sepiola atlantica. Next base: position 61,088,190 of record OY744549.1, on the reverse strand, counting down.
CTCTCTCTCTCTCTCTCTCTCTCTCTCTCTCTCTCTCGACGTTAGTGAATATCTCCCAGCTGTCGGATAACTAATCCTTGAAATAAAACAGAAATTAAATTTAAAAGATTGTTTGTCTTCCTAGTCGGTCATGGAGCTTTTGTGTTGCAGCGGCGTGGTTCACGGCAGAAAGAAAGAAGAAAGAATTAAACCACTAGACGACATCGAGACGGTGCACCCCTCTACGCGGCGAGGGAGAAATTTAAAGGTTTGCAAACTATATGATTTATGGTGTTAAAAATGATGAGTGATAAGACGAGAACTGCCACGGCCCGTTCCGGGACGAGTATACAAAACAAGAACTGCCGCAACCCAAGAAGGGCTATGCAACAATTAGACAATCAGGCTACAGCAAGCAGCCGATACTATTAACCAATCAGGTTGCAGCAGACAACTCGTCCCCCCCAACTGTATCACTCCACCCACTCCACCACAAAAAATCTCCCTTAACCCTACCACTAATCCTAAGTGTGGTGGTAACAGCTTCATCTCACAAAAAAAACCCTAAACCCTATCACTAACCCTAAGTCCGGGTGAAAACAACCCCCTTCCTCCAAAAAACAATAACAACAAAATAGTTACATCTAAAACGGTTACATGTTGTACAAACGCTATTTATTAGGGAAGGGAGTGATCATTTTACATTAAACTAACATGCGAAACTGATTTTTTCACAAAGTTTTTTTTTTTTCAGTTATTAATTAGATGTTTAACTGTTTACTTTTTCATGTATCATGTATCATGTATCATGGAAATGTTTTTAAATAAAATGTTTTTTTGCTTTGTGCACCGGAAAGTTTCAAAAGATGATTTTGCTTGATTTGTTAAACAATTTTGTGCACCGGAAAGTTTCGACAATTTTTTTTTTTTCCCCGTTTTTTTGCAATGTTTTTTTTTTTACATGTTTTTAAAAATTTCAAAAGTTCGTGGTTAGATTCAACGAGCTGACAGAGATTATGGAAATTCCTTTTTTTTGTTATAACGCGATTAATTTCTTCTAAAAGTTACCGTAGCCTCATTGTCTAATGCATCCTTATTGGTCCTGATTGGTTAATAGTTTTGTCAACTCTCGGGCGCTTCCGACTTTTCACTGCTATCTACTGCATCGATAGCAAACGAATTTCCCGCCTGGATAACTTTTTGCATTTTTGGACCACCATTCACCATTTGGATTATTTTTTAATCAACCTCTTTGATATCTTGCCTGGAGCTATTTTAAACTTGTTGACGTGGATGAACTGTATAGGTTTACAAAAAAGTATGTTTTGGGTCGATATATTTGATGTTTTATATACCTTTATGTATTTTTATATATATTTTTTAAATATATTTTCAAAGTTTAATATTTATTACCTGCAGTAATGTCATTGCGGTAATGGTCCTCTGAGGAGAAGATTTTTTTTGAAAACTCATGAGTTAAGGACTTTAAAGAACTTTGCCTGAACATTGAACTGTAATAAAATTTGATTCGTACCTTATTCTATTCTTTAACTTTATCTATTGCTATATATATATATATATATATATATATATATATATATATATATATATATATATATATATATATATGTATATATGTATATATTTTAAATATTGAATTAAATTAAAGATAATTGAATTATCATATCGTGATAATATAAAGCTCAATATATTGAATAGAGCAATCAATTCTAGAGATGAAAGATGAGAATAAAAAATTGTAAAGATACAATATTTATTAGAACATCAAAAGTTCAGAGCAAGGAGCTTCATATCCTTAATCTATGGATAATAGATATGAAGCTCCTTGCTCTGAACTTTTAATGTTCTAATAAATATTGTATCTTTACAATTTTTTATTCTCATCTTTCATCTCTAGAAATATATATATATATATATATATATATATATATATATAAGCGATGTTGAGCCTAGCCAGTACTAAAATGGGTGACCATTTGGGAATACTAGGTCCTGTATGTGTACACCTATCTATGGGCAAATAGTGTTGCCAACCCACAGTGCCTAGCGTGGTGACTATGGCAAAACCCCTTGAATGTCGCTAATAAGGGTTCTTCCTGTGATGGTGATAGTAATTGTTTAGTAAAATTTCATTAAATTCCACCCGAATGCCTTCAGATAGGAATCCAAAGTGAGATCTTTTAAAGCCGAGCAATATTTAAAAATATATAGTAATATCTTAAGAAGGCTGAGGGCAATGCAGAGTGCCGGGTAGGTTGTAAGCTGGAAGGAACAAAAATAATAAATCGAAGTGGGACTTACTATTTATTTTTTCTTAAAATCTTACATAACAGCAAATGTGGTGTTGGCTGTTTGTGTGGTGTCCGGATGATTATTAAAAATAATTTATGCAATATTTCGGGAAAATCTTCCCTTTGTCAAAAATAATAAACACCAAAGGAAAAATCCATCTGTGTAGACAATTCACCAAAAAATATATATACACATATTTAATACAATCCAATATTTATTTAAATACTTAAAAAAATATGTTTGTAACACAGTTTAGCTGCAGTTTTATTTATCTTTTTGTAAATAAAACTGCTTTATTTTTTTAGCCTTCTAACACTCATATATTTAGTTGTTTATCATCATCATCATCATCATCATCATCATCATCATCATCATCATCATCATCATCATCATTCTAACACTCATATATTTTAGGGAGGGCCTGTGGACGAGTGGTTATAGCACTTGTCTTTGGGCTGGACCCGGGTTCGATCCCACTCACGGCATGCGAATTTTCGGGTCTGAAAACTCCCTCTGTCCACCCAGCAGTAAATGGGTACCTGACTAAAACTCAGGGAAGGTTCAAGGCAGCGGAAGGAGAGGGATGGGCACTGCCTTCCATATGCTGTGCCCTAGACACGGTGATTCTTAACAAATCACCGCCGCTATGGGCAGTGTGCGATGTCGGCAACGACACTCGTGCGCGTCCAGACTATGCAACCTTTACCTTTTTACTCATATATTTAGTTTATTATTATTATTTTTTTTTTTGGAAGGCCATTTATATAAAGGGTTTATATTGGCAGTTTTATTTAAGCACAAGTTTATTTTATTTATTTATTTTTTTAAATTAAAAGATTTTTTTTTTAATTTGTGTTAGAGCTTGTTGTGACCAGCTGATTGGTCGGATCGGGCCTCTCCGACCGCCCGTCTAGTCCGGTAAGGGCCAACGTGGAGTGGTGCAGCCAATGGCCATTTGCTCTATAATCACTGAGCGGCTCAGCCGCCAGGATCCCGTCCTCAAACATCACGGGTCGCCACCCACGGCAAACGAGTGGCAGAGGTGCAGTTGGCGAATTTTACAGCCGCAGCCAACAGGGCGAAAAATGTGTATAACAAAACGTAAATAACTTTTTAGGGTTACAAAAAGAAGAAGTCACAGACAATATAAGAAAGACAGGTAACTTTCGTACGCGTGTGAGAGAGAGGGAGAGAGAGTGTGTGTGAGGGAGAGAGTAAGAGATAGATAGAGAAAGACAGAGAGAAAGAGAGAGGGAGAGAGAGAGAGTGTGTGTGTGAGAGAGAGAGTAAGAGATAGATAGAGAAAGACAGAGAGAGGGAGAGAGAGAGTGTGTGTGAGGGAGAGAGCAAGAGATAGATAGAGAAAGACAGAGAGAAAGAGAGAGAGGGAGAGAGAGAGAGTGTGTGTGAGGGAGAGAGTAAGAAATAGATAGAGAAAGACAGAGAGAAAGAGAGAGAGAGAGGGGAAAGGTGAAGAGAGATAGAGAATGAGAGCTGGATACGACTGATTTTGATTGGTTACGGTATCCTAAACACGTATTTCTTGATTGAAGTTTCGCTAGCCAAGAGGCAGAACATTTCCGCCCATGGCTTCATTGAATTCCGCCTGGGCTAATCTCTGACCCCCGAGTGTCCCTCAAACTTGCTATCTAAACAACGGACCTTGTTATTTAACTGTGAATGTCTCATAAGGATGAACAACTTATAACGATGGAGTAGAGAAAGACTAGCAAAATTGGCTCTCTGAGAAAGAAGTTGTTAGCGAGAGACGAGATCACACCCACTTGATAACGAAGTAGATTTTGTACTCTAACAAAGAAAGAAAAAGTGCTCTGAGCGGAACCTCCCTAGCCGTGGTAAGAGTATTCAATTTTTCGGGGCATATTTGATTCTTATACGGGGTCAGATATTTTCTGGACCACCGGTTTGTAAAATCTTTTAAATAAAAAATTTGGGCAGATGCGAAGGACATGGAGGACCGCTGGCTTCCGGTGAAAAAAGCTTAAAGAAAGTGTGTACGGATGCCTGAAAGTGATACAACAATTTTTTTATTTAATTGTTTTCAAAACTTAAAAAAAAAATGTTTATTGAAGAAAATAAACAAAATAGAATAATCTTTTTTTTTGTCAAGAAATAATGTTTTTAAGAAACAGAATGTGCTTTTTTTATTTAATGTTTTTTTAAATATTTAGTGAAAATAATGTTTTTGGGGAGGGGTTAAGGGTTAGGGTTAGGGTTTAGGGTTAGGGTTAAGGCATTTCCATTTCTAAGAAGAAAGTTTGATTCCGGAAGTTACTCCATTTCCAAGAAAAAAGGTCTTCACTATTATTAAAAAAAAAATGTTTTGAAAACAATCAAATAAAAACAAATAAATTATTTTTCAAATAGTCTGTTAATTATTAGAATATGATGAAAGAAAAGTCTGAAATTAATATGACAAAAAGGAAAGTCTGAAATTAATATGAATAAAAAAAATAAAAAATTGGTGTATCACTTTCAGGCAGCCGTACACACTTTTCCACCGGAAGCCAGCGGTCCTCCGTGTACTTCGCATCTGCCAAAATGTGTGCGTATTGTTTATAATTCAAGCAGAAGTAGAAAAAAAAACAATGCTGAGAAAAAATGTGTCCTTTTGTTTGTTGCACATTCTGGGGTGCCTCAAACCTATTTGATCCTGTTAGTATATTATATGAAAAATTGTAACATAAAATAAAATTTACCTTTTTAGTATCAAATGTGGCAGACTGAGACTGGATCGAGCAGTAGAAGTAGCCCCAACTTTCCTTATTACCTCCATAAAAGGGTCCGTCTTTGCCTGGCATGTAGTTTGAAAAATTAAAGAAATGTCGAAGTCACAGTTTTCTAGCAAGGAAGGAAACAGAATGACAGGTTAGGGTTAGGGTTAGGGTTAGGGTCAACATCAATAAGAAAAAAGTTAACCCACAAATTATCTCGATTCTCATTCGTTAAAATGAATTAACAAAGATTATTTAAGGTCTAAAATCATTCTGACTTGCGACTTATATCAATCATATCAGTTCTTGATAAGCAGTCCGACAAGACTCGGCCATTGTGACGGCAGTGACCATTTTTTCTGGTAGAGACTTTAAAGTCATCAAATCTTGTGAGTGACCGGTGTCTCAGAGTTGATGTAGCCAACTGCGTTGGTTGAGTCACATTGAGCAAGAGAGATTCAAACAATTGCGCTGTTAGAATCCTAAAAAGATCTCTCAGTTGAAATCTCTGAAATTGCAGGTGAATGTCTGGTATATGCCCTCCCCAGCAAAAACAAAAGATAAGAAAATTTAAAAAAAGGGGAAGGCGATAGATCTGCTAAGGAAAAAAGGGGAAACTACATGTGGGTGTAATACATTCTTCATAGTTTTTAATTTCATAATTGTACGCAGTCGAAGTGTCCGAGTTCTACATGGCCGTCAACAAGAGTCGACAACCTTCTGTTCATGCCAGCTCAGACGCTAAGGCAACTTAAGACGCTAAGGCAACTTAAGTCAACTCTTAGATCGGAACCCTTAGACTTCAGTTTAGCTTTTATTCTAGGGTGTGGGTTTTGATGAAAGTGTTTCTGTGGAACGAACTGGTTTCGAACCCGGCACATCCAGATCCTAAGTCATCAGGTGGAGGCTGTGAACTCGCGGCAGCTACACGTCTTGGTCTTTTGGCTAAGATCAAAGTGTAGTATCTGTTCCGATGGATACTGCACCCTATAGACTGGTATTGTTCTTGGCATTCGGGGCTTGATTTACGCCGGTCTATGGGTCTGGCCTGTGCAGTTCTAGGAGGTCCACCCTCCCAGGCTTCGCCTCCCCTCTTTGGAGAGGAGTAAGTTTATTGCTTACTGCCTGAGGCGCCCCTACCGGGGAATGCCGACGGGGCTGCCCAGGCAATTTTTAAACCCCACTTTCCCGACCCGACCTTGGGTCACATCTTACTTGTGGGAGTAAGATAAAAACTGGCCTTGTGCCTAACTCCTGGAGAGGAGTAAATCAATACACGTTGCAATGGTCAGATGGATCTATTTGGTGAGGCCTGAACAGTACGTTTCTTTAGAATCCCTGCTCTCACAGGTCGACTTGAAAAGCCTTGCGGACATCATGCGGAAGAACAGACTGCGTTGGTTGGGTCACATTGAGCGTAGCGATGGCTGGATTGCTAAAGTCCGACAGTTGAATGTGCCAGCAGAGAACATCACCACTGGCAGACCCAAGTTGACTTGGGAGGACGTAGTCAAACGTGATAGGAAGGCCATGGGTACGGATTCCATCAAGTCTTGCCAAAGACAGGAGTGGAGAGGAAGACTTAGATTTCGAGACTAGACAATCAGGCCCCACCCTCATCAGAGGATTAATTGTGGCCTGATTCAACAAATAAACCGGTTGATGATGATGATGATGATGATGATGATGATGAGGGTGAAGGAAATGATGGCGAAGGAGGAGATCCAAATTGAATGGATCAGGGGTCGAGAACAGGTCGCGGATTGCCTGACGAAGATGGGAGCCTCTTCCGAAATTCTGAGAGACTTGTTGCAATGATTTGTTTTGCTTTTGTTTTGTTTGTTTTGTTTTTCTTTTTTATAGAACTGTAGTCTTCACAAGAAGACACCAGCAATGTTTAAGTGTCTTTGAGTTGTCCCCCTTGAGCTGAGTCATCTCCTTATATGATGTGGGACACTGGGAGTGAGCTCCCCTTTTTAGTTTGTTGTTATTGCTTGAGCAAGATGGCTGTTCATGGGTGTACGGTTGCAGGCTGTGGTATTTATTCTTTTCAGCTCCAGGAGATCAACCCTCCCGGGCCTTGCCTTCTCGCTTTGGGAAGGAGTTAGTTTATAGCTAACTGCCTGAGACGCCCTCACTGGAGAATACCAACAGGGTTGCTCGGGAATTTTTTAAGGGGCCAGAGTGTACCCCCTCTTGTGTGTTAGCTTAGTCTCTGGCCTTGTGCCACATCTTTCTGTCCAGTAATCGTGATCCACATTATTTGTCACTTTGGAAATACCACAGTTGCATCCTACGTCTTTTGTATATTGCTGCTGTACTTAAAAATATGTCCATTCATATTTTCATCCGGCGTGAACAGAGACCCCACGATATTATTGTACCACGTTTATTCAAACCGAAACATACTTATCTAACTACTCTGGTTAATTATCTAAGTACTCTGGTTAATTAACTAAGTACTCTGGTTAATTAACTAAGTACTCTGGTAAAATATCTAAGTACTCTGGTTAATTAACTAAGTACTTTGGTTAATTAACTAAGTACGCTGGTTAATTAACTAAGTACTCTGGTTAATTAACTAAGTACTCTGGTTAATTATCTAAGTACTCTGGTTAATTTTCTAAGTACTCTGGTTAATTAACTAAGTACTCTGGTAAAATATCTAAGTACTTTGGTTAATTAACTAAGTACACTGGTTAATTAACTAAGTACTCTGGTAAAATATCTAAGTACTTTGGTTAATTAACTAAGTACTCTGGTTAATTAACTAAGTACTTTGGTTAATTAACTAAGTACTTTGGTTAATTAACTAAGTACTCTGGTTCATTATCTAAGTACTTTGGTTAATTAACTAAATAATCTGGTTAATTATCTAAGTACTAAGTACTCTGGTTAATTAACTAAGTACTCTGGTTAATTATCTAAGTACTCTGGTTAATTAACTAAGTACTCTGGTTAATTAACAAAGTACTCTGGTTAATTAACAAAGTACTCTGGTTAATTAACAAAGTACTCTGGTTAATTAACAAAGTACTCTGGTTAATTAACTAAATAATCTGGTTAATTATCTAAGTACTAAGTACTTTGGTTAATTAACTAAGTTCTCTGGTTAATTAACTAAGTACTCTGGTTAATTAACTAAGTACTCTGGTTAATTAACAAAGTACTCTGGTTAATTAACTAAATAATCTGGTTAATTATCTAAGTACTAAGTACTCTGGTTAATTATCTAAGTACTAAGTACTCTGGTTAATTAACTAAGTACTCTGGTTAGTTAACAAAGTACCCTGGTTAATTAACAAAGTACTCTGGTTAATTAACAAAGTACTCTGGTTAATTAACTAAATAATCTGGTTAATTATCTAAGTACTCTGGTTAATTAACTAAGTACTCTGGTTAATTAACAAAGTACTCTGGTTAATTAACAAAGTACTCTGGTTAATTAACTAAATAATCTGGTTAATTAACTAAGTACTCTGGTTAATTAACTAAGTACTCTGGTTAATTAACTAAGTACTCTGGTTAATTAACTAAGTACTCTGGTTAATTAACAAAGTACTCTGGTTAATTAACTAAATAATCTGGTTAATTATCTAAGTACTAAGTACTCTGGTTAATTAACTAAGTTCTCTGGTTAATGCCGTTTCAGAATATATCTGGTTCTGAGCGTCTATCTCCAAAAACCCTTGTAAGAGTTTGTGACATACAAGGTCTGTCTAAAAAGTATCCGACCTTAGGCCCGAAAAAATATTTCGAATATGTGACGGGGTTGGGACTCTAATCCCCTTCAAAGTAGGCCCCTTATACTTGCACACACTTAGCTCACCGATCCATCCACTGCCGGAAACACATGTGGAAGTCTTCTTTTGGAATGGTGTTCATCTCCGCTGTCGCGTTCTTCATTATCTCTTTTTTCGCACCCTCTCAACAACAGCCGCACTCCGAGCAGTGTGGGGCCTGCCAGAACGCTAGTCACTCTCCACTGATGTGCGGCCATTTTTGAATCGGTTGAACCACTCCTTAATTTGTGTTACACCTATTGCATCTTCTCCAAACACCTGCTGTATCTAACACGATGGCGGAGATAAACACATCATTCTAAAAGAAGACTTCCAGAGGTGATTCCGGCAGTGGATGGATCGGTGGGCTAAGTGTGTGCAAGCACAAGGGGTCTACTTTGAAGGGGAGTAGGGTCCCAACCTCATCAGGTATTCGAAATATTTTTTCTGGCCTAAGGTCGGATAACTTTTAGACAGGCCTCGTATTTTTATTCTATGGACGTCTGGAACGAATGCAGACCCCACAATATTATTGCACCACCTTTGAACAGAACAGAAACTACACTTTGATCCTACTCTGAAATCCAAGAAAGCGTATTTTGATTCGAGTTTCATGTTCGATACAAAATCGACATCGGATGAAATTTTAAAATAACTTTTTTGACGCTACATTTTGTACCACCGTTCAGTCTCCCACAACTTCTGGCCTTGTGCCACATCTTCCTGTAATTAGAGGGAGGTAAATTGCTGACATTCCAACTATTTAAAAAAAAAAAATAAGGCGTTTTTTTTTTTTTCATGATGGGGTAATTGTCAAGAACTGAAGAAATGGGGAAATCCGTTTTTTGGGAATTTTTTAAATTTTTTCTTTAGACTTTTGCAACATGGTCAAAAGATGGGGGGTCAGTTTACGTTAAATTTATATAGGTGAAAATCTAAAATATATTTTTTTTAATTCGAAAATAAAAACACGGAATTCTCTAGCGACATGATAGGTAATTGAGTAATTGTACACCGAAAAAAGAAAAAAAAATGGTCAGAAAAACGGGTGATGGAGTATTTTTAAGCAACGTAAACACTTCAAACCTCCCTGAATCGTGCCGCTAACCCTAAGTCCGGGTGGCAAATACTCTCTTACAAAGGATAAGTTTTAACAAATAATAAAATCAAGCCGTGTTCATTAAATATGGAATTGAAATTGAATAATGACGTATCCAATATAGAATATTGCCGACGGATAATTTGCACAAATCCGAAAGAAAAATGCTAAAAAAATAAATAAATAATAATACTATGGATTAATTAGTCCTTCAGACAAAACTAATCGATAAAATTTTTGCAACAATTTTGGGAGCTAATCGCTTCAATTAAAAGCACGAATATCTGTATTTAAATAGTTTATTTATTTGAGATGTAAGATTTACTGGAGTAACAAAGAAATCGAAAATGAAAGTAATTTAAAATAAAAAAAATACATATCTTCATCGTTTGAAAAAAAAATCATTTTACCAAAAAAAATAGATGCAAATTCAGTTTTATTACTTACGTTTTCGGATCTCATTTTAATCTGTTTTCTTTCAGAAATAGTGTTTTTTTGTGGGGCTTTTCTTAATTTTTTTTTATATTGAAACAGGAAAATTCACGTCCAAATGAAGGGAGACAATCGGAAACAAAATCAAAAAAAGATATATGTTCAATTGTAGTATAGAGGCCGTTAGAATATCTCCCCCATTTTCGCTTTTTTAAATTTTTTTGTGGGGGCTTTTCTTTCTTTATTTTTTTAAATTGAAAACAGGAAAATTCACGTCCAAATGAAGGAAGACGATCGAAAACAAGAAAAAAAACAAAAAACAGGTTCAATTGTAGTATAGGGGCCGTTAGAATATCTCCCCCATTTTCGCTTTTTTAAATTTTTTTGTGGGGCTTTTCTTTATATTTTTTAATTGAAAACAGGAAAATTCACGTCCAAATGAAAGGAGACAATCGGAAACAAGTGAAAAAAGAAGGAAAAAAAGATACAGGTTCAATTGGAGATTGGAATATCTCCCCCATTTTTCGCTTGTTTTTTTGTGTCTTTTTCACTCACATTTTTGATAAAGCTGATTCTCGGTCATATGTTTAGGGAAGATTTCGACGATTTAGTCGTTTCGCAGCCAAAATGGCGGACAACGAACCGTCTGCTAATTTTTTAAATTTTTTTCCCGACCTCACAAATGTGTAAGAAACGCCAAATAATTTTTGGGGGACTAATTTCCCAACTGTATTTCTTTTAAAATAATTTACAGTAAATTGGAAATTAGTCCAAATCAATTTATTTGGGATTACTTACTCATTTGTGAATTCGGAAATTAGTAGATGCCATTCTGGCTGCGAAACGACTAAATCGCCGATTTTTCTTTACACACTATTATATTGTTTCGCTTTACACACGTTCAGTAGTTGTATGAAAAATAGAGGTAAAATAGTCGTTTCCCAACCAAAATGGCGGACAATAAATCACCTGCAGTTTTCTGATTTTTCACAAATGAGTAAGTAAACCCAAATAAACTGTTTTTGACTACTTTGCCAACTGTATTTACTTTCAAATAATTTAACGTAAATTTTAAATTAATCACAAACAATTTATTTGGGTTTACTGACTCATTTGTGAGGTCGGAAAACTTCAGACGATTTATAATCCGCCATTTTGGTTGGGAATCGACAATTTTACAACAAAAAAAACTAATCTAGGTAGGTAGAAAGGTTTTTGGCAGATGAGCATAACAAGGAGGAACGCTGGCTTCCGGTGAAAAAAAGCTTGAAGAAAGTGTGTACGGATGCCTGAAAATGATAGAACAATTTTTTTTATTCATATTAATTTCAGACTTTTCTTTTTTTCATATTAATTTCAGACTTTTCTTTCTTTCATAATCTAATAATTAACATAATACAGACTATTTGAAAAATAATTTATTTGGTTTTATTTAATTGTTTTCAAAACATTTTTTTGTAATAATAGTGAAACCCTTTTTTCTTGGAAATGGAGTAACTTCCGGAATCAAACTTTTTTCTTAGAAATTGAAATGCCCTAAACTCTAATCCTAACCCTCCCCAAAAAACATTATTTTCACTAAATATTAAAAAAAAAAACACACACACACACACACACATTCCGGTGCTCAAAAACATTATTTCTTGAAAAAAAACAAAGAAGATTATTCTATTTTGTTTATTTTCTTCAATGACATTTTTTTTAAGTTTTGAAAACAATCAAATAAGTTTTTTTTTTAATATTTAGTGAAAATAATGTTTTTTGAGGGTTAGCGTAAAGGGTTAGGGTTAGGGTATTTCGATTTGTAAGAAAAAAAGTTTGATTCCGGAAGTTACTCCATTTCCAAGAAAAAAGGTGTTCACTATTATTACAAAAAACATGTTTTGAAAACAATCAAATAAAAACAAATAAATTATTTTTCAAATAGTCTGTATTATGTTTATTATTAGATTATGAAAGAAAGAAAAGACTGAAATTAATATGAAAAAAAGGAAAGTCTGAAATTAATATGAATAAAAAAAATTGTTGTATCACTTTCAGGCATCCGTACACACTTTCTTCAAGCTTTTTCCACCGGAAGCCAGCGTTCCTCCTTGTTATGCTCATCTGCCAAGTTTTTGTTTTTTGTTGCTTTGGTAACATTTATTTGTTGCCTATTGTTTTGTTTGTTTTCACCCGCTTTTTTTTCTTCTGTTAACTATCCTTCCAAATCGTCAAAAATTGCCCCAGTCAAGAAGGATTTATCCTTCTTTCACCGGGGATAGAACAGATACCTAAACTTTAATATTCGAGTCGGAGGATCAGGAAGTTCGGCTGTCAACTATTCGTCTAACGCTGTTATTGTTTGGGGCACTGTTTCGGAAAATACAACTAAAAATATTCGGGTATTTTATAGAATGATCAGTACGCTGAAAACGCTAAAAAAACCAAATATACAACAAATAAAAGTAACTGTCGTCGATAAAAGTTAATTTAAAACTGACCTGTATTTGTATTTTTAAACCGTTCCAACTGCTATTTATTAGAAATCAATAGTTTTGTCACACGAACTTGCAAAAAAAAAAAAATGGCGCTTGCTCGTAAGGAAGTGAGCACAAGACGCCATTTTGTCTAGAAAAAGGTACGAGTAAAAAATGAACAAGAAATTTTTTTTTACATCTAATAAAAACCCATTTATATTACGTAAAAATACAAACAAATATCATAGGTAAGTAGACAAATATCTCTTCTCGACGTAGGTTAAACTCACTTGTTGCATATTTATTTTTATAACCCCCGTTCTCGTTAGTTTTTTGGACCCCGTCCGCGACTGTACTGATCATTCTTAAAGATACCCAAATATTCAAGCGTGGCCTAAGAGTGACGTATGTATTGTACATTGAATTCTACGAAAACGAATGGAAAAATACGAAAGAAGGTACGCCGTTCCGAATATTACCGAAGCCATCCTCCCTCCTTTCCATGTTACGAATGACTTCTGAAACATTTTTTTTTTTTTTTTTGAACCAGACGATTTTAATTATGTAAACTTGTAAACTAACACTAGAAATTTTGGTAAATTTATATTATTTTAGATGTTAGGAGGGGTGGGGGATCACTTTCCTATATAAGTTATACGTAAAGTGAGCACCCATTTCTTGGCCACCGAATCTCACCTCTCGTGTTTCGACCCCTAAAAAAAAGGTTTCTACTTTTTTTGGCAAATTACATGTAAACAGCCATCCATAACAAATATCCGCTATGAAAAAAAAATAAATTTTTTTAATTATTTTAGATGTTAGGAGGAGGGGTGGGGGATCACTTTCCTATATAAGTTATACGTAAAGTGAGCACCCATTTCTTGGCCACCGAATCTCACCTCTCGTATTTCGACCCCTAAAAAAAAAAGTTTCTACTTTTTTGGACAAATTACGGATATTTGTTGAGGCTGTTTATATGTAATTTGCCCCAAAAAGTAGAAACTTTTTTTTTTAGGGGTCGAAATACGAAAGGTGCACTTCTATAAATTTACCGAAATTTTTATGCAATTAAAACGAAAGAAAAGGCAATTTTATTTTTTTCTCACCTTTTTTTTTAGAACCAGACGACTTTAATGAAATAAAAATGTGGCATTACAGAAGGGTTCACTGCCGCGCTGACTTCCGGTTAATCCCGCAGTAAATTTCAAGTACGGATGATCAGAAATGATTAAAAAAACTTTTTTTAATGGAAAATTTAGAAATGTATTTTTATTATAATAAAATAAGTTGTTAGCAAAAAAATTATAAAATATATGTTTGTTTATATTTTTATGAAAATATCACAAATCATTAATAAAACATTTTTTTATGAATCAGATAGGTTGAAATGTCTTCTGTTTGTTTTATGAAAATATAAACAAATCTTTAATAAAAAAATCTGTTTTTATGAATCAAATATGTTGAAATGTCTTCTGTTCTTTCTTTCGTGAAAATATCACAAATCTTTAATAAAAAAATCTTTGTATGGATCAAATATGTCTTTTGTTTTTGTTTTTTATGAAATCTTTGATATAACATCTTTTTTATGAATCAAATATGTTGAAATCTCTTATGTTTGTTTTTATGAAAATATCACAAATCTTTAATAAAAATTATTTTTAATGAATCAAAAATGTTGAAATGTCTTGTTTTTTTTTCATAGAAAATATAACAGATCTTTAATAAAAAATCTTTTCATGGATCAAATATGTTGAAATGCCTTGTTTGTTTTTTATAGAAAATATCACAAAATCTTTAATACATTTTTTTTTTAATCAAATATGTTGAAATGTCTTCTGTTTGTTTTTTATGAAAATATAACAAATCTTTAATAAAAAAATCTTTTTCATGAATCAAATATGTTGAAATGTCTTCTGTTTGTTTTTTAATGAAAATATCACAAATCTTTAATAAAAATCTTTTTATGAATCAAATATGTTGAAATGTCTTCTGTTTGTTTTTTTATGGAAATATAACAAATCTTAAACTTGACATAAAATGAAAAAAAAATGTTTTTTTTTAAATTTTGACGGGAGGGGGGGGGTTCTTCGACAACATTCGGAACGGCGTACCTTCTTTCGTCTTTTTCCGTTCGTTTTCGTAAAATTCGTTGCAGATACGTCACGCTTGTAAATTTTTTGTTGTATTTTCCTAAACTGTGCCTTGTTTTACCCCACACCCCACCCACCGTTTTCATAGTGGCCTAATTTTCTAGAGGAACATGAAATGTTAAACACCGTTTTCCTGAACTCCGCAATTAACCTGTTTTTGATTCGTATCCTCACTGCAAATGATGTCATCACTTGTAAGTAGTATCTTATTTTTGTTCCTAAGGGTCGAACTCCTTTTACCAAAGAAGGAATATGGTGCTATGAATTGTGATCTTGGTGCTTGTACAGATTAGCGTATATATGAAAAAAACGGTGAAAATCGCAGTTCCAATTATATTCCATAAAAAATGCCAGTATACTGAAAGCATATGCCCTTAATAGGGTCAAGATGAAAATTCATATACACTAAATGTACAAAAGTTAAGAAAATTCCCAAATTTTCACACTTTTATTGTCATTAAGGGTATGCGAGCACAACAGGGCTATGTATTTTACTTGTAGGAATTTTTCTTCAGCGCACCTCACACACTTCATCCACTCATGCATAGAGATTTATACTGTAGTGATGTGATAATGAAATGGTTTGGTTGATATGTAGTCATACCCTTAATGACAATAAAAGTGTAAAAATTTGGGAATTTCCTTGCTTTTGTACATTTAGTGTATATGAATTTTCATCTTAACCCTATTAAGGGCATATGATTTCAGTATACTGGCATTTTTCATGGAATGTCACTACTTTTGTAAAGGCTATGCCTCACGACAATAGTAATTTTTAAGGGTTTTTAAAATTTTCTTGAAAACTAAGGTATATGGTAAACTGAAATTAAAATGCCATCAACTAGACCCTAGAACCTCTATCTGCCAAAAATCAGCTGAATCCATCAAATAGTGGACGAGATACAGGGTGGCACATATGTACGTATGTACGTACGTACGTACACAAAGATCACATGATTTCATGACTGAATTTCTGGATCTCTGGGTTGCCTTGACTAATGATGCTGAAATTCCACAAACTTATAGAACCTATCAAATAAAAATTTTGTGCAAAGTTTTAACTAATTTGGTTTATTGGTTTTTGAGTTATGATTGATCAAAGAAATGAGATTTCCAGCATAGGCCATTTTTTAAGTCTATTAAGGGATAGAGCGCTCTCGCGCCTCCCTTGATTAACCGGAAAACTCTTTGAAATACTTATGTATCAAGCAAAAATAGGTTTGTACACCAAAAATTAGCAAAAACTATCGAGTAGAATTGTAATAAAAAAAAAAAATAAAAATCCGTTATATCGTTTAATCGTGTTGATTCGAGCGAAAAACACGAAATTCAAAGGGGAGAAAACTCAGTCTGTCATATTAACAAGTAATAAATCAATGGCAGTCATCAAAATACGATGAAACTGATGTTTATTTTTAATTAAAATTCTATTCGATCATTTTTCCTACTTTTTCGTGAGGATACTTATTGAAATCTGCTGCGTAAGTATATAATACTGTTTTTTTGTTTGTTGTGGTATTGGTAATTTAATATGGACTCTTCTCTGTACAAGCACCGTGGTCTTAAATAGACCACACTTGTTTAGATATAGGCAGGAAGCCTATGCGTTGCTTTGGGTTTGAATGAAGAACTCTCTATCCTTTTACGTCCAATTCAGAATACCATATACCATATTACTTTGGCGAACCTTTACTTTAGGGTTAAAAACTTATAGCACTTTCGAAATTTAATATTTTTGGGTAAAAAATTTTCAGCCGAGGACTTTTGGAACCGTAGTGAATCATATTCCATAAAAAAAGGTAAAAAAAATTCTTATATTTAGATTTTAGAAGAGGGGTCACTTTTTTATATAAATCTCACGTAAATTTACCACCCACTTCTTGGCCAAGTTCAAGGTAAAAAAGCTCATAGCACTGTCTAAAAATTATATTTTGGGTATTTTTTTTTCAGGAGAGGACTTTTAGAACCATAGGGAATCATATATATAAAAAAAATTTTTTTAAATGTCACATTTGTTTTGTTTATTTCCTTGTCACAGGCTAAATACATCCTATACGTAAATTAATCAAGTAGTTTTTATTTTTATAAATAAAAATTAAACGAATGAGCATACGTGCCTTGGCCATGCCTTAATATGTTAACCCAAAGAAAAGCCTAACCCTAACTCTAAGAAAAGCCTAAGCTTAACCCTAAGCCTAATCTTAACCTTAACCCTAACACTAACCCAAAGAAAGGCCTAACCTTAAACCCTAAACCCTAACCCAAAGAAAAGCCTAACCTTAACCCTAACCCTAACCCTAAAAAAGCCTAACCTTAACCCTAACCCTAAAAAAGCCTAACCTAAACCCTAACCCTAAAAAAGCCTAACCTTAACCCTAACCCTAAAAATGCCTAACCTTAACCCTAACCCTAAAAAAGCCTAACCTTAACACTAACCCTAAAAAAGCCTAACCTGAACCCTAACCCAAAGAAAACCCTAACCCTTAACCCAAAGAAAATCAGGTAAAAGGATAAAGAAATAAGTAAATGTAATATAGTTTTTTTCTCAAAAAAATAATTTCGAACAATGGATGTCCAGTTTTGGTTTAGGTGCTTATCCGGATGAACGGAGACATTCAAAAAAAAACAAAAAAACAAGAAGAAAAAAACTGAGGAATATCTGTTTGATGTACGTACCTGTCACGGGCTGAATATATCCTATACCAAAAATCACGGAAATTAATCAATAGCTTTTATTTCATGAAAGAAAATTAAATTTTAATGATTAACGAATAACGTAAAAATATGTCCGCTATTACGGCTTATTCAAGGGAGATAACTGAAATTCAAAATAAGCCGTAATGGCGGTCGTATTTTCACGTCATTCATTATATCGGTAAAATTAAATTTTCTTTTATAAAATAAAAACAACTTGATTAATTTACCCGATTTTTGGTATAGGATATATTCAGCCCGTGGCAGGTAAAATAATTGAAGATACGAGGGGTGCTCAATAAGTAATGCCCCTGATCCATTTTCTCATAGCAGTAGATTAATGAAACTTGGCACAGTTATTAGTCTTTCTCTACATAGGAACTACCCATAGATATACATTTCTCCCATCGGTTGATGCAGCTCTGGACACCGTTTTTGTAGAACACCCCAGGTTGGTCCTCCAACCACGTCGTAACTTCAGAAATCAAGGCTGCATCATCTGGGAAACGCTTTTTTTTCAAAAACAACTTCATTCCTGGGAAGAGATGAAAGTCAGAGGGTGCAAGGTCAGGAGAGTAAGGGGGATGGGAGAGGATTTCATAGCCACGCGCCGTGCTTCTGATCTGGCGACATGCAAGTTATGGACCGGAGCGTTGTCCTGCAGGAGGATACCTTTGCTGATCTTGCCCCACCTCTTGATTTTGATAGCTTCTCTTAATTTCATCAAAAGTGAAGCATTGTGGTACCCTTTGCCAGGAAATCTGTCATCACTACTCCGTCCTGGTCCCAGAAGACTGTGAGCATGACCTTGCCAGCGGAGGGTTGCACTCTTGCCTTCTTTGGAGGTGGTGAGCCCACGTGCTTCCACTGCATTGAATGAGCTTTGGTCTCTGGATCATAGTGATGGATCCAAGTTTCATCCTGTGTAATCAGTTTTTTTGAAAAACTTTGACTCATCTTCTTTGCACATCTCCAAATTCATCCTCGAGCACTCGACGCGTTCTTGCTTCTGGAAAGGTGTTAGCAACCTGGGAATCCATCTGGCAGACACTTTATGCATATTCAAATGGTCATGAATGATAGTTTCCACAGACCCTGTACTAATCTTGACCACTTGGGCTATTTGGCAAATAGTAATGCGTCGATCTTCCAAAATGGCAGCTTCAACTTGACGGACAGATGCCTCATCAATGGCAGAAGAGGGATGACCAAGTCTGGGAGCTGTTTCCACAGACTTCCGGCCATGTTTGAATTCACGATGCCAGCGTTTTACAAGGTCATATGATGGGGCATCATCATCATAAGTTTCTTTAATTTCATCAAAAGTCTCCTTTGGTGTTAGGGTTAGGGTTTGGTGTGCGTCCTTTCAAATACAAAAACCGGATCACTGCGCGACACTCAACTGGCTCCATTTCACATCTGACTCAGTTCAAACACCTGTAAATCAGAAACCATAATTAGTTCAGAGCTGTTTTTTGTAACATAACCCATACAGATAGAAATCATTACACATGCCAAATTTCATCTTAATCAGACAACTGGAAGTGGGTTAGGGGCATTACTTATTGAACACCTCCCGTACATTAAACAGATATTCCTCAGTTTTTTTTTGTTTTTTTTTCGAATGTCTCCCTTAATCTAGATAAGCACTTCCCCCCCCCCTCCCCGAGAATTTTTTTTAGTCATTTAAAAAAACACACGTCCTTTCGTTTTGGTCGTTCTTCTGTTTTTTTATGAAAGAAACTCTGCCGTCGACAAACAGTCAATTAGTACATAGGATTAATTAATTAAGGTAATTGTACACAGGAAAAAGAATTTACAAAATTTCTGATGCTTCTGTATTACGGGGGACAGGTGAAATTTTCATTTTTAGAAGAGTCAGTTGAAAGGGGAGATAATTCAAAGTGTTTTTTTTTTGTTGTAACAGAATAGTTAATCAACCCCACTCTCCATGTTGAGAATGACCTAAAGTATAACGTTATTATTTCAGCCTGGTTCGTAAACTGCATAAGTACCATTTTTTTAAATTTATTTTTTTACTAATTCTACCCAAACTCTAACCCTAAACACTTACCCAAACCCTAACCACTAACCCTAACCAAGACGATACCAATCTATAGGGTGTAGTATCCATCAGAACAGATACTACTCTTTGATCTTGGCCAAAAGGCCAAGGATTTTATTACCAATGCTTTTTTTTTTTTTTGACAAAAAACATTATAGGCGAAATTTTTTTTTTTTACCAATTCTCTGAATTTTATTTATGGGTTATCGTCACAACAAAAAAAATAGTTTGAATTATCCCCCCTTTCAATTGACTCTTCTAAAGTGGAAAGGAAAATTTCATCTTCCCCAATAATAGAGAAACACCTAAGTTACTTATGATTTTTTTTACCAATGCTTTTTTTTTTCAACAAAAAACATCATAGGCGAAATGGAGTTTTACGGTTCCTTAATTGTTGAATAGTCCTGAACAGAATTGCTGACCCACAACAACAAAAATACACAACCTTAACCCTAACCCTTAACCTTACCCTTACCCAAACTCTAACCCTAACACTAACAGTGGGATGTTAAAAGCCAGCGCCCTCGAGAAGGGAGAGCACTTTGCCCATAAAAAAAATGCCTGGGCAGCCCAGTCAGTAGGGGCGCCTCAGGCAGTAAGTGATAAACTTACTCCACCCCAAAGAGGGGAGGCAAAGCCTTAGAGGGCGGACCTCCTAGAACTGCACAGGACAAACCTTAAGACTGGCGTAATCAAGAGCCGAAGGCCAAGACGATACCGGTCTATAGGGTGTAGTATCCATCGGAACAGATACTACAATTTGATCTTAGCCAAAAGGCCAAGGATTTTATTACCAATGCTTTTTTTTTCTAACAAAAAACATTAAAGGCGAAATTGAGTTTTACGGTTCCCTAATCGTTAAATAGTCCTGAACAGAATTGCTGACCCACAACAACAAAAATACACAACCTTAATCCTGACCCCTAATCCTTAACCTAACCTTAACACATAACCCTTCAGATCACAGGTCGTCTGTGGATAGTGACTGTATATACGTATATATCAGATGAACCATCTAGATCTGTGGATCTAGTTTTCTTGCTTTTGTTTTTTTTTCACTGTTCACAGCTGATGACGTCACAAAAGGTAAACAATGTAATTCTCTCGATATAACTAATACTAAAAATCTGTGCACCTTGCCAGCCCATCTGGCTTGCTTGTTTGTCACCTTGCACACTGGATGATATCACAAAAGGGAAATAAGCTTAATAAAAGGTGAATACGAGAGTAGAAAGTGACTAACTTGGGGGTTTACTTTCGGCCGCCCTGTAACTCCTGCTTCCTTTAATTTGTCCTTTAGTCTTCGCATTTTCATGTTGCTAACAAAAGGGGGAAGACTTATCATCTACCACTGATCGTTTTTGACCTTGTAGTATTTTAATTTAAAAAAAAAATGAATTAGAGAGTAGAAAGTGACTAACTTGGGTTTACTTTCGGCATTCCTGTAACTCTCGATTTTCTTTATTTTGTCCTCTACTCCTCACTTTCAATGAGCAATGTTTCTGACAAATAATTGCTGTTTTCTGGGTAGAATTTAACCTTGAAGTAGTATTTTTCTTAGCTCCTTACATCAAGTGACCTCATGCTTTGACTTCCATAAAATAAAAAAGAAAAGAAGTTGAAGGTTGTGATTGGCATAAAGAATAGAGAAAAGAGGGAGAGGAGATCGAATAAAATTTGTCTGATTAGCATCAATAATAGGTTAGGGTTATAAAAATACTTACCCGACGGGTCGCAGGTTGCCTAGTTATCTGAAGTTGGAGGCTGTGATTGGCATAAATAATTGAGATAGAGAGAGAGAGATTTGAGAATAGAGAAAAGAGGGTTATAAAAATACTTACCTGACGGGTTGCCTAGTTATCTGATATATTTCAGCAAATGAATTGATTTCAATCGACACCTGAATAATTTTTGTAATTTAAAATTTGTATAATAATATTTCTTTTTCATTCACAGATGACAGTTAAAATAGGGAATGAATGAACCTTTGCTACAGAGAAGCCTTAATCTTCCGAAATGAAAGGATCAGCATTTTAAAAAGTTCTCATTTAAGAGAAGACATGGAAACGTATGTTGACGGGAAACCTTATTCTTGTGACGTATGTGGATCAGCTTATTCAAAGAAACATGCTTTAAAAATACACATACGAAAACACACTGGAGAAAAACCTTTTACTTGTAAAGTATGTGAATTTGCCTTTGCATGTAATTCAAAATTAAAAATACATGTACGAACACACACTGGAGAAAAACCTTACTCTTGTAAAATGTGTGGAACTGCGTTTTCACAGAAATATGCTTTAAAAGTACACATACGAAAACACACAGGAGAAAAACCTTATGCCTGTGAAGTATGTGAAACTTCATTTACATGCAATACTAAACTGAAAATACACGTACGGACACATACTGGAGAAAAACCTTATTCTTGTAAAGTATGTGGAACAGGATTTTCACAGATTTCTAATCTAACTAAACATATGCGAACTCACACAGGAGAAAAACCTTATTCTTGTCAAGTGTGTGAATGTGTGTTTTCAGATTATTCTAGCTTAAAACGACACACGCGAACACACAGTGGCGAGAAGCCTTATTCTTGTAATATATGTGTAGCTACCTTTTCACAGATTTCATCTTTACAAAGGCACATGCGAACACACACTGGAGAAAAACCTTTTACTTGTAACGTATGTGAATCATCATTTTCAGATAATTCCAGCTTAAAGATACATATTAGAACACACACTGGTGAAAAACCTTATTCTTGTAAAGTATGTGATTCACAATTTTCGCACAGGTCTACCTTAAAAATACATATGCAAGCACATGCTGGAGATAAACCTTATTCATGTATAGTATGTGGAGCACGATTCTCACGCAGTTATAATTTGAAGCAACACATGCAAAGACACACTGAACAAATTTCGTAATATTTTTCCCTTTCAGCAGGATTAAACAGAGCTGAAAGGAAAAAGATTACGAAATACCAAGGTCTTATGTGCGACATGAAAAGAAACTGGAATCTTAGGAAAATCTCCATCATCCCAGTAATTATAGGAGCAACAGGACTAAAAGAATTTCAAGAGCTATCTGGCTAGTATACCTGGTGAACCGAGTGCAAGAGAAATACAAACAATTGCACTTAAAAGGACGGTTAGAATCTTAAAAAGATCTCTAGTGTCT
>OY744549.1:60905299-61060299 GCA_963556195.1 Sepiola atlantica | reverse complement strand
TTTCTCGCCTGTCTTTGGGGATCTGGTTCTCTATTCATGGTCGAACGAGCATGCAACTGTTTTCTCCATGTTCTGATATTTTGTTATTTTCTTGAGAAACACCAATGTGGATATAGAAAAAAGAGAAACACTATCGACCAACTCGTCAATATAAATATCACCAGAATTTAAATCATAAGAAGTTTTTGATGGGACACTAGATAATTACGATAAATCTATTGTAGCATCGAATTAGGCATATCAATTATGGTTTATTCATAGATTAAAAATCTTTTTCAATTCACTCAGCAATTATATACAATCCTTCTAATTGTAAGATACTAGAGAATTAGGTCAACACTGTACACGTGGTGTGAGTGGTGGTTGACATCTCATAAGGGTCTGGGGTAGAACCCAGTTCCACTGCTGTGATTTGGCATGATGATAAACAGATCTCTCTTGCCTAATGTACTTTCTCTTATTGAAATGTGTATTGTCACACCCTCCCTTTCTCTAACATATTTCTCTATGTGTTTCTTCCTCTCTCGGGGGTCTGGGCGGGCGCCTCCCCCCCTCAACGACACAGATAAATAGGGTTAGGGTTATGATTAGGTTAGGGCTATGGTCATGATTGGGGTTAGGGTAAGGGTTAGGGTTAAGGGTTATGGTAAGGGTTAGGGTTGTTACTTCCATAAAAATAAAATAACAAAGTGCATAAAAAAGTGACAAATATGACAAAAATAACACAAAGAAGAACAAAAATATAAGCACTAGAAATAATAATAACCAAAAACCTAATCATCCGAATAGAAATGAAAAAGTTAGCAACGACACATATAAATGGGATTTTCCTCTCTGGTTTTACCGTTATCATAAAAACAATTACTCTTTATTTTCTCGCCGTGTGGTCATTATCCATCTGCCTCAATTAATGAAGACAGGTTTAGATGGTTACCTTGACCGTCAGCTCGCGCGGGTCTCATGTCAAACGCTGTCTGTGAAATAAAATGGGATTTCCGTTATCTCTGAAATACCACCTGGCAAGCTTATTGCTTTGTGTGGCTTTAATCGGAATTGACACCCAACACGACTTTTGCCAGACAACCCGACGCCCCATTTCCGTTGTCTGAATAAGCCTGTTTCCACATACTAGCTTTATATGACCACCTCGTCTCTACACAGAGTCTAGGATGCATACTAGCGTGTAACTAGGATACCCGATTCTCGTCGGCCCCGGCTACTTTGCCACACAGTAATAGACATGTAGTATCTATTAACAATTTAAAAAAATATTTATGTATTTAATGTCTATCTGCAGTGATCAATTTTCCTAATTATTTTACATATCGTTTCTTGAACTATCCTCATCATTGTGCTTTGTTTTACCATTTGAGCATACGAGGCCTGTCTAAAACGTATCTGACCTTACGCGAGAGAAAAATATTTATAATACGTGACGGGGTTGGGACCCTAATCCCCTATAAAGTAGGCTCCTTGTGCTTGCACACACTTAGCTCGTCGATCCATCCACTGCTGGAAACACCTCTCGAAGTCTTCGTTTGGAATGGTGTTCATCTCCGCCGTCGCGTTCGGCATTATCTCTTTTTTTGCACCCTCTCAACAACAGCTGCACTCCGAGCAGTTTGAGGCCTGCCAGAACGCTGGTCACTCTCTGCTGATGTGTGGCCATTTTGAATCGGTTGAACCACTCCTTAATTTGTGTTACACCTATCGCATCTGCTGAATTAATAATATTATAAAGAGTTATAGTTGATGAATATTCTCCAATAATACAGGGTGGGCAAAAATAAGGGTCCTATTTTTAAAAATTCATAACTTTTTTATTTATTGATTTAAAAAAATTTTTTTTTTAGAATAAGTAAAGGACCCCTTCCGAAGCAAGCATGAGCCGTATTAGCCCTAAGGAACGTACCCTCATTTAGAAAACATTATTTTTGCTTAAAAAACTCAAAACAGTGTAAAAAACAATACTTTAGTTTTTGTAAGTTTTAAGAAGTGTTTTTCGGCTAAAATTTGTTTTGTTTATTTCAAAAAATCTCGGAAGGGTCAGTCTACACACACATAAAGTTTGGTGAGTTTAACTTTTATTTTGTGGAAGTTATTCAAATTCAAGTTATTCAAATTTAAAGATAGGACCCTTATTTTGGCCCACCCGGTACCTGATTTTCAGACTCAAATCAAGATTTTGTATCTGTTCTGGTCAGTTTCTGGTTAGGGTTGGGTTACGGTTAGGATTAGGTTAGGGCTAGGGTTAGGATTGGGGTTAGGGTAAGGGTTAGGGTTAAGGGTTATGGTTGTTACTTCCATACAAATAAAATAACAAATTGCACAAAAAAGTGACAAATATGACAAGGTTTGGTTTGGTAGTTTTGTTTTACGGCATATCAACCCTTTTTGGGTTATTTAATGCCGAATCTGGTCATTATAGTAAAAGTTTTTATGCTTCAAGTTCTTTATATCTTCAAATGTTTAATCATCGTTTTTGGTTTGGTAGTTTTGTTTTACGGCATATCAACCCTTTTTGGGTTATTTAATGCCGAATCTGGTCATTATAGTAAAAGTTTTTATGCTTCAAGTTCTTTATATCTTCAAATGTTTAATCATCGTTTTTGGTTTGGTAGTTTTGTTTTACAGCATATTAACCCTTTTGGGGTTATTTAATGCCGAATCTGGTCATTATAGTAAAAGATTTATGCTTCAAGTTCTAAAAATAAAATAAAAAAGGGAAGGGAGAAAGGGAGAGGGGCTGTTGTTTTTGTTTTTGGTTTTGTAGAACATAATTAAGTTTTACAAAAAAAAAAAAAAAAAAAAAAACGTCAATGTAGGTGAATTTCGTCTCAGGGAGCCACAGGGCAGCCTGATTTGGTATCACCAGACAAATATGACAAAAAGTAACACAAAGAAGAACAAAAAAATAAGCACTAGAAATAATAATAACCAAAAACCTAATCATCCGAATAGAAATGAAAAAGTTGGCAATGAAGAGAAAAGATAAGTCAAGCAAATATCGAATTATGTTGACATAGCTTCCCTGCGGGTTTTGTTGTTGTTGTCGTAGGATCCTACAGTAGGAATCAAAATGCAAAACTTGCTTGTTTAAGCAACTTGAGAACGTCTCTGTGGTGTCACTTTGAGCTGGAAAAGCAGGAGACCGTCACCACGATAATGACTCAACATTTTTTATTCCTGTTTTTTTTTTAGGGGGGGGGTAACTCTTTTTGGGCCCTGTTTGTTTGTGTTGATGAAACTGAATACAATTGATTTGAATTGTCCTTTTAAGCAAAACTTGGTAACCCGTTGTCTTCATACCTAACAGGGCCAGAAGGATTGATATTTATGCAGAATGGCGATCTCACCCTCTCTTCCGTCATCAAGAAAAGAAACTGCCTCAATGAAACTATACTTTTACACTATTAATCACTATTTAAAGATATTAAGGACTTGAAATCATAAAGGTTGATATGCCGTAAAAAACATCAGCCAACAGAAGAGGCAAAAACCAAAGTAGACGCTAAATTATCATTCCTGAACGCAGTGGATCTTAAAGATATGACAAAACGCAAACATATAAAAAGTACAAGATTTGGAAATGAAACCAGTGAGATGGAAATGTGCAGCATAGATATTCGAAGGTATTAACACTTTTAGTTCCGTATGGCTAAGGTAATGTCAAAAGAAAATAGAAATGAAAAAGTTAGCAACGACAATTAATGAAGACAGGTTTAGATGGTTATCTTGACCGTCAGCTCGCGCGGGTCTCGTGTCAAACGCTGTCTGTGAAATAAAATGGGATTTCCGTTATCTCTGAAATACCACCTGGCAAGCTTATTGCTTTGTGTGGCTTTCATCGGAATTGACACCCAACGCGACTTTTGCCAGACAACCCGACGCCCCATTTCCGTTGTCTGAATAAGCCTGTTTCCACATCAATATATACTATCTTTATATCTCCACCTAAGGTAATGTCAAAAGAAAACAATGACAAAGTGTGTCCGTACATGAAAATATCAATTTTATTGACAACCAAAAATGTTAGTAAAGTAATCGAGGTCAAAGTGTGGAGGAACTTCGGTACTTTTGAACTTTATTGACTATTAAAACACCAGGTGCTTCTGTATTATTAGGACAGATAAAATTTCATTTTCATTTTAGAAGAGTCAGTTGAAAAGGGGAGATAATTCAAACTGTTTTCATTGTAATCATAATCCATAGAGAATTAATAAAATAAATTTAAAAAAAAAAAGGCACTTGTATAGATCGGGTACACGAGTCGAAT
Source organism: Sepiola atlantica (assembly GCA_963556195.1). Classification (NCBI taxonomy): domain Eukaryota; kingdom Metazoa; phylum Mollusca; class Cephalopoda; order Sepiida; family Sepiolidae; genus Sepiola; species Sepiola atlantica. The sequence goes on along the minus strand of OY744549.1, from coordinate 61,056,023 downwards.
TTATTTTAGAAGAGGTCCAATGGTGTAAGGGGCAGATAACTCTCTTTTTTTAGTACGCAATTTCTCCGAAAAATGGAAAATATCCATTTTTTAAATAAGAAGTCATGCAAATTAAATATTTGAGAAAATCAACAGTATATTGATAGAACATTTATTGAAGAAAATAGAATTTGGGAAAATCAACAATATATATATATATACATATATATATATATATATATATAGGATCAATTATAAACCAAAAGTAAACTTTTAGTAGATGGAACCTATAGTGAAAAAGGTTAAGCTCAACATACGAGATAGAGCAATTGAAAAGATAGAAGAAAAAAGAGTGATAAATATGTACGAATGACAAATCTATTTCAATTTCGATTGTTCAATGCAAGGTATATTCAGTAATAAACTATTGTTTATCATTATTTCCTTAAGCCAAGGCTTTTCAAAGATCGAGATCTTATCATCAGAGGAGAAATACAGATAGATAAGTTGGCTGTAGAAAAGCCAAAGTTCAAATATTTGAAAATATTATTAAAATATATAAGGTTGTGGGCTGCGGTGTTGTGTGATTGAGGAAATAATATCATCTCACATTCAATATATATATATATATATATATATATATATATATATATATATATATATATATATATAAAATGAAATAATAAAATAAGGTGTCAATCAAATTTTACTAAAATTCAAAGTTCAAGCAAAGTATCTTATCGTCCTTAGCTCATGAGTTTTCAAAGATAAATCTTCTCTTCAGAGGGCCATTACCATAGTGACATCACTACAGGCAAAAAAATTACACTTTGAAAATATATAAAAATATATACAGCAATACATAAAAATATATAACATCAAATATATCAACCTAAAAACATACATTTTGTTGAATCTATACAATCCATCCAGGTCATATGTATATATATATATATATATATATATATATATATATATATAGCTATTTTGGTACAGAAAAATTAGTGCAACATTCGTACCGTCGGTTTCAAGCACAAAAGGATTTAGCCGTCTGGCTCTCTTAAGCTTCCTGTTGTCATCTCAGAGATCTGTTCTCATCTCAGAGATGACAACAGAAGCTGAAGAGAGCCGGATGGCTAAATCCTTTTGTGCTTGAAACCGACGGTACGAATGTTGCACTAATTTTTCTGTACCAAAATAAATAAAGAATAACGTTTTTAATTTTTAATTTTAATTCTCAATTAATCGAGCACTCTGCTGGGATTTTTCCTGCTATATCACAAAAAAGTTATATATATATATATATATATACATATATATATATATATATATATATATATATATATATATATATATATATATATATGTATACATATATATATATATATATATATATGTATACATATATATATATATATATATGTATACATATATATATATATATATATATATGCATATATATATATATATATATATATATATATGTATACATATATATATATATATATATATATATATGTATACATATATATATATATATATATATATATATATATATATATATATATATATGTATACATATATATATATATATATATATGTATACATATATATATATATGTATACATATATATATATATATATATATGTATACATATATATATATATGTATACATATATATATATATATGTATACATATATATATATATGTATACATATATATATATATACATATATATATATATATATGTATACATATATATATATATATATATGTATACATATATATATATATGTATACATATATATATATATATATGTATACATATATATATATATATGTATACATATATATATATATATGTATACATATATATATATATATATGTATACATATATATATATATGTATACATATATACATATGTATACATATATATATATATATGTATACATATATATATATATGTATACATATATATATATGTATACATATATATATATATATGTATACATATATATATATATGTATACATATATATATATATGTATACATATATATATAAGTATACAGATATATATATATGTATACATATATATATGTATACATATATATATATATATATATATATATATATGTATACATATATATATATATGTATACATATATATATATATATGTATACATATATATGTATACATATATATATATATATATGTATACATATATATATGTATACATATATATATATGTATACATATATATATATATGTATACATATATATATATATATATATATGTATACATATATATATATATGTATACATATATATATATATATATATATATATATATATATATTTATGCATATATATATATGTATACATATATATATATATATATATATATATATATATATATATTATGCATATATATATATGTATACATATATATATATATGTATATATATATATGTATACATATATATATATATATGTATACATATATATATATATATATGTATACATATATATATATATGTATACATATATATATATATGTATACATATATATATATATATGTATACATATATATATATATATGTATACATATATATATATACACATATATATATATATATACATATATATATATATATATATACATATATATGTATACATATATATGTATACATATATATGTATACATATATATGTATACATATATATATATATGTATACATATATATATATGCATATATACACTGGCGTAGCTAGGGGGGTGGGCGAGGGGGGCGGGCCGCCCCGGGCGGCACACCTGAGGGGGCGGCATTTTGAGAGGGTAAAAATAGAAAGTAGAGAAAAAAATTTAAAAAAACAAAAGTTAACAAAAAATATGAAATTTTATACTATAATTTTATATAATAAATTTAAATGAGAACATTTGAAAACCTGAAAATTTTATGAAATGACAGATTCGAAAAAACTGTCAAAAATATATAACAAATAAATGTTATCAAAGGCAAGATAAGTTACTCTTCTACCTATCTCGACAAGTTTTTAGTGGTTTTTACTCACTTAAAACGTGTAATCAGTTAGAAAAACATAGTGGCTATCGGTATATGCGAAAAATACAAATGAAATCCATTCAATATATGTTAGCGTGAGTCGTGACATAGGGTGACATATATTCGGTGAATTTCTAAGAGTATTTTCAATATGTATTTAGTTTTAAGTCAATTTCCCGAACTTGCCGCATTCTAAACGAAGTCTGGCGCCATTTTTTATTTTTTGACAGTTTTTCTTCGAATCTATGTGTATAATAAAACAAACCCGAAATTGTTAATTCGATTTACTTCTCTTACTTTTCATTTTAATAAATATTCGATTAATATTACATGATATATATACATCCACTAATATATATATATATATATATATATATATATATATATATATATAAGGTTAAGATTTTTTTGTTATTGGCGTTTGTTCCGCGATAAGCGTTTGTTTACATTTTTTATATATTTTTATACATTCGCAACCTTAGCTATAAGCTCTTTATTATTCATATTATTATATGAATAAATCGCCTTAACTTTTTGGACGCATTTAATTTAATTATGTTTTTACGTGCATAAAATAAAATAAACTAAAATAAATGTTATGCACGTAAAAACATAATTAAATTAAATTACATATATATATATGTGTGTGTGTATAATAGTCATTCACACACAGGACTGTTTCGCTGTTTACAGCTCATCGGTGCGGCTAGACTTTAGCAACTACTTCCAGCTAGGAACGAAATCCGATCATCTGAGAGAGCGAGGGAGAAATATTTTAACAACAATTAGCAGCCTTTGGGCTGATATCACAGTGTAGTATCTGTTCTAATGATACACTTCTCCTTTTCTGTCGTCGGTCAGTATGGGGAAATCGTTCATGACTGAGAATTTTTATTTTTGTTCCTATCCAGAGTGCCCCTTTTTGTGGAGCTGGATTTTCCCCACATTAAAAACCGGCCTTGTGTCTAACTCTGCCCTCGTGGAGAGGCAAGTAAATGGGAACAATCGGCAGTCGTTGCCAAACCGACCTCAGCTCTAATTGTACACAAGATCTAATTTTAAACAAGACCATTGCTATATTCGCTTACGGCCGTTTGCCATTTTCGGCTCTCATTATGCTCAACATTATGGGAGCGTATTTATTTTATAACTATATATGTGCATATATACATATATATGTGCATATACACATATATTTATACATACATATACATATATACATACATACGTGCATATATACATATATACACACACATACACATATATAAATACGCATATATACATACATATATATGTATATATATATATATATATATATATATATATATATATATATATATATATATGGCTGGTTTTAATTCCTGAACAAAATTTCCATTAATTGAGAATAAATTGCTTTAATTCATTTCAATCACTAAGTTTAAAAAAATGCAAGCATTAATTATTTCTGGAGATATACTCAGTGACCGGCTGACCTAACAGGATAGGGCCAAGCCTAGGCTTCGGCCAAGCACCAAAAAAACAAAATGACCTCAGAAAGATTTCATACTTAAAGGGGAACTTTCATATAAATTTTTATCGAATAGGTGCGAAAAGAAAGTTGGATATTTGGGTGTATATACACCGACATCAAAGAGGAAATAACATTAGATGCGAAAGTTTGAATTCATTAATTTTATTACTGTCCAAACGTTTGTTTTTGTAGCATACTTTTTATAACTCCTTGTAAACTTTACAATTGCTAGCTGGGGGATCGGACAAAATCACCCCGGGCAACCCCCACCATCTACTTAAAACAAAAGGAAAACAGATAAAATCTCAAATGAATGAAAAATATTAAAAATCAGTTTTCATATTTTAATTTTAATTTAATTGAATTTAGGAAAATTAGATACCGTAGAACTAATTTTCGCAAGGTATGAAAATTAAGAATAATGTTAACTTAATAATAATGGACCAGTTTTCCTACCTAGCAAAAAATTTTCCATGGACGAATTATCCATGGGCGAATTATCCATGGACGAATTTTCCGGGCACCCAAATGCCGGGGGGGGGGGCGGCAAATGTTACTACCGTCCCGGGCGGCAAAAGGTCTAGCTACGCCACTGCATATATATATATATATATATATATATGTATACATATATATATATGTATACATATATATACACATATATATACACATATATATATATATGTATACATATACATATATATATATATATATATATATGTATACATATATATGTATACATATATATATATATATATATATATATATATGTATACATATATATGTATACATATATATGTATATATATATATATATATATATATATATATATATATATATATATATATATATATATGTATACATATATATGTATATATATATATATATATATATGTATACATATATATGTATACATATATATGTATACATATATATATATATATATATATATATATATACATATATATGTATACATATATATGTATACATATATATGTATACATATATATGTATACATATATATATATATATATAATTATCAGCAATGCACTACTTTTATTCAACTTTTTGAATAAACTGTTTAAGCCGTCAATCTTAACTCTAACCACTTTTTCCCATGAGAAAAAATTGTTGAAGTAAAAACAAGTTGCTTGCCGATATCCATTTCACTCTAAATAATTTACGTGACTGAAATAAGAATTTACCATACATTTTTGTTGTTGTTTAGTTTTCCTATTGTCATTTTAATAATCTGAAATTGCCAAGTTTGGCCTACGTTTGAATACGTGGAGACATGATTGAGTGCTATAAATTGCTCTCTGGAAAATATGATTTCAATGCAGATAAACTATTGACTAGAAAAAAGTACAAGAGTGGGAAACAGGGGACACAGTCAGATGCTTTACAAGAAACAGGCACGTTTGAACCTGAAAAAATATTCATTCAGCCATCGCTGTGTTGATTTGTGGAATAGATTGCCATCAAGTGTAATTGAAGCCGAAACTGTAAAGATATTTGAGAAGCGGTTGGATAAGTTCTGGATTGACCAAGAAATCAAATTCAACTATAAGGCTGCTGTCGTCACTGGACGCATACAAAGATGAAGACAAGGAGCTGGTGCCATTAGGACGACTCATGTCCTTCTACCAGAATTCATCTATGTTTCTATGTTTCTATGTTAATCTCTCCTGATTTAAATAGACATTTTTATTTTATGATTTTTTAAAAGAAAATTCAGCTTTATTTTTTTTTCCTCGTCCAGTAATATTCTATTTGAAATATGGAAATATTTGAAAGAAAAAAAAAAGATCGATTATCCCCCTTTTCTTTTTTATGGATGGATTGTCTCCCGTTTGTTTGTTTTTCCGAGAGATTAATTCTGCCCGCCTTAAAATCTTTTGTTTATCTATTTTCTTTTTTTTCTTCTTTCCTATTCTGTCTCGCATCAAAACAGGCAAAAGGGGGGAAACACATGTGAGTATTGTCTTCTTTTTGTTGTTTTATTTCAAACTAGTTCTACCAATAACTAGACGCTGCTAGGCACAGGAGAAGTGCCGAAAAATCAGACGCAACCAATTTATTTCTATTGCTCAACTCATTTGTGACCTAGTTGCGTGAATAAAATTAAGGCACTTCTGCAGTTTAGCTGTCACTTACTGTCATCACAAATCGTCAGTTCCATTCATTCAACCCGGTCAACCGGAAGTGTCAGACTGAATTTTTTTTTTATCCCAAAATCTATCTGAATGATATTGGTTGAATCTGTGAGATATTGGTTGTTTAACAAAGTTTTATAAAAAAAACAAAAACAATGTTGACTGTTTGTTGGATTTTCGTTTTAAATGATACATTTTCGTTTTAAAAATCACTGTTGACTATTTTGAGAGTTTTAATTCATACAATAAAAAAAATCACTGACTATTCATTTAAATGATAAATTTTCGTTTTAAAAATCACTGTTGACTATTTTGAGAAAGTTTTAATTCATACAATAAAAAAAATCACTGACTATTCATTTAAATGATAAATTTTCGTTTTAAAAATCACTGTGTACTATTTTGAGAAAGTTTTTATCCATACAATAAAAAAAAATCACTGACTATTCATTAGAATGATAAATTTTCGTTTTAAAAATCACTGTTGACTATTTTGAGAGTTTTAATTCATACAATAAAAAAAATCACTGACTATTCATTTAAATGATAAATTTTCGTTTTAAAAATCACTGTTGACTATTTTGAGAAAGTTTTAATTCATACAATAAAAAAAATCACTGACTATTCATTTAAATGATAAATTTTCGTTTTAAAAATCACTGTTGACTATTTTGAGAAAGTTTTAATTCATACAATAAAAAAAATCACTGACTATTCATTAAAATGATAAATTTTCCTTTTAAAAATCACTGTTGACTATTTTGAGAAAATTTTAATTCATACAATAAAAAAAATCACTGACTATTCATTAAAATGATAAATTTTCATTTTAAAAATCACTGTTGACTATTTTGAGAAAGTTTTAATTCATACAATAAATAAAAAATCACTGACTATTCATTTAAATGATAAATTTTCGTTTTAAAAATCACTGTTGACTATTTTGAGAAAGTTTTAATTCATACAATAAAAAAATCACTGACTATTCATTTAAATGATAAATTTTCGTTTTAAAAATCACTGTTGACTATTTTGAGAAAGTTTTAATTCATACAATAAAAAAAATCACTGACTATTCATTTAAATGATAAATTTTCATTTTAAAAATCACTGTTGACTATTTTGAGAAAGTTTTAATTCATACAATAAAAAAAATCACTGACTATTCATTAAAATGATAAATTTTCCTTTTAAAAATCACTGTTGACTATTTTGAGAAAGTTTTAATTCATACAATAAATAAAAAATCACTGACTATTCATTAAAATGATAAATTTTCATTTTAAAAATCACTGTTGACTATTTTGAGAAAGTTTTAATTTATACAATAAAAAAAATCACTGACTATTCATTTAAATGATAAATTTTCGTTTTAAAAATCACTGTTGACTATTTTGAGAAAGTTTTAATTCATACAATAAAAAAAATCACTGACTATTCATTTAAATGATAAATTTTCGTTTTAAAAATCACTGTTGACTATTTTGAGAAAGTTTTAATTCATACAATAAAAAAAATCACTGACTATTCATTTAAATGATAAATTTTCGTTTTAAATGATAAATTTTCATTTTAAAAATCACTGTTGACTATTTTGGGTTTTAATTCATACAATAAAAAAAATCACTGACTATTCATTTAAATGATAAATTTTCGTTTTAAAAATCACTGTTGACTATTTTGAGAAAGTTTTAATTCATACAATAAAAAAAATAACTGACTATTCATTTAAATGATAAATTTTCGTTTTAAAAATCACTGTTGACTATTTTGAGAAAGTTTTAATTCATACAATAAAAAAAATCACTGACTATTCATTTAAATGATAAATTTTCATTTTAAAAATCACTGTTGACTATTTTGGGTTTTAATTCATACAATAACAAAAATCACTGACTATTCATTTAAATGATAAATTTTCATTTTAAAAATCATTGTTGACTATTTTGAGAAAGTTTTAATTCATACAATAAAAAAATCACTGACTATTCATTTAAATGATAAATTTTCATTTTAAAAATCACTGTTGACTATTTTGAGAAAGTTTTAATTCATACAATAAAAAAATCACTGACTATTCATTTAAATGATAAATTTTCATTTTAAAAATCATTGTTGACTATTTTGAGAAAGTTTTAATTCATACAATAAAAAAAATCACTGACTATTCATTTAAATGATAAATTTTCATTTTAAAAATCACTGTTGACAATTTTGAGAAAGTTTCAATTCATACAATAAAAAACGCATTTTTATTATTTTTATAAATTTTTACATTATTTAATAAAATATTTTAATATTCAATAAAGAAACATTGTTCGCTGTTATTATTGTCATTTTGGATAAAAACATCTAATTCTGTTACTTCCGGTTGGTTGTCTGCCCCTGCCTTCAAAAGAGGAAAACAAATGAAGTTTGAGTGCCAGCTAAACTGCAGAAGTGCCAAAATTAATATTTAATATGTAAAAAGAAGTTTTGAACGCATTTACTGTACCGTAAATAATGCCCAGGTCCGTAATCCGCGTTTATCTTCTTTTTCTTTTTTTTTTTTGGCATCTGAGGAGATGAAGTAAGTACACAACCGGAGCATCTGAATTTTCTGACCATCAAATTAGACGTGACTTACTCGCTTCCACTCCGGTTATGTATTTACTTCGTCTCAGATTCAAAAGGAATGAATGCCGATATTAAACTTCGACACCATTTACGGTACGGTAAATCGGCTTAAAACTTATTTTAAAGATTAAATATTAACATTTTTCTGAATATTTGACATGAGGATTGATCATTTGTATAATTTTGGTTATTCAGACTACATTCCGTCCAGATTCCCGAGTTCAACAGAAATATTCCCGAGTTCGAAGAGATAGCATGCTCTTCTTGCACAAGGACCCGTGGCACAGTGGATATAGTACTAAGTTAAATTAAGTTCCATATGATAGTCATATGAAGGTTGAAGGTTCAATCCTCGGTTCGGGTGTTACAAAGAATTGCGAATTACTGAAGACTTCTCCCACTGACGGAACAAAAGCATGCTAACCCTGTGGATTAAATGAAGGGTTCCGTTCGAAATTCCGTCCAGATTCCCGAGTTCGAAGAGATACACCTGAAGAAGGCCGGAGGTTACAGCGGCCGAAACGTTGTGATGATAACACTCAAGATGAGAAATATAGTCCGAATAACCAAAATTATACAAATATTTTAAATTGTTTAACGCAAATAGGTCACAAATGGGTTGATAAGGCAAAACAAATAATTTTAAACTAATTTTCCAACAGTATTTCTTTTAAAATAAATTATGTTCGTATGAGTAATGATTTTTCAAAATTCGCCACTTGTGCAGAATAGGAACACGAGCCGAAATTTATTTTAGAAGAGTTCCAATGATGTAAGGGGCAGACAACTCTTTTTTTTTGGTACGCAATTTCTCTTTATATAAGAAGTCATGCCAATAGAACATTTTTCGAAGAAATAACAATTTGAAAAAATCAACAGTATATTGATAGAACATTTATTGAAGAAAATAGAATTTGGGAAAATCAACAGTATATTGATAGAACATTTATTGAAGAAAATAGAATTCGGGAAAATCAACAGTATATTGATAGAACATTTATTGAAGAAAATAGAATTCGGGAAAATCAACAGTATATTTTTTCATTTCAAAACCAACAAAACGAACAGTCGTCTTGTTTGGATTCACAGATTTTTTTATTTGTTTTATAGTTTAAAATATTAAATTATCGCAGAAATTAACATTTGGGAAAATCAACAGTATATTGATAGAACATTTATTGAAGAAAATAGAATTTGGGAAAATCAACAGTATATTTTTTCATTTCAAAACGAACAGCCATCGGTTTTGGTTTAAAACATTTTTTTTTATTTAATAAATTTTATTTAATAAATTTTTCTGTTTTTTTTTCTTCTCTTGTTTTTTTTTTAATGGGATAGAATTCAGAAATGTGTTTAAAAAAGACTCTGTAGGGAGGAGGGGGAAAATTTCTGCTGCAACATAAATTCTGATAAATAGGATTCCACCATTTGCGTGTGGGTCCCACATTCTAATTTGTTCCCCCTCTTGGCTTGTTGCTACATTCTTTCCACATGATTCGTGGTCGCACCTGTCGAAGGATCGAAAAAATTATACTTATGATTTACACGCAAATGGTGAAATTCTTCAGATCCAAGTCGGTCATATGCGCGCCAGCAATCAGATGTGATTGTGGTATTATATTTCCTGCGTTAAAATAGACTTTCTAAAAAACAGAGTTGTCTGCCCCTTTTTACCCAATTGGAGCTCTCCTAGATAAATTTCAGCTCGTATTCCTTTTCTGCCCAAAATTCAGTTAAAGTTAAGTAATTCATTCATTTTTAAAAATTTATTTTAAAACTATTGACAAAAGTTTTTTCTGCTTCTTGTAGGAGGATCTTGGGTATCTTCTAATATATAAAGTAGAGACGTTTTTTCCCCTGTACCTTCTCGGGGAATAGGAAAATAACCACATGCATCACGGGCTACTGAACTCACAATTACATTGCACATATTCACTCGAGCGTGTTTTAGTATATCTGTTATTCTTCTTTCCAAACAAACACTGAATATTACATTCGGCCCGGCTGCCACGACTCTCCAAAATACCAACTCCATATAGGTGGTAGTAAAAACTTTTCTCCCTAACAATTCTGTACTGTGACTACACTCATCGACACCGGGTACTAATAAACACAGTATAATTTCCACGTATTTGTCTGGCATTATTTTACTACATAATATTAAGCAATACGTAAAAACTTACCAACCGCTCCCTTACACTACGATGATTATGCGCAATTATCAGATTACGTTCTATCTAATTCTACCTTCTACATTGATATTCATTCCGGAATTAAGCGAATGAAATTAACGAACACAATTCCTGCAACATTTATAATTCAACATGGCGGATAAAATTTCTTGATCGAATCGACTTCATATTTAATTCAATAAGCATCAAGACACTGGTAGGCCCGGATACATTTACATTTTCAAAATCATACACCTTAAACACGCATATTATAGAAAAATTGGCCAAATGAATTTATTTCATCAAAAAATGACCTACACCGTGTCATTTTTGAACTTTCCATATCGTCGGCAGAATCTAAATGTTAACATAACATGCATGTCAATAAACATAGCGTTATTAGACTATTTTCACATCTACTTTTAACTCGAAACCGTGGCGCTTTTGGTAAGGACGGTGGTGTACTGATCGACGGTTTCAGCGTTCGAACCCGTTCAACTCTTCCACTTTTTTCTTTTTTTTTACATTTAAAACATTCCCCAACACGGTATAGGGGGTGGGTGTGTAGAAAGAACTATAGGCCGTTTTTTTTTAATTCAACGTCATGCAACAGATACTAATTTCTCCCGTGCAACGCCGGGCGACGGGTTCCGCTAGTTTATTATAATCCGTACGCTGAAAACGCTCAAAAAAACAAATATACAACAAATAAAAGTAACTGTCGTCGATAAAAGTTAATTTAAAACTGACCTGTGATATTCGTTTGTATTTTTAAACCGTTCCAACTGCTATTTATTAGAAATCAATAGTTTTGTCACACAAACATTGCAAAAAAAAAATGGCGCTTGCTCGTAAGGAAGTGAGCACAAGACGCCATTTTGTCTAAAAAAAATACGAGTAAAAAATGAACAAGAAATTTTTTTTTACATCTAATAAAAACCCATGTAAAAATACAAACAAATATCATAGGTAAGTAGACAAATATCTCTTCTCGACGTAGGTTAAACTCACTTGTTGCATATTTATTTTTATAACCCCGTTCTCGTTCGTTTTTTGGACCCCGTCCGCGACTGTACTGATCATTCTAAAAGATACCCATTTTTTTTTCGTGTACGTGAAATGTCGAAATGAAAAAAAACTAGGTCGAAAAAAATAAAGTCGCCATCTTTATTAACCGGTGTTTGCTTCCCCCCTCCATTATACACCAACGAATTTCTGTATATGTAACCATATTTATTTATTTTCTGTTTACATTTACAAGAGGGGCTTCGGACATATTTTAGGTAACTTTCACTTTTTAGGGGGGAAAATTAAACAATTTTTAGTAAGAAAAAAGAGGTACATTCTTTTGTAATTCACTCTCTTAAGACTTAATAATAATTTAATAATTATCTTTGAAACAGTTCCAGAAAACTGATATTTACTTTTCTGGCGATTTTTTTTAAACGAATCTTCAGTTTTAACCGATTTTTCGCTGTTTTGATAACATTTTCCATTCTAATTTTTTTTCACACGTAAATATACATTTGTTTCCTTTTAGATATTAACTTAATGCGTTTATCTTTCAAACAGAATCAAAAGTTAAACGAAAACTACTTTTAAAAATTAAGAAAACACACTTAAGAACTATAGTCAGTACAAGCGACGGACATTTTTGCACGTACCTAGCAAATATGGTATTGTGGTGACTGAGATGATTCTAGTGAAGAGTAGGATAGACATTTTTATTATTTTAGACCAAAGATGACCAACGACACCCATTTTCCCACACTTTTGATGGCCTTGTGCCTAATTTGTTTTGAATGTAATTTTTTTAATATTTTCTGCAAATAAATAATTCAAAGTGTAATATCTGTTCCTATGGATGCTACACCCTTGTAATGAGTTAGTCAAATGGATAGAATAGAATGAGTTTAAGAAGACTGGGTTTGCTTGAAGAAGCTTTATTCGACAAAGATCTACACAGGGAAAGAGTGATCAATATCCAGAAAACTCTGTATTTTTTTAATTTTGGTTAGGGGTAGAATAAGAGTTTTGTTGCAATATCGGTATTTTATCACTTTTGGTTAGGGTTAGGGTTTTTGTGCAATATCCAGAAAACTCTGTATTTTTTAAACACTGGTTAAGGTAAAGATTAGGGTTAGGGTTTTGTTGCAATATCCAGAAAACTCAACACCTTCTGCACTATTGGGTACGTGCCAAACACCTCTCACTGGATCCTCCCTCTTCACCTCTTCAATAATCTCTCTCATAATGTCCACAGCCTCTTTATCAACTCCATCCTCCCACTTCGCTCCACTAGCTCGCCTTTTGATGTAACTACATGCAGTCCGTAGCCATCCTGCAATCGGGTAATTTATCTTCAAAGGGATTTTACCGTTATGCATTTTAATTAACTTCAAGTAATGTAATATATATATATATATATATATATATATATGTGTGTGTAATGAGTTACAGTATAGAATGAGTTTAAGAAGACTGAGTTTGCTTGAAGAAGCTTCATTCGACAAAGATCTACGCAGGGATGTAGTCTCTACGAGAAACAATGGCTGACTAAAAAAGAAAGAGTGATCAAGGGAAGTAATTCACTTCCGGACCATAGAAGAGGGTAGAATAGTTCTCTTTTCATCACAACACTGTAGACCGATACCGTCTTGTCTGAAATCACTTATTAATGCAAAAATCCATTCTATTAGCTATGCTCACCACATTCTCGAAACACTTAAACTGCACAATAAACCCAGATGTGTTGTTTGTCAACATTTAGCGATTCCCCCTTCATAGTCTCTAATACTCACGTCTAAATAAAACAGCCAAATTTTGTATATTACACAATTTTTGCAAAATGTCCAAATAGTGGATACATAGACGAAATTAGCTTTAAAAGCTAATTTCGTCTATGTATGAATCCAGATTCAATAATCACAAACTTAACATTAGACAAAAATTACTCCCAAAGAGGTACATACTAAATAAATAGAATCTCATAACGAATTTTTAAAATAAATTGAATAAAAAAAGATTTATGTGTAAATCAGTAATTACAATGTTGTATATTGAATTTATACACGCTGGTTGATGAAGAAAATGGCTTTAATTAATTGTATGAATAATTTTTATTAATATCACCTTATCGGAACGTATTGTGAATACATATGGAAACTTGATAATAGCAGTTATAAGTGTATATTTGTAAATCTGAATTTAATGGAAGGTTAAAAAGAATGTATTATGTAAATGAGGAAGCCCGTCTAATGTCTAAACGACGTTTATTAAGGGTATAAAAGGCCGTTGAAATCTATGAATTTAAGTAAGATTCTTTGCCACGTTTTCACTTCTAATCGCTGCCTCGTCTTGAAATTTCGTTCTTCTCTCATCTAATAAGGTTATTTAAGGTTATCTAATGTAAATTTAATTAATTAATAATAGTTTCCTAATTCTACAGGTATACAAATATTATGAACGCTGACTCGAAAAGCTTAATTAATTAAATGTTAATTACTCGAGACCACCCCTCTCTCTTCTGTTTACAAAAATTCCCCAGGACGGACAGACAGACAGACAGACATAAAAATATTAAATGATTATATAAGCAATAACTTTTGTGTCCTTCAGATTACCATGGAATGGAGGGAGATTGATATTTATGATCCGGACACAACTGTGATGGGTGTTACCAAAATTACTGATGTAAGTTAATTTTATTAAATTACTTCATATATATCTAACCGGAGGTTTTTATCTTAATTTTTGTTTTGCTTTTTGTCTGTTTTCTTAATTAATTTATTGTAAGAAAATATTTACATTTTTGGAAATATATGTCATTAAAAAAGGACGTCTTTACGAAATGTTGAAATTTGAATCCCATAAATAATTGTCCTATGTTGTTCTAGATGATCCGCCCTCCAAGGCTTTGCCTTCTCACCCTTTGAGAAGGGGGTTAGTTGATTGCTAATCGCCTGAAGCGCCCCTACCGGGGAATGCCTACGGGGCTGCCATGGCATTTTTTTTTGTAGGCCAGAGTGCTCAACCTCTACGGTGTTCACTCCCACTTTCCGACTTTGTGTAACATCTTACCGCCGTGGGAGGGAGAAAAAAAATAAGAATAAAGTTTAAAATTGTTGACGATGACTCTTTTTGCCTTTTTAATGTATAGTGTGGTATCTGTTCTGATACTACACTTCGTCTGTCTTCAGTCAAGGAAGTAGAAATCCTTATAGACTGAGGCAATTTTAATTTTTGTCTCAATCTCAAGTGCCTCCCTCCCCCACTTTTTTTTTTAACGTAGTTCACCCCAAACAAGGCAGGCCGCCATTGTAGACGTAAGGGGCTACTGAAAAGAAAGAAAAGGGGAGAAGGTTGAGGGGGTCAACCTAAACTGGGATCTGCGCAGCGAGATGTCTGTTTACATTAATTTTAAATTTCTGCATGTCAGTACTGTCAGGGAAACAGGGGACAGAGAGGGAGTTCCAGAGGCCAGCAGCACGAGGAAAGAAGCTATTTGAGTGGAAGGCTCTCCGGCATCTGGGGACCTCCACAGTGAATGGATGGGATTTAGTTGATTGTCGAGTTGGTCTAGTGAATTTATGTCGAGGGGGCATCAGAGTAGCCAATTCATCGAAGCATAATCCATTGAAATATTTGTAAAACAAGCACAAGGATGCTACATTGCGGTGATAGGACAGGGACCGGACCTTGGTTGACAGTGAGGGACCTATTAGGTTGGCGACTCTTTTTTGGACCTTGTCAAGGAGGAAGAGAGTAGTGAATGATGCACCAGCCCAGATGTGGCAACAATGCTCCATGTGTCTAACTCTGCCCTAGTTTAGTTAGAAAGCAAGTAAATAGGGATGTGTCTTTGAATAGGGACTTGTTTAAGAATAAACCCAAATGCATGCTGGTGAATCCATTTTTTGTTGGTATTTTTATTAAATAACTACCGTCTCCACACCGGACTGCAAACCGTTTTTTGTTTCTCTTTCAGCAATCAGTTATAAACCAATCCCCTTTTAAAAAAGTGAAGGGATTTTTTTTACCTCTATGCTAAATAGTGTTAGGACTTTTGTGGAATTATGACATTCCTATTCGCTCCCGAGTTGGACCTAAACTAAACTCAGGAAGTAATACTGGTATTGCTTTTGACACTTTTGATTTTTTATATGTTACAAAATCCTCGGAACATATTCTTCTGTATACTTTTTGGAGTGAATTATTTCACTGCCAACGAACTTGCACCGTGGATTTTAAAACCATCTCGGGAAGAACTTTTCACAAACTTAGATGTCTGGATTGCGCTCAACTGTTCAGCTTACATTTGCTATACACATAGAATCCGCGGGTGTGCAAACACGAACTATCTATCATCCTCAATTCTTATAAATGTTTATGCATGAAAATGTGTAATTTTAATATATCTTATATGTGTGTATTTTCAAGTGCTTGTTACCGACTTATCTGTCAAATTGTCCTGCGATGATAGTGGCATATTTTTGAAAATCAATGGATTAAAGAAAGAAAACACTTTTTTATATAACACCTGTTTGGAGGAAGCTAGCGTTCATTTATTTATTTATCTATTTGCCTGTTTGGTTGCTTTGTTGCAACGGTTTAGTTTTTTGTGTCTGTTGTGGACTTTCGAAAGAAAAAAGGGGGGGGGGTCTTTACTTTCACGACGACAATAAAATATTTAGAGAAACGTATAAACTTTTTTATGTACTTACGTGTTAGCTGAAAATAAGATTGTACAGAAAAAAATACGCAAATTCATCCAGTATTTATTAAATATAAGAAAAAGAAAGAAAAAAAAACGATCTTACGTATCTGTAGACATTTATACTTACTTATTAGGCAAGGGAGATAACTCACATTTTGTTTTCGGGAAACTCAAAATGGCGATCGATAGAAGTACAGAGACATTCGAAAAAAATAATAAAACAAACTGAGGAATATCTGTTTGATGTGCGTACCTGTCATCGGCTGAATATATCATATACCAAAAATCACGGTCGAAATGTTGTTATAAAAACACCCAAGATGAGAACAATAGTCCGAATATACCAAACTTACAATAACTTACAATAACTTACAATAACTGAGTTAATCAACGTTTTTTTCTCGAAGGCTATTATCATATATATTTTAATCATGTTAAAATATTTGTTAGTTTTTGGATTAGGTTTATATTGACTTGCGTCCCTACGGAGGAAGAGTTAGACACAAGGTCAGTTTTTAATATAGAGAAAAGTTGGAGTCAATTTATTCTATTGTTATACTTTTTATTATCAATATTTGGTATTTCGGCAGATGGGAAGGACATGGAGGACCGTTGACTTCCGGTGGAAAAAGCTTGAAGAAAATGTGTACGGATGCCTGAAAGTGATACAATTTTTTTAATTTTTTATTCATGTTAATTTCAGACTTTTCTCTTATTTCATATTAATTTCAGACTTTTCTTTCATCGTATTCTAATAATTAACATAATACAGACTATTTGAAAAATAATTTATTTGATTGTTTTCAAAACTTTAAAAAAATTTCATTGAAGAAAATAAACAAAATAGAATAATCTTTTTTTTTTCAAGAAATAATGTTTTTGAGCAACGGAATGTGTTTTTTTATTTTTTTGAAAATATTTAGTGAAAATAATGTTTTTTGGGAGGGTTTAGGGTTAGGGCATTTCCATTTCTAAGAAAAAAGTTTGATTCCGGAAGTTACTCCATTTCCAAGAAAAACGGTTTTCACTCTTATTTAAAAAAATGTTTTGAAAACAATCAAATAAAAAAAAATATTATTTTTCAAATAGTCTGTATTACGTTAATATGAAAAAAAAGAAAAGTCTGAAATTAACATGAATTAATATGACAAAAAGGAAAGTCTGAAATTAATAATGAATAAAAAAAATTGTTGTATCACTTTCAGGCATCCGTACACACTTTCTTCGAGCTTTTTTCACCGGAAGCCAGCGGTCCTCCATGCCCTTCCCATCTGCAGGTATTTCTTGTTGATACCGTGTCAGTGTTCTGAGCTGTCTCCTGATTATGTGTTCATAAAATCAAGCAATGTTGCATGCAAAAACAAAGTAATAATTTACAAAGGAAAAGGGTAGTTGAAATAAGACGTTTATTGAACAAGTGTATGTGGAATTATGAGATGTGTATATATGTGTTGTATGTAGAACATATATCGAACAGAAAACAGTCTGAATTGCGTATACGAAGAAATAAGAGTAGGAAGTCTCTGAATGTGTATACGAAGAAATAAAGTCTGAAGTATAAAAATTAGTCATTTTCCAAGAAGGTGTATGTAGTAGAAAGTCTCTTAGTGTGTATACGAAGAAATAGAATCTCTTACCGGGAAAACGTGTGTTGACGTGGAGCGTCTGAAGTGAGTATCGTTTCGTGAAGCCGATTGAATAGAAAGAGGGGGCTATTTTCGTTGTGCCTTCGAGAAAAGAATAGATAACTCTGGTCGCTTTCAGTGCCACCTGACGGTGAAAAGCAGCGCCTACTGGCCAACCGGTGCAGTTATGTTTAAGTTGTTTTTTTCAGAACTTTTTTTTTATTATTGGAGTCTGATTTTTGTTTGTATTTTACTCCGTCCGTGTCAGTGTGAACCGAAGGAAAAGGGATCGGCTAGAAAAAACTACTCAACACTCAGCTGAAAAGTCTGAGTGCATCCCTTTGTCAAAATGGATGTTTACAAATTCATTGCTAAAGCAAAGAAATGCACCGATCTCGTCACGGAAAAAAGGGTTAGGGTTAGGGTTTACAGTTAGTGTTAGGCTTAGAGTTAATGTTAGGGTTTACAATTAGGCTTAGGATCACGGTTAGGCTTAGAGTTAGGGTTAGAGTTAGATTTAAGGTTAGGGTCAGGGTTAGACTTTACGGTAAGGCTTGGGTTTAGGGGTTAGGGTTAGAGTTAGGCTAAGAGTTGGGGTTAGAGTTTGGGTTAGGCTTATGTTTAGGGTTAGTCTTAGGGTTAAGGTTAGGCTTAGAGTTAGGATTTATTATCGGCTTACTAAGTTTGGATTCTAAAAATATAAAAAATTGCCTAGGAGGATTTCTTCTTCACTGACCGAGGACAGAGAAGATAAAGTGTAGTATCAAAGCCAAAAGAACTTTATATAAGTCAAGTTTTTACTTATTTGCTCCAATGATGGAAATTAGGATACATCAGGATATCAGCATCCTTCAATTTTTATTTGTTAATTTTCAATTTTTCATTTTTTATATTTTTAGTTCGGGGGGGGCACTAGTTCATCGAAGCACAATCCATTGAAATACTTGTAAAACAGGCACAAGGATGCAACATCGCGGCGATAGGATAGAGGCTGGAGGTTGGTGGATATTGAGGGACCTATTAGATTAGCGACTCTTTTTCGGACCTTGTCTAAGAATGAGAGACTAGTTGATGATAAAAGTTTAATTGATTTTTGGCTAAAAAGAAAGTGTAGTATTTGTTCCGATGGATACTACATCCTAAAGACCGGTATCGTCTTGGATTTTGGGGCTTGATTCCGCCGGTCTGTGCGTTTGTGCTGTGTAGTTCTAGAAGTTCCAATCTCCCAGGGTTTGCCTCCCCTCTTTTGGGTTGAGTAAGTTTATCGCTTACTGCCTGAGGCGCCCCTATTGGGGAATGCCGGCGGGGCTGCCCAGGCATTTTTTTGTAGGTCAGAGTGCTCACCTTCGCGGGTGCTGGCTTTTCAAATCCCACTTTCCTGACCTTGTGTCACATCCTTATGCTTTGTCATCTCTATTTTTACAATTTTTGAATAAAATATAATAACAGGAATATAAAGGGAATTTTGCATTTTAAAATGTTACCCATGATGCAACAGTTTAAAAAAAAAATTATTACATGATTCACCCCAAACAGGGCAGACAACCACTGTAGACGTAAGGGGTTACTGCGAATTAGGGTGTAGATTTTAGGTGTCATCCTAAGTTTTAAGCTGTGTAGCGAGATCTCTGTTTACATTAGTTTTAAACTTCTGCATGTTGGTACAGTCGGGGACACGGAGCAGAGCGGGAGTTCCAGAGGCCAACAGCACAAAGAAAGAAGCTATTGGAGTAGAAGGCTCTCCGACATCTGGGGACCTCCAAAGTGAATGGATGGGATTTAGTTGGTTGTCGAGTTGGTCTAGTGTATTTACGTCGAGGGGGCACCAGAGCAGCCAGTTCATCCGGGCACAATCCATTGAAGTATTTGTAAAACAAGCACAAGGATGCTACATTGCGACGATGGGACAGGGGCTGGAGCTTGGTGGATAGTGAGGGACCTATTAAGTTTGCAACTCTTTTTTGACCTTGTCTAAGAGGGAGAGACTAGTGGATGATGCACCAGCCCAGATGTGTCAAACTCCAGAAACAATTGATATATGCCCACGTTTATATGGATTATCCAAAACTCACAAAGCTGATATCCCATTAAGACCCATACTCTAGACCCGAAGGCCAAGACAATACCGGTCTATAGGGTGTAGTATTAGACCTCTTCAAAATTGACCTTTTTCTTCAAACATATGGAAACTGCTATTATTCCCATTCTCCAAGGTCTTTTTGAAAAACGTCAACAATTAAATTACATGGCTCTTGAGGCAGGCATAGCCAAGGTCCAAGATCACAATAACTGGTATATTTAGCTAACTTACACCTTGGAGAATGGGAATAATATCAGTTTCCATATGTTTGAAGAAAAAGGTCAATTTTGAAGAGGTCTACCCATACTCTCTAGTGTAGGGTCATCACAAGGTTGCAAAATGGATCTTTAATATCTTACAGCCAGTATTGGAGCACTATAGTAAATACGGCTTAAAAGAGTTTGTTTTGCAAATTACAATAAGCATCTATTTCAAAATATAGTGGAAAACTTAGATAATGAAAATACTGAAATTACATTCATACCAAACGTAATTCCAGAAAATTGATGTAATGTATGTGTGCTTTATTTTGGTCTGAAATTTTTGTAATATAAAATTTGTTTCTTCTTATTTCACAGATTACACTTATTATGGAGAACAAATAAACTTGATTATTTCACATTTTTTTGCTGAAGAATCGATCAGGATTCTAACTCACGTCTAAATGGAAACAGATACAGAGAAACTTCATTCTTCGGAAGAATTTGGATCTGAATCTTCAGATAATATTAGTTTGAAAAAACCTGTACGAACTAAAGAAATACGTCATTCTTGTAACGTATGTGGATCTGCATTTTCAGAGGCGTCTAGATTAAAAAAACACATGAGAATACACACAGGAGATAAACCTTATCCTTGTGAAGTATGTGGAACTGCATTTTCAAGGACGTCCAGCTTAACACGACACAGGCGAATACACACAGGAGAAAAACCCTATTCTTGTAAAGTGTGTGGAAATGCATTTTCAGATAGTTCTGGTTTAACACAACACATCCTAACACACACTGGTGAAAAACCTTTTTCTTGCTATGTCTGCGGATCTGCATTTTCAAAGAAGTACAGCTTGAAACAACATATGCGAACACACACTGGAGAAAAACCTTACTCTTGTAATTTATGTGAATCGTCATTTTCCTGGAGTTCCACGTTAAAAGAACATATGCGAACACATACAGGAGAAAAGCCTTACTGTTGTCAGGTATGTGGATCTAGATTTTCGAAAAGCTGTGGTCTAAAAGTACACGTACGAACACATACTGGCGAAAAACCTTATTCTTGCAAAGAATGTGGATCTGAATATTCAGATAATTTTAGTTTAAAAAGTCATATACGAACACATACTGGAGAAATACGTTATTCATGTAGCGTATGTGGCTCAGCATTTTCAGGGACGTCTAGCTTAAAAAGGCACATACGAACACATACCGGAGAAAAACCTTATCCTTGTAAAGTATGTGGAACTGCATTTTCAGATAGTTCAGGCCTAAGACAACATATGCTAACACACACAGGAGAAAAACCTTATTCTTGTAATGTTTGTGGATCTGAATTTGCAAAGAAGTATAGTTTACAACAACATATGCGAACACACACTGGCGAAAAACCTTACTTTTGTGATATATGTGAATCTTCATTTTCATTGAGTTCCACCTTAAAAGAACATATGCGCACACACACGGGAGAAAAACCTTATTGCTGTGAAGTATGTGGATCTGCATTTTCGAAACATGGTGGCCTAAAAGAACACATGCGAACACATACTGGCGAAAAACCTTATTCTTGTGAAGTATGTGGCTCTACATTTTCAAAAAGTTCTAATTTAAAACAGCATATACGAACACATACTGGCGAAAAACCTTATTCTTGTGATGTATGTGGATCAACCTTTTCAAATAATGGTGGCCTAAAAGAACATGTGCGAATACATACCGGAGAAAAACCTTATGCTTGTAAAATATGTGAATCTAAATTCTCTCATAGTTCACATCTGAAAAGTCACCTACGAACGCATACTGGAGAAAAACCTTACTCTTGTCAAATATGCGAATCATCATTTTCAGACAGTTCTAGCTTGAGGCAACACATACTGATACACACTAGAGAGAAAACGAAAAGACAATTGAAAGAATAAGAGTTTGAAAAGCTACGAAATTCCATCTATGGCTGGATTTTAGGCCCCTTGTATTCCTTGTATTGGTCGTTGCTTGTGGTGGAGTCTGGTTGCAAGGGTCTTCTTCATCAAGGCCTGGTGGCTGTCCCTGTCTGGTCCATAGTGACATTTTCAGAGGAAAAAAGGTTTGTACCATTGCATACCTCTTCCCGCCTGATGCATAAACGAGTTGAAGGGCCCTTTTTATCCTGGGTACCGGCCTGCCAGTTTGTATATTTTGATTTATTCATCTTTTCATGTTTTCTTTCTCTTTGTCCACGGCTTTTTATTTGTTATTCAAAGCTACCCTCAAAAAGAGGGGTACCCTCATACGCAATCCGAGGGACGCGCTGGATGGCCTGAGGAGACGGGACACCAGAAAAGAGAAAACGAAAAGAAAATTGAAAGAATAAGAGTTTGAAAAGCTACGAAATTCCATCTACGGCTGGAGTATTTGTAATAGTTGATATCCAGTAGGATACCCCATCCACAGCAAAATCAAAGGAAAAAATAAAATTCAAAGTGGGTAACAATATTCCTAAACAATTTGTGGGCCTACTTCTTTTCGAAATTTATATTTGAATAAATAAGGAAACCATATTTTTGTTCGTTTTTCTATATATGTTTTTGTGCAGCTTGTATCTGCATTTTTATACAAATCCAGTTTGAAAAAGCACATATGAATGCAAACAATTTTTTATATATAGTTTGAATGCCAACCAAAGAAGAGAGTTTGAATGTCTACTAGAAGAGAGAGGTTGAATGTCAACTAGACGAGAGTTTGAATGCCTACTGGACGAAAGAGTTTGAATGCTAACTAGACGAGAGTGTTTGAATCCTTACTAGACGAGAGAGTTTAAATGTCTACTAGAAGAGAGAGGTTGAATGTCAACTAGACCAGAGTTTTAATGCCTACTGGACGAAAGAGTTTGAATGCTAACTAGACGAGAGTGTTTGAATGCTTAGTAGACGAGATAGTTTAAATGTTTACTAGAAGGGAGAGGTTGAATGTCAACTAGACCAGAGATGTAATGCTTACTGGACGAAAGAGTTTGAATGCTAACTAGACAAGAGTGTTTGAATGCTTATTAGACGAGAGAGTTTAAATGTCTACTAGAAGAGAGAGGTTGAATGTCAACTAGACCAGATTTTTAATGCCTACTGGATGAAAGAGTTTGAATGCTAACTAGACAAGAGTGTTTGAATGCTTAGTAGACGAGATAGTTTAAATGTTTACTAGAAGGGAGATGTTGAATGTCAACTAGACCAGAGATGTAATACCTACTGGACGAAAGAGTTTGAATGCTAACTAGACGAGAGTGTTTGAATGCTTACTAGACGAGAGAGTTTAAATGTCTACTAGAAGAGAGAGGTTGAATGTCAACTAGACCAGAGTTTTAATGCCTACTGGACAAGAGAATTTGAATGCTAACTCGAAGAGAGTTTGAATGCTAACTAGAAGAGAAAGTTTAAATGTCTACTAGAAGGGAGAGGTTGAATGTCAACTAGACCAGAGTTTTAATGCCTACTGGACGAAAGACTTTGAATGCTAACTAGAAGAGAGGTTGAATGCTAACTAGAAGAATGAGTTTAAATGTCTACTAGAAGAGAGAGGTTGAATGTCAACTAAACCAGAGTTTGAATGCCAACCTAGAGAAGAGAGTTTGAATGTCGACTTCTTTTTGGATTCGTCTGATGTGGCAAAGCGGATATTGATATAATAATGTTAGTTGTCTCACCTCCAGAGAAACAAATCGTAAATATGCATCTCACAGGAATGCTATGTTTTTTTTTTAAATGTGAAAAAGAAAAACCATAGTTATTGGAATACTAAATAAACCTGTCTTATTTATATATGCTCTGTTGTTACTGGTTGACAATCATCGAGCTGAATCTTTTGGAGGAGAATACTGATAGTATATGCTAAATTAGCAACGGTTACGGTTTAAAAAAAAAAAACGATTCGGTATTCGGTATGAAGACGAAACCAAAAAAATCGCGGTTTTTCGGTAAAACCGCCCATCTCTAATGCTAATAAATATATTATCATAACTCATACATACATATATATATATATATAAAAACGCAATATATGCATGTGGGTGATGTTTGTATGATCCTATAGAAAAATAAGTTAGAGAATCTATATAAAATCTAAAATGTTTTCTTATGTAAAATGTACTGGGAAGACAATGGAAGTGGTCCTGAATCTCAAAGTGCATCCTTAACGGGGATATGAGAACTTCAAATATATCTTATTTCTATGAAATTTAAATCCTATGCATAAAATTTTCGAGGGAAGACAATGGAAGTGGTTCTGAATCTCTAAGTGCCTTTCTAACATAAGAGAGCGATGAGGGCCGAACCTCCTTTAAAATTTCAGATACATCCTATTTTGATGAAATTTAAATCATATGCATAAAATTTTCAGGGGAAGACAATGGAAGTGGTTCCGAATCTCTACGTCACCCTCTGTGCGCCAAATATGTACACGCCCCCAACTCTAAGTGACCCATGGGCCCAGAATCCCCTTAAAACTTCAAATACGTATAATCAGCGACATTTCAACTACTTGCGACTATATTAAGGGTTTAAACAGGAGGCAGAAAAAACAAAGAAAGTAATATAGTGAAAAAGTACATAGTTGTGATCGCCATTCTATCCCGAGCAATTTCGGGTGACCCTGCTAGTAACGAATGAATGTGGTTTATCATAACACTTTACTGCAATTTCACAGTACATCCAATCCTTATCGTCATTTTAATATAAAAGTCAAATTAGAGTTAGAATTTTTCCGCATGACATTTCTTTCCGGTGCTATGTCACACTCCGATGTATTTGTTGTCTATGGTACACAGTTTTTTTGCATGATTTGACCAGCATAATAATTTGTAAAATTCGTGAGGATAGTTTGTTTTGAGAGTTGAGATGGTGTTACATTATGCTCCCCACCCATGTACGTTGGACTATAACCCCCCCCATTTTCCCTGGAACTCCCGGCATGCATCTGCATCCGTTTCCGGCCCCTCTCGAAATAAAGCCTGCCTTCGGCCAGTATGTCTTATCTCTCTCCTACACTTGTGTTCTCTTTACTTCTTAAATACATCGTAATGTAACAGATGGTGTCTACCATGTTAGTGCTGACATTACACTGAGTGGGGGGGGGGGAGATTACCCAAGCACTGGTAACATATTTGTTATGACCTCCGTTTTAGGGTTAGTGTTAAGGTTGGGGTTAGGGGTTAAGGTTGGGGTTAGGGTTACTGTTAAGGGTTAGGGTTAAGGTTGGGGTTAGGGGTTAAGGTTAGGGTTAGGGTTACTGTTAAGGGTTAGGGTTAAGGTTGGGGTTAGGGGTTAAGGTTAGGGTTAGGGTTACTGTTAAGGGTTAGGGTTAAGGTTGGGGTTAGGGGTTAAGGTTAGGGTTACTGTTAAGGGTTAGGGTTAAGGTTGGGGTTAGTATTAGGGTATTATTTGTTTATCAGGGAAATTGAGTGTAGATGATCTTAAACTGAAACTGATGGCTGCAATAAAGAAAAACAATCCAGAATTTCTGGCGAAAGTAATAGACGAATGTGTCAGTTTCGGACATCCGGAACTTATGCCAAATATCCTAGAAGCCAGATTATATCTTGATACTCTGGAAGAAAGCTGACAAGGTTTTTTCCTATCATTCACATCAAGTGATCGCGTGTGAAATACGGATAGTGTCTACCATGTTAGTTCTGACATTACACTGAGTGGGGGAAGATTACCCATGCACTGGTAACATGAGAGAATGTTCAATTGGTAACATTGTTTTGGTGAATTGTTGTGGCAGTCCAAATGCCGGATTACTTGATGTAGCAGATGTCACTATAGAAGTAAAACTGACTAAATTATCTTGTCTTTGGCAACAATTATTTGTTGCCTATTTGTTTTTTCACCTCTTTTTTTTGTTGCAGTAACAAATATCCCGGCTACGTTTAAAATTTAAACGTGCAAAATAATTTCCCATATCCACAATGGTATTTAAACCTCACCGTAGGTGCGAGAAATGAGCCCAATTTTCGCATATATTCATTTAGATATATAAAATATTATTCTAAGAGAGTAGAAAGTGACTAACCTGAATAATATTCTAGGTGAGTAGAAAGTGACTAACTTGAATAAAAGGCGCCGACGAAGAGCCATTTTGGAATCATAAAAAATAATGACGGGGGAAGTAGCAAGTTGATCCAACATTCGTTTTGACACACCTCACATAAGTTCTGTTTCATGCTCTTTCCTCGTCTCACGTTTCCTCTTTGCCTCTCTCTTTTTCTTTTTCTATTTTTTATCTCAGGCCAAGGATTTGAAATTAATAGTTAAAGAAAAATGAAATATACACATGCATCATCGCTCGCTGATATTTATACATTTTTATCTGTAAATCTTATTTGAAACCTACTTTTACGTCTATGTCACAAAATGATATGAGTTTTACTGGGAGGTCTGTGAGCCGGATTGCAATAATAAAGCATAGTAGGGTGGCGGGCCGAACGCTAAGCATTCGCGGGCTGGAGGTTGCCCGCCCCTGGTTTAGGGTTAGGGTTTAGGGTTGCAAGTTCTGGGTGTTCTCATTTGATAGTTTTTCAATTTACTGTCGTTGGGGTATTGACAAAATAATTCGAAACGGCTTAGGAATGCTCCTTTTAACTTGTGTACGATCATTCCCCAAAGATTCAGTGATCTTGGCCGCTTTGCATCAAAGTAACATTTTCTCTGTGACTCACAATATTTCATAATTAAAAATCTTTGTGACTATGGCATGATATTTTTGAGAAAGTTAAGGACAGACACCAAATCTCCATTATAATAATAATGATAATAACTAAAAATCCGTCAAATAATAACTTTTAATCTAAATCCAGTGGAAAACCTTTGGAGGTTTATTTAAGTATCACAATTAAATGCTTTCTCAAATGAAAGTGTGACAGAGCGACAGACAACACCTTGCATTGATTTGCAAGGACGCATCTACAATTTGTTAATTTCTTTTCTTTTCAGGAATTCGGACTGATTCCTTAATGTCAACAAGTTTTGGTCAAGTTTTTGGAATGCTCCCTTTCTCTATGTACCAAAACTTGAGATATAAACAGGAATGAAATGTCAAATTGTAACATGTAACACGAGGATGAACTTGTTGGTGCAAATATTAATTGATTAATTATAGAATATATTCTGAAGTGACCAAAAGATCTTCACAAAAATATAGTAAGATATTTTTTTTAAGAAAGAAAATTGAATATAAAAGGTCATATGTTTTACGGGCCGGACGCTCAGCCTTCGCGGACCACAGCTTGCTCGCACCTGCATTAAACACTTATTGTTGTCTAGTTTTTGACCTTGAAGTATATTTTTTAAGCTCCTTACATCAAGTGGCTTCATGCCTTGTCTGGAGCAATTTCCATAAAATAAATGTTTATTCTCCTCAATGAACGGAAGGGGGTTCACATGTTTTCATGACAGCCTGCGGAATAAAATGAATTGCGTCTGTAAAGCTGTTAGTGTTCGGCAAACCAATTGTTCGCTGTGTGCAGTCATTTGAGCTTTTTTTTCTTTTAAGATATTTCACCCCAAACAAGGCAGGACGCCACTGTAGACATAAGGGGCTACTGAGAATTAGGGTGTAGGTTTAGGGTATCATTCTAAGTTGGGAGCTGTGCAGCAAAATGTCTTTTTACATTAGTTTTAAACCTCTGCATGTCGGTAATGTCGGGGAAACACGGAGCAGGGAGGGAGTTCCAAAGGCCGGCAGGGTTAGGGTTATTATTATTATTATTAATTATTATTATTATTATTACTATTGTTATAAAGAATTTTATTTGATATGCAAATTACCATATCGCACGGTAGTCTTAAGGGTAGTATATTATTATTATTTTGATTATTATTATTATTTATTTATTTATTTATATATAAGTAACATTTTAAGCTGAATTATTTCGACACTTGATTGGGGAAATGGTAGTTTGATCTGTACCATTGGAGAGCCATGCAAATTATAACTGTCCTGTTTTTAAATCTCCGAAACAGTTACATGGTAAACGGCTGATGATCCCCGTGTTAATATTAGATGCTTACGTTAAGGTCTCCTGTTTTTCTTTCACTGTTAGATACTTAATCCCCCTTTTTTATTTACTTACTATTATATATTTTATTTATTTATAAATTTTCCAACGAATGTTAAGTCTGCACTATTTTGGATTTAGTTAGTTTCTGTGGGAATTTAAACTGCATTTTCTTTTTTTTTTGTCTTTTTGTTTAAAATAACTCAAAGCTTCTTTAGACTATATATATATATATATTTTTTTTTTTGCTCGTTGCTTGTCGAGGTCTCTCTGGTGACCACCTGGGATTCCCAAAGGGGCTGAAGTAGTTCTTCAGCCGACAGAAGGAATCCATGCGCCCTGCAGGCTGATTGGTCAGTCTGTGACCAGCCCACTCAATGGGGACATTTTTCGGAGGGATAAAATAGGTCTATGTTTATGACCGCTACAAATTTACGTGTTCGTTTTCGGTGCTTTTACAGTTTAGCGGATACTTTAAATAAATAGGAATATGTTTGATGTACGTAAGTGTCATGGGTTGAAAAAGCACGTAAATTAATCAAGTAGTTTTTTTTTTATATAAAAATGAGATTTTAGCAATTTACGAAGAGGACAGCCATTTTGAAAGTTTCAAAAGGGGGGGGGGGACGTTAAAGTTTTAAAAGGGGGAAAAGTTAAATGTATCTCCTTTTGTCTTATATACTACGTCTGTGTTATCTTTCAGAAATTGTGTTTTCATTTTTTAAAAAAATGGGAAAAGTTAAATGTATTTCTTGACGTCACGTGATCAAATGGAGCGATTTTTTAAGTTACGGTTATCCCCCTTTTAAAACTTTCAATTCCTGCATTTTGGCTAAGATCAAAGTGTAGTATCTGTTCCGATGGATACTGCACCCCATAGATCGGTATTGTCTGGACCTTCGGGGCTTGATTTACACCGGTCTATGGGTCTGTCCTGTGCAGTTCCAGGAGGTCCACCCTCCCAGGCTTTGCCTCCCCTCTTTGGGGAGGAGTAAGTTTATTGCTTACTGCCTGAGGCGCCCCTACCGGGGAATGCCGACGGGGCTGCCCAGGCAATTTTTAAACCCCACTTTCCCGACCCGACCGTGGGTCACATCTTACTTGTGGGAGTAAGATAAAAACTGGCCTTGTGCCTAACTCCTGGAGAGGAGTAAATCAATACTCGTCCAACAACTTCGCTCTTTAGTGGTCACGCCCCCCCCCCCCCCGGAAGGCTCCACATCCCATCACTAGGCATAACCATCCACTTTTTTCTTTTCACAATTTGACAGCCATTACAGAGTTGAAATGTTCAAGATAACCTGACATTTACTTTCAAATAAGTCATACGATTTTTAAAGACGTAACATGTGAACGATGCAATATTTTCTAATTCAACATGGTAACTGCCGGAAAAGCAGGTTCGCAGAAAAATTTTGAAAAGGAGAAAAAAAAAAAAAACAACAACATGGGAACAAGATCGCATCCATACCAATTATTTGATCATTACAATTATCATTATTTGGCAATGTTCAAGTACGACTAACTCTAAGCAAAGTTGTTTCCAACCGGAAACGGTGTCCGTTCGAAATTGGTTCCGATAATAAAAACTTCCTGTTTTGGTTAGTTTTGTACTGAATTTTATTTAAAATAATTTATTAGACATAATAAATAATAACTGTTAAAATTTTATTTCAAATAATTTATTTGACAAAAATAAATAATCACAGTTACCGAAAATAAATAATCACAGAGCGAAAATAATAAAATAGGTTGTTTCAGAAATCATAGTACTGTCGGATCGCATATATTATATGGCCGAAGTAATTTACTTTTACTTGTCGACGCCAGAGAAACTCCTGCAGGTAGCTATTGAAATGTGCTGCGGTTAGTACGTCTTGTACGATATAATTCATTATCATAAAATAGAAAAGAAATAAAACCAGAAAATTGACTACCAGAAACTAGAGAAAATTAAACTAAAGAATACCGGAAGTTGTTAAGTACGAAGTTTATTATCGGGTACGGATGGCGGCGTAACACCGTAGCAGCGCCGCAGAAACTGTTCTTACAGTTAGTCGTACTTGAACATTGCCCATTATTTTATTTTATTTCATTTTTCTTAATGAAAAATACCATCTTTCATTGATACAGCAGACGACAAGTGAACGCCATCTTGAATTGACTAGATACGAAGTAAATACCGTCTCCCGAAATAGCTTTCTTCTCGTTTGCTATTCGTGTTTAACGTTTTATTTTCAGCAATTATTATTTTTGTAAACCTGAATTGTTTGAAGGTAAGTATCATTTTTTTTTTGTCAAATGGGATCGCAAATGAAACACTAGCGCGAAATTAAAAGATCACTATTATTGTTTTTTGTTGTTGTTTTAAATGTTATTTTAACCGAAAACAATTCGTCTCGTTATTCAAATTCAATATCTATTACCGGTACTGATATCGATCCTGAACCATAATAATAATGTTTTAGGGTTAGGGTTAAAAATATTTATTTGATAACAGTATTTTCGCTCTGTTTTGCTTGTTTTATTTGTTTTGTTTAAAAAATTTCTTGCAACTATAACTAAAAATTATAGGACGCAGCAACGTATCAAAATAACAAAAAATATTTATTTGATAACAGTAACTTCGCTATGTTTTGCTTGTTTTGTTTTTTTTGTTGTTTCTTTTAGAAAATTTCTTGAAAATATAACTTACAATCACAGGACGCAGCACCGTATCAAAATTGTCGTCGGGTACAAATCGGCTCGTCAACACTCGGGCGTTTGCGTAGGACAGCCGAGTCGAACCTCACGAAAACTGGTTCAGGATCGATATCAGTACCCTATTACCTTACATGCTATACTTCATTCATAATTATTACGTATTGCACATATATAATTCTAAAATAAATCAGGTGCTTGTACAGATTAGCGTACATATGAAAAAGAAAAACGCTGAAAATCGCAGTTCCAATTAAATTAACCGGAAAACTCTTTGAAATACTTATGTATCAAGCAAAAATAGGTTTGTACACCAAAAATTAGCAAAAACTATCGAGTAGAATTGTAATAAAAAATAAACATTCGTTATACTGTTTAATCGTGTTCGGCCATTGATTCGAGCGAAAAACACGAAATTCAGGGGCAGATAACTTAGTCTGTCATATTAACAAGTAATAAATCAATTGCATTCACCAAAATACGATGAAACTGATTTGTATTTTTAATTAAAATTCTACTCGATCAAAAAACAAATAGGCAACAAATAAATGTGGCAGAAGGGAATTACGTGGAGGACTTCTGGCTTCCGGTGAAAAAAGCGTGTATGGATGCCTGAAAGTGATACAACAATTTTTTTTATTCATATAAATTTGAGACTTGCTCTAGAAATATAGACCCTGTCAAAAGATTTGCTGATTATATGCGATATTACAATTTGCACATAAGCAGTCGACCTAGCAGGACGGAATCCATATTGCTTGTCGCTTAGATTGTAATTTCTGAAGCGGTTAACACTTGGCTGACTCTGTCCCTTCCCTGACTGAGGATCAGCGTCGATGCGTTTGTCAGGCTGAATTTGTTGCTTAAAACCGAACGTCGTCAATCATCGTTTGCTAATAATTATACGATTAACTCGACCACCCACTCTTAGACAATTAATGTTTTATTCGAGTTGCAGCCGTCGATCGCTTCCCAAGTATTTACTTCGTTGCAATGTGGAATTCTTTTTGAACAGAATTAGAGAGTCAATCTGGCAAGCCTGCTTTACTGACTTGGTTAGCACATTGGAATGACGGGGGTTCAGTAATACAAGTGCAAATAGATCGGAAACATTTTCACTGCTATAGGATAGTGAAATGATCGATGCACAACTACAAGGTTTTTGGATTAAAAACAGTCTTTTTTAAACTATAGTTTTTTTAATTGTGCGGCAGAAACAGGGGAATACTATTATGGATTAAAAAGTTACACTCTCTCTTTCTCTGATTAGTTTCATTTTAAGGTGAAAATAGACAAAAGAACAAACAAAAACTTTTGAGCAAACACTCACATGTGTACGATCAAACTAATCAGCTGATTAGTTTGATCGTACACATGTGAGTGTTTGCTCAAAAGTTTTTGTTTGTTCTTTTGTTTATTTTCACCTTAAAATGAAACTGATGTATGATGTGGGTGTTTTTCAAGACACTCTAATCTAAGAACTCTTATTATTTGTGAACTTTTTCTGATGATTTTGTAGTGTTGCAGAGACGATATTGACATACAAATGTTGTTTGGCACAAAACAAATGAAACGGACCCTTAAATATATCTCACAGAAATTTGGAATTTTTGGAAATGTGAAAAAAATAAAAACAAAAATAAAAGTAATAAAACTAACCATGGTTATTGGAATATAATAAAAAAACTGTTCTATATTTTGCTCTGTTATCAATAATTGACAAACATTGAGCTGAATCTTAAAAGGAGACTACAAACTAAAAGGATCTGATGATATATGATTATACATATATTGTCTTTAATAATTAATTATATATATATATATATATATATATACTATAAATATTTTTTATTAAATATTAAAGGAGCTTATTACGCTTCACTTTTGATGAAATTAAGAGAAGCTATCAAAATCAAGAGGCAGGGCATAATCAGCAAAAATATCCTCCTTCTGCAGGACAACGCTTCGGTCCACAACTCGTCTGTCGCCAGATCAAAAGCACGGGCGTGTGGCTATGAAATCATCCTCAATCCCTGTTACTCTCCTGACCTTGCATCCTCTGACTTTAATCTCTTCCCAGCCATGAAGTTGTTTTTGAAAGGAAAGCGTTTCCCAGATGATGCAGCCTTGATTTCTGAAGTTACAACGTGGTTGGAGGACCAACCTGGAGTGTTCTACAAAAACAGTGTCCAGAGCTGCATCAAACGATGGGAGAAATGCATAACTCTGGGTGGTTCCTATGTAGAGAAAGACTAATAACTGTGCCAAGTTTCATTAATCTACTGCGATGGGAAATCGGTCAGGGGCATTACTTATTGAACGCCCCTCGTATAAATTGTTCATGCTTTAATTTCAATCAGATTACGAAGGTGAGCATTTAGAAATGCTGTAAATAAATAATCTATGGCTGAGAATATAACCAGCAACAGAGTCCTGTCATGGAAATCTTTCAGGACATCCATTATTTATTATTCATATCACCATCATGGTTTTTGATCTCTCCAGGAGGAGGAACACCTCCCCGGTTTCCGTCCATCTTATTGGTGACTGTCATTCAGGTTGTTTTTTTTTGCCATAATCGCCATGCAAAGCACTGCGAGTTTGCGACGCTATTTTCCCTATAGCAAGGTGTCAACATACAGCGCCTGATATTCCCAAATTGTCACCCATTCAAGTACTGACCAGGCTCAACGTTGCTTAACTTCGGTCATCTAATGAGAACCGGTGGGTCAACGTGATTATCTTTTATATATTATTTATATAAAGACAATTAAACATTAGTTTTTACACTTTGTTTTATAGAACCTGAATTAAATTCGGTTATTAAAAATTGTTTGAGGGAAAATATTATAAACTTATGTGTTGATATTGTCTCTTCTTTATTTACAGGTCCGAAATATTATGAAAAAAGGATGATTTTTCAAGAAACAAATTCAGATTTTTGTGCAGTAGGAAGCAATTAAATACGTGAAACGCTGAAATTAAAACTCGACCACACAACTATTAAAACCACACAAATGACATCTTTAGAAAACTGAAGCAATTTCAACTATTAAAAGTCGACATTTTGTGTAAAAATGAAAGAATATCCTATGTGACCTATTTGCATTCTGTCGGCTGTTGAATTCATTCTTTTATATTCCCCCCGGGCAACAGGTCTTGCTAGTTCATTATGTTATGTAAAGGGGTGTCGGTACTTTCAATGCATCAATTACGTTGAAACAATTGCATTAAAATAGTTAAAATTGAAACTAAATCCGAATTCACCGTGCCGGGATACCAATTTCTATGACCAGGAACGAATTCGAAAAGTTGCCTGCTGGAAAGATATTTTCTTCTGACATATGTCGACCTTAATTTTAAAGCTTCATTGAGAAGGGTGGGGGCCAATCAAATTACAGGCACGTTTCTGCACTTTATCAAGAACCCTCAAATTACACAGATTCACCAGCACAAATATGACAATCATGTGCATATGATTAACTCACATTTAGTATAATAATGAATATACATCTAAGCAAACTTATTTGATGGATGTTTAAAAAATTATAGAGCATTAAGCAGGAAGAAATGGTGCTTACCGGGTGTAATTTTGAGATTTAGAGTAAGATGCAAACGACTGATAAACTAGAAAGATTCTTGTAAAATAAGTGGATCTACATTTTCAGGGAATCCCAGTCTGAAATCTCACATGTGAATACATGAAGATATGCAACCATATGACAGTGAAGTATGTGGGTCTGCATTTCCTGCTACTTCCCACTTAGAAAAAGATGTGCAAATTCACGGACAAGAGAAACCGTACTCTTGTAAAATTTGTGGATCTGCATTTTTACAGAATTCTAATCTAAAAACCCACATGAGAATACATACAGGTGTGAAACCTTATGTTTGTTATGTTTGTGGCTCTGCCTTTTCTCAGGATTCGAATTTAAAAACTCATATACGAATACACACAGGCGAGAAGCCATATTCTTGCGAGCTTTGTGGTACTACATTTCCCCAGAATGCTCATTTGAAAATGCACATGAAAAAACATTCAAAACAGAAAATATATTCCTGTACAATATGTGGATTCGGATTTTCGCATAGTTCTGATCTCAAAACACACATGACACTTCATACAGGAGTCAAGCAATATACTTGTAATGTTTGTAGGTCTACATTTTCACAAAAGTCCAGTTTGAAAATTCATATGCGAATACACACAGGAGAGAAACCATATACATGTACATTTTGTGGAACTGCATTTTTACAGAATTCTCATCTTAAAAGTCACATGAAAATACACACCGGTGAGAAACCATTTACTTGCAACGTGTGTGAATCAACATTCGCACATAATTCTCATCTAATAACTCATATTAGAATACATACAGGCGTCAAACCATATACTTGTAATGTTTGTGGAAGGGCATTTGCACAATATTCTGGTTTAAAAGCTCACAATAAAATACACACAAAAGAGAAACCCTACTCTTGTGATGTATGTGAATCTACATTTTCTGGTACTTCTGCATTGAAAAGTCATATGCAGAAACACAATGGTGAGAAACCTTATTCTTGTAATGTTTGTGAATCTATATTTTCTGGTAACTCTTCTTTAAAAAAGCACATGCGTGTACATACAGGAGAGAAACCATATACTTGTGAAGTTTGTGGAACAGCATTTTCACATAATTCCACATTGAAAACTCACATGCGAATACACACGGGTGAGAAACCATATTATTGTGAAGCTTGTGGGTCTGCATTTGCACAGAATTCCACTTTGAAAAAGCATATGCGAATACACCTCATGCCAGATTGATTCTACATGTGAAAAAATATCTACTAAAAAAAATGAAAAAATGATAGTGATAAGCAGGAAGATATATATATATATAAGATTATGGATTTAAATGTTCGAACTGACTTCCTCATCTTGACTGCCATGCTCACAACGTTTCAGCCGTTCTACCCCTCCGGCCTTCATAATCTGGAGGTGCTAAGTTCAATCCTGGCGAAAGCAGTGAAAGTAGCGCAGAATTCCACTTTGCAAAAAGTAAGAAAAATCTCATAAAATATATGACTATGGCTCTAATAGTACCGAGTATTTAATCCTAACTGGGTTGAACCAACTCAAAATACAATTAAAAAACTAGTATCCACACATTTAATAAAATAATAAATAATTTAACTACCTTCAAAGTTACATGGCAATGAGACTATCAAATTCGCAAACAGTTCTCAGTTAACCAGAAGACTAGGAGACTAATGAGCATACACAATGCACTACATTAAAAGTGGAGAAGGGAGAAGTATAGAAGACTGTTGATGACATAAAAAAGAATTGGAAAAATACATTCGCCAGAACACAAAGGCTGATCATCGCAGCATGAGACACTGTCAAAATGAACAATGTAGAAAGCAGCAAACAAGAAACAAAAAGAGCAAAGAAAAGTGGGAAGAGAAACATGGACGATTCATAAGAATTACAAGGGAAGAGTCTCATGGAAACACTGGACATATCTACAAAAAGGACACTGGAACAGAGAAACGGAATAACTACTGAACAATGCGATTAGAACTAACATTGATCAATCAATACTGGCGATATATGAAAGATTACTATCAATATATTAAGATCCCATTGATCCTTACTTGGTACGGCATGTGCCCTAGATGGGTTGAATCAGCTACCTCTGGGAGTATCAAATTCACAAGCGGTCGCCAGTCGCATGTATTGATCAATCAATACTGGCGATATATGAAAGATGACTATTTATATGTTAAGATCCTGGTATGGCAGTTTCATGTTAAATATTATTTTTTTCTTTCAACAATGCGATTTTTTCTATAAAACTTTTATTCATTTGAATTATAGCCCTCATATACAGGTATATATTTGCGAGAAGCATTTTGAGAGTATCAAATTCGCAAACAGTTCTCAGTTAATCAGAAGACTAGGAGACTAATGAGCATACACAATGCACTACATTAAAAGTGGAGAAGGGAGAAGTATAGAAGACTGTTGATGACATAAAAAAGAATTGGAAAAATACATTCGCCAGAACACAGAAAGGCTGAGTTCAATCCTGGGCGAAAGCAGTGAAAGTAATTGTTAAAGTAGCAGCAGAACTGAAAGCAACGGAGAATTAACTGGAATAAATGGAATCGGAGCATGGTACCCCCGTGACAATAAAGGGATTGGGTTCGAGAGTCAAGAAAGACGGTCTCCGAGTTTGATACAGGACACCTGATGAAGGCCGGAGGGCAGAACGGTCAAGACGTTGTGAGTATGGCAGCTAAGATAAGGAGGTCAGTCCGAGCATTGAAATTTATAATGAAAACACTGCATCTCATAAATACAGACAATTAATATAGAAGATATAAAACTCACATGCAAATAATACACACGGGTGAAACTTGTGGGTCTGCATTTGCGCAGAATTCTACTTTGCAAAAAGTAGGAAAACTCTCATAAAATATATGACTATGGCTCTAATAGCACCGAGTATTTAATCATAACTGAAAAGACCTAAAATCAAAAGGGGGTCGGGCAAAAAATTTTTTTCAAATTTTGTCTTTTATTTAACTCAAAATATTTCTCAGGGTTGGGGAGAGTAAAAATTTTGAGGGGTGGGTGGGGAGGTAAACATTTTTTGGGGGGTGGGGTCGGGCCAAATTTTTTCTTTTAACTCAAAATATTTCTTAAAATATTTCTCAGGGTTGGGGAGAGTAAAAATTTTGAGGGGTGGGTGGGGAGGTAAACATTTTTTGGGGGGTGGGGTCGGGCAAAATTTTTTTTTTTAACTCAAAATATTTCTCAAGGTTGGGGAGAGTAAAAATTTTGAGGGGTGGGTGGGGAGGTAAACATTTTTTGGACGGTGGGGTCGGGCAAAATTTTTTTTTTTAACTCAAAATATTTCTCAAGGTTGGGGAGAGTAAAGATTTTGAGGGGTGGGTGGGGAGGTAAACATTTTTTGGACGGTGGGGTCGGGCCAAATTTTTTCTTTTATTTAACTTAAAATATTTCTCAGGGTTGGGGAGAGTAAAGATTTTGAGGGGTGGGTGGGGAGGTAAACATTTTGGGGGGGGGTGGGGTCGGGCCAAATTTTTTCTTTTATTTAACTTAAAATATTTCTCACGGTTGGGGAGAGTAAAAATTTTGAGGGGTGGGTGGGGAGGTAAACATTTTTTTTGGGGGGGGGTGGCGGTCGGGCCAAATTTTTTCTTTTATTTAATTTAAAATATTTCTCAGGGTTGGGGAGATTAAAAATTTTGAGGGGTGGGTGGGGAGGTAAACATTTTTTGGGGGTGGGGTCGGGCAAAATTTTTTTTTTTAACTCAAAATATTTCTCAAGGTTGGGGAGAGTAAAGATTTTGAGGGGTGGGTGGGGAGGTAAACATTTTTTGGACGGTGGGGTCGGGCCAAATTTTTTCTTTTATTTAACTTAAAATATTTCTCACGGTTGGGGAGAGTAAAAATTTTGAGGGGTGGGTGGGGAGGTAAACATTTTTTGGGGGGGTGGGGGTCGGGCCAAATTTTTTCTTTTATTTAATTTAAAATATTTCTCAGGGTTGGGGAAAGTAAAAATTTGGAGGGGTTGGTGGGGGTAAACCAGTTTTGGTAAATTAGGTCATTTGATTTCGAAAACCTTAAACATTCAGTAAATCAATCTGGTATGCTGCGGATAATATGTAAGAATACTATGAAGATGCAATTTTAAAGAAGAAAACAAATTTTTGAAAGAAAAATATGAAAACGCGGATTGTGTGCTGTTGTTATTAATAGATATAAAAACTTATAAAAAGAAAGAAATCAACTGTACACACAGAAAACGCCTATACCTACTGCTGATCAGAACAAAAATAACTTCAACTACGAACACCAGGTGTAATAAAACAACGCAGTTTTCTGCTGGAGATGTTGTTAGTAAAACCTGAATATATTGAGGTCCCATTGATCAATCAATATTGGTGAGATATGTAAGATTACTATTAATATGTTGAGGTCCCATTGAACTCTACTTGGTACGGCAGTAACTCAGGATGGGTTCAACCGGCTACTTCAGGAGTATGTGGTCTTCTCTAATTATAAAAGCTTGCATTTTTGAAAATCCATGGGTTAACAATAAAATTAATAGGAAATTTCCCTCGCATCACATATAATTCGAAGCTAAATAAAGGGAAGTAAGTCTTAATAAAAAAATGAATATGTATGGTTGCTTCCCTTGCTTTCTTAAATTTAATTATATATAAAGTTACAAATTCACAAGCTGTCGCCAGTCGCACGTATTGACAAATCAATACTGGCGATATATGAAAGATTACTATCAATATGTTAAGATCCCATTGATCCTTACCTGATACGGCATTTGCCCTAGATGGGTTGAATCAGCTACCTCTGGGAGTATCAAATTCACAAGCGGTCGCACGTATTGATCAATCAATACTGGCGATATATGAAAGATTACTATCAATATGTTAAGATCCCATTGATCCTTACCTGATACGGCATTTGCCCTAGATGGGTTGAATCAGCTACCTCTGGGAGTATCAAATTCACAAGCGGTCGCCAGTCGCACGCATTGACCAATCAATACTGGCGATATATGAAAGATTACTATCAATATGTTAAGATCCCATTGATCCTTACCTGATACGGCATTTGCCCTAGATGGGTTGAATCAGCTACCTCTGGGAGTATCAAATTCACAAGCGGTCGCCAATCGCACGTATTGACCAATCAATACTGGCGATATATGAAAGATTACTATCAATATGTTAAGATCCCATTGATCCTTACCTGATACGGCATTTGCCCTAGATGGGTTGAATCAGCTACCTCTGGGAGTATCAAATTCACAAGCGGTCGCCAATCGCACGTATTGACCAATCAATACTGCCGATATATGAAAGATTACTATCAATATGTTAAGATCCCATTGATCCTTACCTAATACGGCATTTGCCCTAGATGGGTTGAATCAGCTACCTCTGGGAGTATCAAATTCACAAGCGGTCGCCAATCGCACGTATTGACCAATCAATACTGCCGATATATGAAAGATTACTATCAATATGTTAAGATCCCATTGATCCTTACCTGATACGGCATTTGCCCTAGATGGGTTGAATCAGCTACCTCTGGGAGTATCAAATTCACAAGCGGTCGCCAATCGCACGTATTGACCAATCAATACTGCCGATATATGAAAGATTACTATCAATATGTTAAGATCCCATTGATCCTTACCTGATACGGCATTTGCCCTAGATGGGTTGAATCAGCTACCTCTGGGAGTATCAAATTCACAAGCGGTCGCCAGTCGCACGCATTGACCAATCAATACTGGCGATATATGAAAGATTACTATCAATATGTTAAGATCCCATTGATCCTTACCTGATACGGCATTTGCCCTAGATGGGTTGAATCAGCTACCTCTGGGAGTATCAAATTCACAAGCGGTCGCCAGTCGCACGCATTGACCAATCAATACTGGCGATATATGAAAGATTACTATCAATATGTTAAGATCCCATTGATCCTTACCTAATACGGCATTTGCCCTAGATGGGTTGAATCAGCTACCTCTGGGAGTATCAAATTCACAAGCGGTCGCCAATCGCACGTATTGACCAATCAATACTGCCGATATATGAAAGATTACTATCAATATGTTAAGATCCCATTG
The DNA here is from genome assembly GCA_963556195.1 of Sepiola atlantica. Taxonomy (NCBI): domain Eukaryota; kingdom Metazoa; phylum Mollusca; class Cephalopoda; order Sepiida; family Sepiolidae; genus Sepiola; species Sepiola atlantica. Next base: position 61,014,477 of record OY744549.1, on the reverse strand, counting down.
ATCCTTACCTGATACGGCATTTGCCCTAGATGGGTTGAATCAGCTACCTCTGGGAGTATCAAATTCACAAGCGGTCGCCAGTCGCACGCATTGACCAATCAATACTGGCGATATATGAAAGATTACTATCAATATGTTAAGATCCCATTGATCCTTACCTAATACGGCATTTGCCCTAGATGGGTTGAATCAGCTACCTCTGGGAGTATCAAATTCACAAGCGGTCGCCAATCGCACGTATTGACCAATCAATACTGGCGATATATGAAAGATTACTATCAATATGTTAAGATCCCATTGATCCTTACCTGATACGGCATTTGCCCTAGATGGGTTGAATCAGCTACCTCTGGGAGTATCAAATTCACAAGCGTTCGCCAATCGCACGTATTGACCAATCAATACTGCCGATATATGAAAGATTACTATCAATATGTTAAGATCCCATTGATCCTTACCTAATACGGCATTTGCCCTAGATGGGTTGAATCAGCTACCTCTGGGAGTATCAAATTCACAAGCGGTCGCCAGTCGCACGTATTGACCAATCAATACTGGCGATATATGAAAGATTACTATCAATATGTTAAGATCCCATTGATCCTTACCTGATACGGCATTTGCCCTAGATGGGTTGAATCAGCTACCTCTGGGAGTATCAAATTCACAAGCGGTCGCCAGTCGCACGTATTGACCAATCAATACTGGCGATATATGAAAGATTACTATCAATATGTTAAGATCCCATTGATCCTTACCTGGTATGGCATTTGCCCTAGATGGGTTGAATCAGCTACCTCTGGGAGTATCAAATTCACAAGCGGTCGCCAATCGCACGTATTGACCAATCAATACTGGCGATATATGAAAGATTACTATCAATATGTTAAGATCCCATTGATCCTTACCTAATACGGCATTTGCCCTAGATGGGTTGAATCAGCTACCTCTGGGAGTATCAAATTCACAAGCGGTCGCCAGTCGCACGTATTGACCAATCAATACTGGCGATATATGAAAGATTACTATCAATATGTTAAGATCCCATTGATCCTTACCTGATACGGCATTTGCCCTAGATGGGTTGAATCAGCTACCTCTGGGAGTATCAAATTCACAAGCGGTCGCCAATCGCACGTATTGACCAATCAATACTGCCGATATATGAAAGATTACTATCAATATGTTAAGATCCCATTGATCCTTACCTGATACGGCATTTGCCCTAGATGGGTTGAATCAGCTACCTCTGGGAGTATCAAATTCACAAGCGGTCGCCAATCGCACGTATTGACCAATCAATACTGCCGATATATGAAAGATTACTATCAATATGTTAAGATCCCATTGATCCTTACCTGGTATGGCATTTGCCCTAGATGGGTTGAATCAGCTACCTCTGGGAGTATCAAATTCACAAGCGGTCGCCAATCGCACGTATTGACCAATCAATACTGGCGATATATGAAAGATTACTATCAATATGTTAAGATCCCATTGATCCTTACCTAATACGGCATTTGCCCTAGATGGGTTGAATCAGCTACCTCTGGGAGTATCAAATTCACAAGCGGTCGCCAGTCGCACGTATTGACCAATCAATACTGGCGATATATGAAAGATTACTATCAATATGTTAAGATCCCATTGATCCTTACCTGATACGGCATTTGCCCTAGATGGGTTGAATCAGCTACCTCTGGGAGTATCAAATTCACAAGCGGTCGCCAATCGCACGTATTGACCAATCAATACTGCCGATATATGAAAGATTACTATCAATATGTTAAGATCCCATTGATCCTTACCTGATACGGCATTTGCCCTAGATGGGTTGAATCAGCTACCTCTGGGAGTATCAAATTCACAAGCGGTCGCCAATCGCACGTATTGACCAATCAATACTGCCGATATATGAAAGATTACTATCAATATGTTAAGATCCCATTGATCCTTACCTAATACGGCATTTGCCCTAGATGGGTTGAATCAGCTACCTCTGGGAGTATCAAATTCACAAGCGGTTGCCAGTCGCACGTATTGACCAATCAATACTGGCGATATATGAAAGATTACTATCAATATGTTAAGATCCCATTGATCCTTACCTGATACGGCATTTGCCCTAGATGGGTTGAATCAGCTACCTCTGGGAGTATCAAATTCACAAGCGGTCGCCAGTCGCACGTATTGACCAATCAATACTGGCGATATATGAAAGATTACTATCAATATGTTAAGATCCCATTGATCCTTACCTAATACGGCATTTGCCCTAGATGGGTTGAATCAGCTACCTCTGGGAGTATCAAATTCACAAGCGGTCGCCAGTCGCACGTATTGACCAATCAATACTGCCGATATATGAAAGATTACTATCAATATGTTAAGATCCAATTGATCCTTACCTGATACGGCATTTGCCCTAGATGGGTTGAATCAGCTACCTCTGGGAGTATCAAATTCACAAGCGGTCGCAAATCGCACGTATTGACCAATCAATACTGGCGATATATGAAATATTACTATCAATATGTTAAGATCCCATTGATCCTTACCTAATACGGCATTTGCCCTAGATGGGTTGAATCAGCTACCTCTGGGAGTATCAAATTCACAAGCGGTCGCCAGTCGCACGTATTGACCAATACATACTGGCGATATATGAAAGATTACTATCAATATGTTAAGATCCCATTGATCCTTACCTGATACGGCATTTGCCCTAGATGGGTTGAATCATCTACCTCTGGGAGTATCAAATTCACAAGCGGTCGCTAATCGCACGTATTGACCAATCAATACTGGCGATATATGAAAGATTACTATCAATATGTTAAGATCCCATTGATCTTTACCTGATACGGCATTTGCCCTAGATGGGTTGAATCAGCTACCTCTGGGAGTATCAAATTCACAAGCGGTCGCCAGTCGCACGTATTGACCAATCAATACTGCCGATATATGAAAGATTACTATCAATATGTTAAGATCCCATTGATCCTTACCTGATACGGCATTTGCCCTAGATGGGTTGAATCAGCTACCTCTGGGAGTATCAAATTCACAAGCGGTCGCCAGTCGCACGTATTGACTAATCAATACTGCCGATATATAAAAGATTACTATCAATATGTTAAGATCCCATTGATCCTTACCTGATACGGCATTTGCCCTAGATGGGTTGAATCAGCTACCTCTGGGAGTATCAAATTCACAAGCGGTCGCCAATCGCACGTATTGACCAATCAATACTGGCGATATATGAAAGATTACTATCAATATGTTAAGATCCCATTGATCCTTACCTGATACGGCATTTGCCCTAGATGGGTTGAATCAGCTACCTCTGGGAGTATCAAATTCACAAGCGGGAGCCAGTCGCACGTATTGACCAATCAATACTGCCGATATATGAAAGATTACTATCAATATGTTAAGATCCCATTGATCCTTACCTGATACGGCATTTGCCCTAGATGGGTTGAATCAGCTACCTCTGGGAGTATCAAATTCACAAGCGGTCGCCAGTCGCACATATTGACCAATCAATACTGCCGATATATGAAAGATTACTATCAATATGTTAAGATCCCATTGATCCTTACCTGATACGGCATTTGCCCTAGATGGGTTGAATCAGCTACCTCTGGGAGTATCAAATTCACAAGCGGTCGCCAGTCGCACGTATTGACCAATCAATACTGCCGATATATGAAAGATTACTATCAATATGTTAAGATCCCATTGATCCTTACCTGATACGGCATTTGCCCTAGATGGGTTGAATCAGCTACCTCTGGGAGTATCAAATTCACAAGCGGTCGCCAGTCGCACGTATTGACCAATCAATACTGGTGATATATGAAAGATTACTATCAATATGTTAAGATCCCATTGATCCTTACCTGATACGGCATTTGCCCTAGATGGGTTGAATCAGCTACCTCTGGGAGTATCAAATTCACAAGCGGTCGCCAGTCGCACGTATTGACCAATCAATACTGCCGATATATGAAAGATTACTATCAATATGTTAAGATCCCATTGATCCTTACCTGATACGGCATTTGCCCTAGATGGGTTGAATCAGCTACCTCTGGGAGTATCAAATTCACAAGCGGTCGCCAATCGCACGTATTGACTAATCAATACTGGCGATATATGAAAGATTACTATCAATATGTTAAGATCCCATTGATCCTTACCTAATACGGCATTTGCCCTAGATGGGTTGAATCAGCTACCTCTGGGAGTATCAAATTCACAAGCGGTCGCCAGTCGCACGTATTGACAAATACATACTGCCGATATATGAAAGATTACTATCAATATGTTAAGATCCCATTGATCCTTACCTGATACGGCATTTGCCCTAGATGGGTTGAATCAGCTACCTCTGGGAGTATCAAATTCACAAGCGGTCGCCAGTCGCACGTATTGACCAATCAATACTGCCGATATATGAAAGATTACTATCAATATGTTAAGATCCCATTGATCCTTACCTGGTATGGCATTTGCCCTAGATGGGTTGAATCAGCTACCTCTGGGAGTATCAAATTCACAAGCGGTCGCCAATCGCACGTATTGACCAATCAATACTGCCGATATATGAAAGATTACTATCAATATGTTAAGATCCCATTGATCCTTACCTGATACGGCATTTGCCCTAGATGGGTTGAATCAGCTACCTCTGGGAGTATCAAATTCACAAGCGGTCGCCAGTCGCACGTATTGACCAATCAATACTGCCGATATATGAAAGATTACTATCAATATGTTAAGATCCCATTGATCCTTACCTGGTATGGCATTTGCCCTAGATGGGTTGAATCAGCTACCTCTGGGAGTATCAAATTCACAAGCGGTCGCCAATCGCACGTATTGACCAATCAATACTGGCGATATATGAAAGATTACTATCAATATGTTAAGATCCCATTGATTCTTACCTGATACGGCATTTGCCCTAGATGGGTTGAATCAGCTACCTCTGGGAGTATCAAATTCACAAGCGGTCGCCAATCGCACGTATTGACCAATCAATACTGCCGATATATGAAAGATTACTATCAATATGTTAAGATCCCATTGATCCTTACCTGGTATGGCATTTGCCCTAGATGGGTTGAATCAGCTACCTCTGGGAGTATCAAATTCACAAGCGGTCGCCAGTCGCACGTATTGACCAATCAATACTGGCGATATATGAAAGATTACTATCAATATGTTAAGATCCCATTGATCCTTACCTGATACGGCATTTGCCCTAGATGGGTTGAATCAGCTACCTCTGGGAGTATCAAATTCACAAGCGGTCGCCAGTCGCACGTATTGACCAATCAATACTGGCGATATATGAAAGATTACTATCAATATGCTAAGATCCCATTGATCCTTACCTAATACGGCATTTGCCCTAGATGGGTTGAATCAGCTACCTCTGGGAGTATCAAATTCACAAGCGGTCGCCAGTCGCACGTATTGACCAATCAATACTGGCGATATATGAAAGATTACTATCAATATGTTAAGATCCCATTGATCCTTACCTGATACGGCATTTGCCCTAGATGGGTTGAATCAGCTACCTCTGGGAGTATCAAATTCACAAGCGGTCGCAAATCGCACGTATTGACCAATCAATACTGGCGATATATGAAAGATTACTATCAATATGTTAAGATCCCATTGATCCTTACCTAATACGGCATTTGCCCTAGATGGGTTGAATCAGCTACCTCTGGGAGTATCAAATTCACAAGCGGTCGCCAGTCGCACGTATTGACCAATCAATACTGGCGATATATGAAAGATTACTATCAATATGTTAAGATCCCATTGATCCTTACCTGATACGGCATTTGCCCTAGATGGGTTGAATCAGCTACCTCTGGGAGTATCAAATTCACAAGCGGTCGCCAGTCGCACGTATTGACCAATCAATACTGCCGATATATGAAAGATTACTATCAATATGTTAAGATCCCATTGATCCTTACCTGATACGGCATTTGCCCTAAATGGGTTGAATCAGCTACCTCTGGGAGTATCAAATTCACAAGCGGTCGCCAATCGCACGTATTGACCAATCAATACTGCCGATATATGAAAGATTACTATCAATATGTTAAGATCCCATTGATCCTTACCTGATACGGCATTTGCCCTAGATGGGTTGAATCAGCTACCTCTGGGAGTATCAAATTCACAAGCGGTCGCCAGTCGCACGTATTGACCAATCAATACTGCCGATATATGAAAGATTACTATCAATATGTTAAGATCCCATTGATCCTTACCTGATACGGCATTTGCCCTAGATGGGTTGAATCAGCTACCTCTGGGAGTATCAAATTCACAAGCGGTCGCCAATCGCACGTATTGACCAATCAATACTGGCGATATATGAAAGATTACTATCAATATGTTAAGATCCCATTGATCCTTACCTAATACGGCATTTGCCCTAGATGGGTTGAATCAGCTACCTCTGGGAGTATCAAATTCACAAGCGGTCGCCAGTCGCACGTATTGACAAATACATACTGCCGATATATGAAAGATTACTATCAATATGTTAAGATCCCATTGATCCTTACCTGATACGGCATTTGCCCTAGATGGGTTGAATCAGCTACCTCTGGGAGTATCAAATTCACAAGCGGTCGCCAATCGCACGTATTGACCAATCAATACTGCCGATATATGAAAGATTACTATCAATATGTTAAGATCCCATTGATCCTTACCTGATATGGCATTTGCCCTAGATGGGTTGAATCAGCTACCTCTGGGAGTATCAAATTCACAAGCGGTCGCCAATCGCACGTATTGACCAATCAATACTGGCGATATATGAAAGATTACTATCAATATGTTAAGATCCCATTGATCCTTACCTGATACGGCATTTGCCCTAGATGGGTTGAATCAGCTACCTCTGGGAGTATCAAATTCACAAGCGGTCGCCAGTCGCACGTATTGACCAATCAATACTGCCGATATATGAAAGATTACTATCAATATGTTAAGATCCCATTGATCCTTACCTGGTATGGCATTTGCCCTAGATGGGTTGAATCAGCTACCTCTGGGAGTATCAAATTCACAAGCGGTCGCCAATCGCACGTATTGACCAATCAATACTGCCGATATATGAAAGATTACTATCAATATGTTAAGATCCCATTGATCCTTACCTAATACGGCATTTGCCCTAGATGGGTTGAATCAGCTACCTCTGGGAGTATCAAATTCACAAGCGGTCGCCAGTCGCACGTATTGACCAATCAATACTGGCGATATATGAAAGATTACTATCAATATGTTAAGATCCCATTGATCCTTACCTGATACGGCATTTGCCCTAGATGGGTTGAATCAGCTACCTCTGGGAGTATCAAATTCACAAGCGGTCGCCAGTCGCACGTATTGACCAATCAATACTGGCGATATATGAAAGATTACTATCAATATGTTAAGATCCCATTGATCCTTACCTAATACGGCATTTGCCCTAGATGGGTTGAATCAGCTACCTCTGGGAGTATCAAATTCACAAGCGGTCGCCAGTCGCACGTATTGACCAATCAATACTGCCGATATATGAAAGATTACTATCAATATGTTAAGATCCAATTGATCCTTACCTGATACGGCATTTGCCCTAGATGGGTTGAATCAGCTACCTCTGGGAGTATCAAATTCACAAGCGGTCGCAAATCGCACGTATTGACCAATCAATACTGGCGATATATGAAAGATTACTATCAATATGTTAAGATCCCATTGATCCTTACCTAATACGGCATTTGCCCTAGATGGGTTGAATCAGCTACCTCTGGGAGTATCAAATTCACAAGCGGTCGCCAGTCGCACGTATTGACCAATCAATACTGGCGATATATGAAAGATTACTATCAATATGTTAAGATCCCATTGATCCTTACCTGATACGGCATTTGCCCTAGATGGGTTGAATCATCTACCTCTGGGAGTATCAAATTCACAAGCGGTCGCCAATCGCACGTATTGACCAATCAATACTGGCGATATATGAAAGATTACTATCAATATGTTAAGATCCCATTGATCCTTACCTGATACGGCATTTGCCCTAGATGGGTTGAATCAGCTACCTCTGGGAGTATCAAATTCACAAGCGGTCGCCAGTCGCACGTATTGACCAATCAATACTGCCGATATATGAAAGATTACTATCAATATGTTAAGATCCCATTGATCCTTACCTGATACGGCATTTGCCCTAGATGGGTTGAATCAGCTACCTCTGGGAGTATCAAATTCACAAGCGGTCGCCAGTCGCACGTATTGACTAATCAATACTGCCGATATATGAAAGATTACTATCAATATGTTAAGATCCCATTGATCCTTACCTGATACGGCATTTGCCCTAGATGGGTTGAATCAGCTACCTCTGGGAGTATCAAATTCACAAGCGGTCGCCAATCGCACGTATTGACCAATCAATACTGGCGATATATGAAAGATTACTATCAATATGTTAAGATCCCATTGATCCTTACCTGATACGGCATTTGCCCTAGATGGGTTGAATCAGCTACCTCTGGGAGTATCAAATTCACAAGCGGGAGCCAGTCGCACGTATTGACCAATCAATACTGCCGATATATGAAAGATTACTATCAATATGTTAAGATCCCATTGATCCTTACCTGATACGGCATTTGCCCTAGATGGGTTGAATCAGCTACCTCTGGGAGTATCAAATTCACAAGCGGTCGCCAGTCGCACGTATTGACCAATCAATACTGCCGATATATGAAAGATTACTATCAATATGTTAAGATCCCATTGATCCTTACCTGATACGGCATTTGCCCTAGATGGGTTGAATCAGCTACCTCTGGGAGTATCAAATTCACAAGCGGTCGCCAGTCGCACGTATTGACCAATCAATACTGCCGATATATGAAAGATTACTATCAATATGTTAAGATCCCATTGATCCTTACCTGATACGGCATTTGCCCTAGATGGGTTGAATCAGCTACCTCTGGGAGTATCAAATTCACAAGCGGTCGCCAGTCGCACGTATTGACCAATCAATACTGGTGATATATGAAAGATTACTATCAATATGTTAAGATCCCATTGATCCTTACCTGATACGGCATTTGCCCTAGATGGGTTGAATCAGCTACCTCTGGGAGTATCAAATTCACAAGCGGTCGCCAGTCGCACGTATTGACCAATCAATACTGCCGATATATGAAAGATTACTATCAATATGTTAAGATCCCATTGATCCTTACCTGATACGGCATTTGCCCTAGATGGGTTGAATCAGCTACCTCTGGGAGTATCAAATTCACAAGCGGTCGCCAATCGCACGTATTGACCAATCAATACTGGCGATATATGAAAGATTACTATCAATATGTTAAGATCCCATTGATCCTTACCTAATACGGCATTTGCCCTAGATGGGTTGAATCAGCTACCTCTGGGAGTATCAAATTCACAAGCGGTCGCCAGTCGCACGTATTGACAAATACATACTGCCGATATATGAAAGATTACTATCAATATGTTAAGATCCCATTGATCCTTACCTGATACGGCATTTGCCCTAGATGGGTTGAATCAGCTACCTCTGGGAGTATCAAATTCACAAGCGGTCGCCAGTCGCACGTATTGACCAATCAATACTGCCGATATATGAAAGATTACTATCAATATGTTAAGATCCCATTGATCCTTACCTGGTATGGCATTTGCCCTAGATGGGTTGAATCAGCTACCTCTGGGAGTATCAAATTCACAAGCGGTCGCCAATCGCACGTATTGACCAATCAATACTGGCGATATATGAAAGATTACTATCAATATGTTAAGATCCCATTGATCCTTACCTGATACGGCATTTGCCCTAGATGGGTTGAATCAGCTACCTCTGGGAGTATCAAATTCACAAGCGGTCGCCAGTCGCACGTATTGACCAATCAATACTGCCGATATATGAAAGATTACTATCAATATGTTAAGATCCCATTGATCCTTACCTGATACGGCATTTGCCCTAGATGGGTTGAATCAGCTACCTCTGGGAGTATCAAATTCACAAGCGGTCGCCAATCGCACGTATTGACCAATCAATACTGCCGATATATGAAAGATTACTATCAATATGTTAAGATCCCATTGATCCTTACCTGATACGGCATTTGCCCTAGATGGGTTGAATCAGCTACCTCTGGGAGTATCAAATTCACAAGCGGTCGCCAGTCGCACGTATTGACCAATCAATACTGGCGATATATGAAAGATTACTATCAATATGTTAAGATCCCATTGATCCTTACCTGATACGGCATTTGCCCTAGATGGGTTGAATCAGCTACCTCTGGGAGTATCAAATTCACAAGCGGTCGCCAGTCGCACGTATTGACCAATCAATACTGCCGATATATGAAAGATTACTATCAATATGTTAAGATGCCATTGATCCTTACCTGATACGGCATTTGCCCTAGATGGGTTGAATCAGCTACCTCTGGGAGTATCAAATTCACAAGCGGTCGCCAATCGCACGTATTGACCAATCAATACTGGCGATATATGAAAGATTACTATCAATATGTTAAGATCCCATTGATTCTTACCTGATACGGCATTTGCCCTAGATGGGTTGAATCAGCTACCTCTGGGAGTATCAAATTCACAAGCGGTCGCCAGTCGCACGTATTGACCAATCAATACTGCCGATATATGAAAGATTACTATCAATATGTTAAGATCCCATTGATCCTTACCTGATACGGCATTTGCCCTAGATGGGTTGAATCAGCTACCTCTGGGAGTATCAAATTCACAAGCGGTCGCCAGTCGCACGTATTGACCAATCAATACTGCCGATATATGAAAGATTACTATCAATATGTTAAGATCCCATTGATCCTTACCTGATACGGCATTTGCCCTAGATGGGTTGAATCAGCTACCTCTGGGAGTATCAAATTCACAAGCGGTCGCCAGTCGCACGTATTGACCAATCAATACTGCCGATATATGAAAGATTACTATCAATATGTTAAGATCCCATTGATCCTTACCTGATACGGCATTTGCCCTAGATGGGTTGAATCAGCTACCTCTGGGAGTATCAAATTCACAAGCGGTCGCCAGTCGCACGTATTGACCAATCAATACTGGCGATATATGAAAGATTACTATCAATATGTTAAGATCCCATTGATCCTTACCTGATACGGCATTTGCCCTAGATGGGTTGAATCAGCTACCTCTGGGAGTATCAAATTCACAAGCGGTCGCCAGTCGCACGTATTGACCAATCAATACTGCCGATATATGAAAGATTACTATCAATATGTTAAGATCCCATTGATCCTTACCTGATACGGCATTTGCCCTAGATGGGTTGAATCAGCTACCTCTGGGAGTATCAAATTCACAAGCGGTCGCCAATCGCACGTATTGACCAATCAATACTGCCGATATATGAAAGATTACTATCAATATGTTAAGATCCCATTGATCCTTACCTGATACGGCATTTGCCCTAGATGGGTTGAATCAGCTACCTCTGGGAGTATCAAATTCACAAGCGGTCGCCAGTCGCACGTATTGACCAATCAATACTGCCGATATATGAAAGATTACTATCAATATGTTAAGATCCCATTGATCCTTACCTGATACGGCATTTTCCCTAGATGGGTTGAATCAGCTACCTCTGGGAGTATCAAATTCACAAGCGGTCGCCAGTCGCACGTATTGACCAATCAATACTGCCGATATATGAAAGATTACTATCAATATGTTAAGATCCCATTGATCCTTACCTGCTATGGCATTTGCCCTAGATGGGTTGAATCAGCTACCTCTGGGAGTATCAAATTCACAAGCGGTCGCCAGTCGCACGTATTGACCAATCAATACTGGCGATATATGAAAGATTACTATCAATATGTTAAGATCCCATTGATCCTTACCTGGTATGGCATTTGCCCTAGATGGGTTGAATCAGCTACCTCTGAAGTCTTATGGGAGTATCAAATTCACAAGTGGTCACCAGTCGCACGTATTGATCAATCAATACTGCCGATATATGAAAGATTACTATTCATATGTTAAGTTACGGCAGTTTCATGTTAAATATTATTTTTTTCTTTCAACAACACGCGATTTTTGCTATGAAATATTTATTCATTTGAATTACAACCCTCATATACAGGTATATATTTGAGAGAAGCATTTTGTTTTTCTCTAGTGAGTCCATATTTTGAAAACTGAATTGAACGTATATAATGAGAGAATTTATTCTTGCAAATAACATTGAGAAGTTAATTATACTTAATTAATTATACTTAGTTAAGTAATTATATGATACAAATGATGGTAGAACCTATTTCATATTGTTGTCTCATCTTTGGAACTTGACACAAACAAATTATAAATTTTTAAAAGTGATAATTGTTTTCTGCAGAAATAAAAGTTTTAAAAAAATATCCAAAAGTTAAAAATGTTTTTCTGTAATTGTATGTTGTGTGTAACAAGGCATGGTCCATAGAGTCTATACAACTAAGGTGGCAGCATTAATGAGGTTTTTTTTTTGCAAATAACATGGAGAATGTTTCTCACTTCAAGAAGTAAAAGGTGCTAAAAGAATGTGTAGCTTCTTAATTATAAGTTAATTATACGTAACAAATGATGGTGAAATCTTTTTGAAAGGTATAAATAATACTTTTATATGGTTGTCTCATCTTTGGAATTTCACACAAATAAATACATTTTTAAAAGTGATAAATTTATTCTGCAAAAATAAAAGTTTAAAAAAATATCCAAATTTGAAAATGTTTTTGTATAATTTTATGTTTTTTTTTACAGAGCATTGCCAAGAAGAAAAAGGAAGAAATAGAAGAAGAATCAGAATAATAATAAGAAGAAGAAGAAAAAGAAGAAGAAGTAGAAGAAGAGGAAGAAGAAGAAAAAGGAAGAAATAGAAGTAGAAGAAGAAAAAGAGTAAATGAAGAAAGGAAAAGAAGAAGAAGTAGAAGAAGAAAAAAAGTAATTGAAGAAAGAAGAAGAAAAAGAGTAAATGAAGAAAGGAAAAGAAGAAGAAGAAGTAGAAGAAGAAGAAAAAGAGTAAATGAAGAAAGGAAAAGAAGAAGAAGTAGAAGAAGAAGAAGTAGAAGAAGAGGAAGAAAAAGGAAGAAATAGAAGTAGAATCAGAATAATAATAATAAGAAGAAGAAGAAAAAGAGTAAATGAAGAAAGGAAAAGAAGAAGAAGTAGAAGAAGAGGAAGAAGAAAGAGGAAGAAATAGAAGTAGAATCAGAATAATAATAATAAGAAGAAGTAGAATCAGAAGTAGAAGAAGAGGAAGAATTAACAAGTTATGCTCATTCGCCCGTTTCTGCTGAACAGCAAACTGATTGCTTTTAGTACAACTCTATTATTATGCTAATTTCTGGTAACCTTTTCTAACTATGAAACCTGCCTAAGTATCCCCCTCTCTCTCTCCATCTATCTGTCCTTCTCTTCATCTCTCTCTCTCTGTAAATCTCTATCTTTCTTTAAATCTCTCTCTGTAAATTTATCTGTCTCTCTGTAAATCTCTCGCTTTCTCTTTTTCTCTGTAAATTTCTCTCTCTCTTTCTATCTGTAAATCTCTCTCTCTCTCTGTAAATCTCTCTCTCTATCTCTTTCTCCCTGTAAATCTCTCTCTCTCTGTAAATCTCTCTCTCTCTCTCTCTGTAAATCTTTCTCTCTTTCTGTAAATTTCTCTCTGCTTTTCTGTAAATCTCTCTCTCTTTCTTTACATGGTTGATCAGGTCATCGTTTCTTGCAGTGAAAACAATCAAATATAAGGAGAGAAAACGAGGCCCTCCTTGTTGATCGCAACAATTCTGTAAATTCGCAAGATTTCAGATTTTTGCCCTGAGATCAGTAAGGATCAGCTGATGCTTACGAAGTCGAAGAACATACAAAGGTGACGATGATGAGAGACAGGAGATCTTGCTAGGAGCACAATATATAAAACTTCAGGAATGAAGAAAATTGCTTGATAAATGGACTTGCAGATCAATGTAGTGACAGACAGGAGGTTTTGTACGCAGTTAACATGATATATCGTAGTCTGCAGTTTGTTTAGAAGGAATGGTTGAAGGATGCAGAAAAGAAGGTAAATCGCAGAGATTTTCATAAGCTTCCCAACTTCTGAAACTTTATGCAAGCGTCGTAGGAAATAATAATATTCTTCTGCCCTCTTAACTACGTTATTATTTATTTTAAATAAACAAAATAGTGTTTGAATGCGGTAAGCATTCAAACACTATTTTGTTTATTTTTTGATTTTTCACCAATTATCAAGGGACCCCGTGCTGGGCTCATGATTTAACAAACATTTATTTTGCTCTATTGTTCTCACTCCATCAGTAACTATTGGGTAGATGTCTGAAGAAAATAATACACAAGTACAAAAATGTTTGAAACAAATATATATATATATATATATATATATATATATATATATATATATATATATATATGTATATTTCGGCAGCAAGTCGTTTATTATACATGTGTCATTTAAGATCACAGAGTTTTCTTTCTTTGCGATCTTTCTGGTTAACTTTTCGGCAAGCGATTCGTTGGGTTTCCAGTGTCAATTGGTGGATTATGGTGCCTAATGTATCTTGACCCATTTCTCTAGCGCTTTCGATGTTCACGACCATCTTCAGGAGGATCTGCGTTATTGTTAGTAAAGAGCCGTATTTTTGGTTTTATTTTTGGTTATATCTATTAATTTGCATGTGTATATATATATTTTTTTATTCACTTACTTATTAATTTATTTATTTATTTTTTTAATTTATTTATTTTTAAAAATCTATTATTATTATTATTATTGTGTATTAATTGTTGAAGACTGATAATGCTATTTTATTAATAGTGGGTTGTAATTTTTTTATGTGTAGGGCTTATATATAGTTGAGATCAATAAAATTTTAACATTTCTCGTAACTTTTACACGGTGATGTAGTGTGTGCAACTGTGTTTGATAATATATTTTAACGTAATACCTCTTTATGAAATAGTGGGTGGTTCAAATCTCCGAAAACTTGTGTGGTCTTAAGTGCTGTTGATGTTTTCCATTGCAGACCATACGAGTATATTTTTCTTGTTGTCGGATTCCATAATAAGAATTCATCTTGTCTGGTGGAGTATCGAGCAAAGTGTTGTTACTTGAGGCAATATCACTTGGAGAAGATGAACTATTTCTCGTATGCGCCAGTGTAGAACCGTGTTGAAAGGATCTTATTTGTGCTTTGAATACTATGTTATTTTGAATATTTGATCAGGGTTTAATTGTAGGAGGAAATATATCCTCTTGCCAGGTTGTCCTCACAAACCCTTTTACTTGAAGATGGTGTCTAGTAGGTAATTCACTTAATGTTTAATTTTACTTCAGTCGAAGATCTCAGAAATCAAGGGGCCCCTTCCTGGGGCTAACACTTGATCTCTATGAGATACATAGATACCCGAGTATTCTATTAAAATTCTCCTCTATTTCTCAAGCATTGAGTTAGTAAAAGAGTTAAGAATAATTTCTTCTCTCCCCAACTGACCAGTCAAGTATGTAGTAATATATCTTTGTTGTAGTCTGTTGGTCTTACCGGATTCCAGGACAAGAATTCATCTAGTCTGGTGGAGTATCCAGCTACGTGGTGTTACTTGAGGTAACATCACTAGGAGAAGATGCACTATTCCTCGTATGAGGGGATCTTATTTGTGCTGCGGATACTGTAATTTTGAATATTTGGTCAGGGTTTACTTGTAGGGGTAAGTATCCTCATGTCAGGTTGTCCTGACAAACCCTTGTACAGAGAGACCGAAGACACTCGAGGATAGTGTCTAGTAGGTAATTCAAATTCGAGAATGTGTTCGCATGTGTTGTTTTAAGGCAGAAGTCATTGAAAAGGCAGAACTACAAACATTACAAGAATAAGGCTTTTCTCCCGTATGTGTTCGTATATGGTCTTTTAAGTTAGAACTTCTTGAAAATTTTGATCCACATACTTGACAAGAATAAGGTTTCTCTCCAGTGTGTATTTGCATGTGTTTTTTTAAATTAGAATTATCTGAAAATGCAGATCCGCACTCTTCACAAGAATAAGGTTTTTCTCCGCTGTGTGTTCGTATATGTCCTTTTAAATGGGACTGGTTGGAAAAGGCAGTTCCACATAGCTCACAAGAATAAGGTTTTTCTCCAGTATGTTTTTGCATATGATGTTTTAAGCTAGAATTCAATGAAAATCTACATTCACATATTTTACAAGAATAAGGTTTTTCGCCTGTATGTGTTCTCATATGTTGTTTCAAATTAGAACGCCGTGAAAAGCCAGATTCACATTCTTTACAGGAGAAAGGTTTGTCTCCTGAATGCGTTCGAATATGCTGTTTTAAGCTAGAATTTTGTGAAAATGCTAATCCACATTCTTTACAGGAATAAGGTTTTTCTTCAGTATGAGTTCTGATATGTTGTTTTAGATTAGAACTCCGCGAAAATGATACTTCGCATATTTCACAAGAATAAGGTTTCTCGCCAGTGTGTGTTCTCATATGTTTTTTTAAGCCAGAACTCAAGGAAAATACAGATCCACATATTTCACAAGAATAAGGTTTCTCACCAGTGTGTATTCGCATATGGTGTTTCAAGTAATTCTGGGAAAATTCGAATCCACATATTTTGCAAGTATCAGATTTTTGTTCTTGCATGTGACTTTTTAAAGTAGAACTGCATGAAAATGTCGATTCACATGAATAAGATTTCTCCCTTGTATGTGTCCGTACATGTTTTTTTTTAAATCAAAGAGTCACACTTAGCATGTCTTTCTATGTAAATGACAAACTCTGTGAAGATGCTGATCCAAGACTTACTGATGAAGATGCTAATGAATAGATGAGTTAATCTATTCTCGACTGGAAATGTCAGCTGTGAATAAAGAAAAAAATATTTTAGACACATTAAGTCTTTGGAACGACTTAAATTTGTTGCTGCTACTACAGTAGCAGCAACAAATTAAGGAGAAGAAAGGATTTTTATTTACAGTGGTTGTAGCTAGACGAGTTTCTGTAAATCTTTTACAGGGGAGTAACCATAGATTGAGGCTCAGTCGAGCACCTATCACGAAAATAATGATAGAGTAGAGAAAGACTAGCAACCTCTCTTTAGTGAGAAAAAGGCTGTAGATTTCGAAGTCGGGTTTCATACTCTGTCAAGGCAGAAAAGTGTGCTCCGAGTGGAAACAGTAACTCCCCAGTTTAGGACGTATTTGCCTCTTATACAGGTAGAGGATTGTGTCTAGGGGTGAGATACCTTTCTAGAGCGATGGAATGATCCAACCATCTTTCCAGCTTAATCTCTAACTCCCCCTTGAATTGGAAATTTCGTTTTCTAATCCTACGTAAAATTCACGTTTTTAAACTACTCCAGAAGAAGCGCCTAATTTCCGTGACTGCCCGGCGGCAACTATCAGGTAGGTTGCGGAAGCACCCAAGAGCTGCCGAGACGAAAACGAGGCTGAAGCAAAACTGAAAGTCGTAAAATGGAAGAGTGGCAGACGACAATATAAGACGAATACAAAAGAAAAAAAATACATATATTTGAAAAAATGAAAAATAAAAATCGACAAACCATAGCTGAAGAACTATAAATAAACTTTTTATTTTATTCCGTGGGCCAAATGAACCATTGTAATTTTGTTTTGTCTTTTTTTACATAAATCAAAGAAGTAAATGCTATTTCTTTTACGAAATTTAGGCAACTTTTTTTTGTCTTTTTTTTTTACATAAATCAAAGTATGTTATTTTTCTTAGGATATTTAGGCAAGTTTTTCTTGTATATTTTCTTTTGGCGGGGGGTGGATTTCATATATTTTCTCGTCGAGGGTCAGGGTTTACGGATACGTTTGCGACCGGTTTGAAAGGTCTTGCTACAGCTTGTTTTGTTGTGCTGAGCGCAGATGATTGGCAGCAACCTGATTGGTCAGCTCTGCTTCAGCTTCGTTTTCGTCTCGGCAGCTCTCGCTGATTGTTGGTGCCGAGCAGTCATGGAAATTAGGCACTTCATCTGGAGTAGTACCAATATCCCTACACATGATTTACATGGTTTT
Source organism: Sepiola atlantica (assembly GCA_963556195.1). NCBI lineage: Eukaryota > Metazoa > Mollusca > Cephalopoda > Sepiida > Sepiolidae > Sepiola > Sepiola atlantica. The sequence goes on along the minus strand of OY744549.1, from coordinate 60,996,283 downwards.
GATTATTGGCTCAATGAATAGTGATGTCTTTCTGTAGAAGCAGTTAAAGAGACATAGAGATGTTGATCATAGAAGCAATTAAAAAGAACAACAATTAACCCCATTATTTCCTCTGGGATTTGGTTTTACTTTTGTGCCACTATAAACACAGCATCGCACAGAAACCCTTACAAAGACAGAAAAATCAGATTAAGTATATAATTCATCGAAACTGAGAAAGAAGCATAGTAGGCTAAACATCAGAAAGTATTCTTTTGGGATACGGGTTGTGAACAATTGGAATTCTCTGCCAGACTGGGTCATCGACGCAACAGACATAAACGACTTTAAGTGCGAGTTGAACAAACATTGGCTTCACAGACAATATTCAGTCAGACCTGTGCACGAACTGGTATAGTTGACAAGAGGGAAAGGAATGCCTTTTTCCCAAATATATGTTATGTTATGTATTTTTTTATATATCTAACAACCCAGTACATATATGCAGTTTAGCATTTAGATTAAACATTGTCCCTTTTCAGCCCACGTTTGGACATTTTAAATTTATGCTGTACTCAGAAACCTATTTACCCCAAGCCCGAACATTAGCCTTTTTCTCCTGCTACTATCTGGTATATTCTTTAGTAGTAGATGATTGGTTGGAGAGTGTCGCTCCAGACAAGGCATGAAGCCATTTGATGTAAGGAGCTAAAAAAATATACTTACAGGTCAAAATCTAGTCAACGATAAGTGTTAGATTTCGACTCAGCAAACAGCAATTTTACCCCTATGTCAGAAACATCATGGAATGTGAGGACTAACGGACAAAATAAGGGAAGCAAGAGTTACGAGGCTGTCGAAAGTAAACCCATGGTCCATGTTCTACTTTTCTATTGTTTGAGTCGTCCATGTCTAAAGGTATCGAATTGAATAAGCAAAGAAATCGCCTTGCCAAAAAATAAAATTTAAATTTTATTTCTTCATCCTGGAAAATATACAGGATGTCAACAAAAAGAATCAAAAAGTTTCATTTGAACCGTAAAAATTATTTTGTATGAATGAAGTATATACAGTTCAAATCAAGTAATCTTATTTTATTTTATAATTGTGCTGTGCCATAAATTAAAAAAATTTCATTTTCTTTCAGTGCGCCATTATGGATGAGTCTCGTTCGATGCTATTTATTATGCATAGCAGCTTCAATTCCGGGGTAGCCGTGTGGGGACCATTAGTCACAGTTGTCACCAGATGAATACAGGAAGCGCTTCTATACCACTAAAAACAGTACCATCAAACATTTACCCGATAAGAACTCCCAATTCATCTGTTGGAACTTGTCAGCCGGGATCTAAGTAGCGAGGGACAACAACATCGTCCCTGCAGGGAGGCTCCATTGGCCACCCCTCCACAACCAATAATACCCTCGAACCCATGTCAATGACTCTGGCCACACCAACATCTCCACTAAAGTATAAACTTTATTCAACAGAAACATCGGAATATAAAGATAGTTGTTCGGCAGGTAGGCTTTAGCTAACAAACAGAATGTGGCGTTCTGGAGCCCAATCTTGTCTCGTCACTTTATAGCAAGAAGTGAGAACACGCTCCTAGGCATGGGTGTCGCCAGTGAGGAGGAGGGAAAGGGGAGGCATCTGGAATGTACTTGGCTTTACTGAAAGAAAGAATGACAAAAAAGTGTGTTTTTTTATGTCACGGACAATACAGTAAAGCCATTAAACATTATAAAGATACAGTAAAGCCATTAAACATTATAAAGATACAGTAAAGCCATTAAACATTATAAAGATGCAGTAAAAGCCATTAAACATTATAAAGATACAGTAAAGCCATTAAACATTATAAAGATGCAGTAAAGCCATTACACATTATAAAGATACATTAAAGCCATTAAAACTTTTATAAAGATACATTAAAGCCATTAAACATTATAAAGATGGAGTAAAGCCATTAAACATTATAAAGATACAGTAAAGCCATTAAACATTATAAAGATACATTAAAGCCATTAAACATTATAAAGATACATTAAAGCCATTACACATTATAAAGATACATTAAAGCCATTAAACATTATAAAGATACATTAAAGCCATTACACATTATAAAGATACATTAAAGCCATTAAAACTTTTATAAAGATACATTAAAGCCATTAAACATTATAAAGATACAGTAAAGCCATTAAACATTATAAAGATACAGTAAAGCCATTAAACATTATAAAGATGCAGTAAAGCCATTAAACATTATAAAGATGCAGTAAAGCCATTAAACATTATAAAGATGGAGTAAAGCCATTAAACATTATAAAGATACAGTAAAGCCATTAAACATTATAAAGATACAGTAAAGCCATTAAACATTATAAAGATGCAGTAAAGCCATTAAACATTATAAAGATGCAGTAAAGCCATTAAACATTATAAAGATGCAGTAAAGCCATTAAACATTATAAAGATACAGTAAAGCCATTAAACATTATAAAGATGCAGTAAAGCCATTACACATTATAAAGATACATTAAAGCCATTAAAACTTTTATAAAGATACATTAAAGCCATTAAACATTATAAAGATACATTAAAGCCATTAAACATTATAAAGATACATTAAAGCCATTACACATTATAAAGATACATTAAAGCCATTAAAACTTTTATAAAGATACATTAAAGCCATTAAACATTATAAAGATACAGTAAAGCCATTAAACATTATAAAGATACATTAAAGCCATTAAAACTTTTATAAAGATACAGTAAAGCCATTAAACATTATAAAGATACATTCAAGCCATTACACATTATAAAGATACATTCAAGCCATTACACATTATAAAGATACATTAAAGCCATTAAAACTTTTATAAAGATACATTAAAGCCATTAAACATTATAAAGATACATTAAAGCCATTAAACATTATAAAGATACATTAAAGCCATTACACATTATAAAGATACATTAAAGCCATTAAACATTATAAAGATACATTAAAGCCATTAAACATTATAAAGATACATTAAAGCCATTAAACATTATAAAGATACATTAAAGCCATTAAACATTATAAAGATAGAGATAGCAACGCGTGTTTATATTCCGTGAAAAACATTGTGTTACAATCTATGTGCGGAGTTCGTAAACTAAAGCGTGAAATCGCCGAAACTAACAAAAACGTTTCAAATAAATAAATAAATCTATATTTCTTCGGGCATCTTTTACGAGACTCAGCAGAGTAAAAACGCTTTAAAAAACAAATATACAACAAATAAAAGTAACTGTAAGCTGTAAAAGTTAGTTTCAAACTTGCATGTGCTATTTGTTTGTATTTTAAACCCGTTTTAAGTGCTATTTATTAGAAATTATGTTCGACAGACGGTTTTCGAAGAAATCAAAATGGCCGCTCTACGTAATAATATAGAGGGACTGGCCGCCATTTTTCTTTGAGAAACTAGATGTTTTAAAAAACAAGAATTTTTTTTTAACATCTAAAAAAAAGCCATTTATACTACGTAAAAATACAAACAAATTACATAGGTAAGTAGAAAAATGTCTATTCTAGACATAAGTCAACTTTACTTGTTGCAAATTTATGTTTTTAAACTCTTTCTCATTCTTTTTTTGGACCCCGTTTGCGCCTCTGCTGAGCGTCGTAACATATACCCTATTTCTTCTAACGGCTAAAAAAGGCAATAAAAATTTGGGTGCTTATGCAGATGAGCGGCCACAGTAAAACATTTTTTTTTTAAAAATAACATAACATAACAGCGATTCGTTCACAGAGACTTCAGTTTGTTTCTAAAGAAAGAAGATTTCGCAGGGGAGATAATCAACTTGCGAAATCATAATAAAAACAACATGGCGTCTCTGTGAACGAATCGCTGGTACGATACGCAGAATGGAAAAATACTTGTAATTAAAGTTCTAGTGGATAATTCTTTCTACTTTTTTGTACAGTGAGTAAGATTATAATGCTTAATAAGTATATATTATTTTGAAAAAAAATTTTTTTTTACTGTGGCCGCTCATCTGCATAAGCACCAAAATTTGTTGCAATAGCCTTATATAAGCAGCTAGCAGCGAAGTTATTTTGTCCTAGGCATGTGGGAGGTATTTTTGGATATCGCCAAAAACTGTTGGCCCCCTCATCCCTGTTAAAAATTCTGGCGACGTCCATGCTCCTTCACGACGTCTCTATACAAACTGATTTATCAGGTTGTTGTTGTTTTTTTTAATACAGTTTAACTCAAGTTTCGATAATAAAATATTTTGAGTTGTCAATTTTGTGAACATTTGTTAGAATAAAAGGGCATCTTTTACGAGACTCAGCAGAGTAAAAACGCTAAAAAAACAAATTTACAACAAATAAAAGTAACTGTAAGCTGTAAAAGTTAGTTTCAAACTTGCATGTGCTATTTGTTTGTATTTTTAGACCGTTACAACCGCTATTTATTAGAAATCAATAGTTTTATCACCGTAAGTTGGGAAAAACATGGCTGCTTTTGGGGGGGCATTTGGTAAGGGAGCATGTGAATCGCCATCTTGAATTTTGCGCAAGCCTTTGGGAAAAAAACAATACATTTTTTTTTTTTACATCTAATAAAAACCCATTCATAATACGTAAAAATAAAAACAAATTACATAGGTAAATAGAAAAATATCTATTCTCGTCGCAGGTCAACTTCATTTGTTGCAAATTTATGCTTTTAAACCCTTTCTCGTTCTTTTTTTGGACCCCGTTCGCGACTCTGCTGAGCGTCGTAACATATACCCGAATAAAAAAACAAATATATTGTTTAATATTATTTTTACTACCGTATCCGTAATAAATTTAAAGCAAAAAGATTTTCTCGACGAGCAATATTTTATTTGTTACCGTTTTTAAATTTCCAAAAGTACGGTGTCCAGTCGACTAGAAGTTATTATTTTTTTTCAGAAAACAAAATAACATATTAAACTACGAGAAATTATCTTTTAAAAATCATTAATTTAAACATGTACCAAGCACTTTAATTTGATTTGCAAGCATTGATTAGTTAGGGAAGTCGTGAAAAAAAAAACGTACTTATATCGATCTTGACCCAGTTTTTGCGAGTTTCTGGTTGGAAGCGTTCGGCTATCCTACGCAAACCCCCGAGAGATGACGAGCCGATTTGTACCAGACGACAATTTTGATACGGTGCTGCGTCCTATGATAATAATGTTTTGCTTGTTTTGTTTTTTATTGTTTTGTTGTTAGGGTTAGGGTTCGGGTTTAGGGTTAAAAAATATTTATTTGATAACAGTAACTTCGCTCTGTTTTGCTTGTTTTATTTGTTTAAAAAATTTCTTGCAAATATAACTAAAAATTATAGGACGCAGCAACGTATCAAAATAACAAAAAATATTTATTTGATAACAATAACTTAGCTATGTTTTGCTTGTTTTTTTTTGTCTTTTGTTTCTTTTAGAAAATTTCTTGAAAATATAACTTACAATCCGACCAGAAAAAAACTACCCCCACAATTTCGAGTTATCAATTGTTTTAAAGATCATCTTTTAACGCTTATAATACCGAAAATATTATCGAAATACAATAAATAGTCTATTTTTGGTGAATCTTTGAAAAATTACATTTTTTACCTCATCAGACTAAATTCTATCCCGTTTAAAAAAAACAGGTGCTTTTTTGATCATACCGACCGATTAAGAAATGATGCTCTGTCTATATTTATCAATGTGAAAAAAATATGAGCCTGTAAGTAAACAATGATAAGTAAATAATAATTTGAGATTCCTTTTGACAGTTTTCGATATTACATAGTATGAATAAAATAATACTTACCTTGAAATAATTCGTACTTAAAGAATAAAAATTGACACGATGCAAATGAAACGTAAGCGGACACAATTAAAATGGCGGAGAATCAATTATCATTTCCGGTCAGTTCAACCGGAAATGGCGTTTCGTTGTCGTCTGCTTTACGTCAATATTAAATAAAAACAAGATGGCGTCCTTCTTCATCTCCATTGAAAGGGGTTCGGAATTAATTACAACTCGAAATGAATTACAACTTGGACTTAATTTATCAATTTTATTTGTTATTCAACTACTAAATCTCATTTTATTTCTTTCATTTGCAAAATTATATTGTACGAATTAAAAAAAAAAAAGTTTTATTTCATTTTATCATCAAGAATTACGCAATTTCTAATTCTTAAGCGACATAAAATTACTTCCGGTTTGTAATTAATTCCGTCACCCCATTGAAATAATAAAACATCCCGCTGACTTCCAGGTTATCCTGCAGTAAATTTCAAGTACGGATGATCATAAATGATAAAATAAACTTTTTTTTTAACGGAAAATTAAGAATTGTATTTTCTTTGAATTGTATAATTGTATTGTATAATAAAATAAGTTGTGAGCAAAACAAATTATCAAATATATGTTTGTTTACATTTTTATGAAAATATAACAAATTTTTAATAAAAAAAATCTGTTTTTTGTTATTATTGATCTAAATAAAGTTTTGAAATGTCTAGCGCTGACAACTTCAACAGCTACCTTCAAGAATTTCTCTGGCGGCGCCGAATAAAACAAAATTATTTCGGCAATATTCTTTATTGTATACGGTTTTATTATTCTTTTTAAATACTTTATGTTGCTGTTTCACAAAATACAAAAGACATTTGCTATAAAAATATTACTAAAATTACTATTAAAATACTAAGCTATTTATTATATTTTCATAAAAAATCAAAACATGTATTTTTAGTATAATAAAATAAGTTGTGAGCAAAACAAATTATCAAATATATATTTGTTTACATTTTTATGAAAATATAACAAATTTTTAAACTTCTGTTTTTTTAATTGATCTAAATAAAGTTTTGAAATGTCTAGCGCTGACAACTTCAACAGCTACCTTCAAGAATTTCTCTGGTGGCGCCGAATAAAACAAAATTATTTCGGCAATATTCTTCATTGTATACGCTTTTATTATTCTTTTTAAATACTTTAAATTATGTTGCTGTTTCACAAAATACAAAAGACATTTGCTGTAAGAATTACTATTTTAAGCTATTTTATTATATTTTCATAAAAAATCAAAACAGTGTTTTGAAAATACATATTATGTTTCTGAATTCTATCCCGTTTAAAAAAACAAAATCAAGAGAAAAAAAACAAAAAAACATAAATTTATTTTTTAAACTATGAAAAAATAATCAAAAATGTTTTAAACCAAAACCGATGGCTGTTCGTTTTGAAATGAAAAAATATACTGTTGATTTTCACAAATTCTATTTACTTCAATAAATGTTCTATCAATATACTGTTGATCTTCTCAAATATTGAATTTGCATGACTTCTTATTTAAAAAATGGATATTTTCCATTTTCGGAGAAATTGCATACTAAAAAAGAGAGTTGTCTGCCCTAAGGGGCAGATAACTCTTCTAAAATAAATTTCGACTCGTGTAACCGATCTATACAAGTGCCCTTTATTTATATCAATAAAAAGAAGACATTTCAACATATTTGATTCATAAAAAAAATTTTTTTTATTAAAGACTTGTGATATTTTCATTAAAAAAACAAAAACAAAAGACATTTCAACATAAAAACAGATTTATTAAAGATTTGTTATTTTCATAAAAAAAACAAGTTATTTTATTATATTAAAAATAGGCAGATGCGCATAACAAGGAGGAACGCTGGCTTCCGGTGGGAAAAGCTTGAATAAAGTGTCTACGGATGCCTGAAAGTGATACAATTTTTTTTATTCATATTAATTTCAGACTTTTCTTTTTTTCATATTAATTTCAGACTTTTCTTTTATCATATTCCCCCTCCGCAAATTGAATTATCTCCCCTTTATTTGATTATGTATTTATATCTCCCTTTTACCCAGTCCCCCCAAAAAGTTTGAATTATCTCTCTTTTATTTGATTACGTATTTATATCTCCCTTTTACCCCCCCCCCCTTCAAAAAAGTTTGAATTATCTCCCTTTTATTTGATTATGTATTTATATCTCCCTTTTACCCCCCCCCTTCAAAAAAGTTTGAATTATCTCCCTTTTATTTGATTATGTATTTATATCTCCCTTTTCTCCCCCTCCAAAAAAAGTTTGAATTATCTCTCTTTTATTTGATTATGTATTTATCTCTCTTTTTTCTCCCCCCCCCCAAAAAAAAGTTTGAATTATCTCCCTTTTATCTCCCCTCCCCATAGAAAAAAATGTTCAGCTGGATAATCGAGAGTCGATATCTAAAAACAACATCCGCCGCTGCTGCTGCTTCTCAGATTATAAACTAATTTTTCTGTTTATTATTCAATTAAATTTTTAAAATAGTTTAAACCTGAATTTTTTTTTTTTTATCTCTGCCAGGTCTTTATTTATCCCTCTTTCTCTCACGTCAATTTTTATCAGTTCTTCCCTTTTTTTATTTAGCCTTCTCTTGTGAAAAGAATCTGCTACCTCAACTGGTCTACATCTACCCAAGAACTCTCATCCATTCTTTGGTTTGGTTTGGTAGTTTTGTTTTACGGCATATCAACCCTTTTTGGGTTATTTAATGCCGAATCTGGTCATTATAGTAAAAGTTTTTATGCTTCAAGTTCTTTATATCTTCAAATGTTTAATCATCGTTTTTGGTTTGGTAGTTTTGTTTTACGGCATATCAACCCTTTTTGGGTTATTTAATGCCGAATCTGGTCATTATAGTAAAAGTTTTTATGCTTCAAGTTCTTTATATCTTCAAATGTTTAATCATCGTTTTTGGTTTGGTAGTTTTGTTTTACGGCATATCAACCCTTTTCGGGCCATCTAATGCCGAATCCGGTCATTATAGTAAAAGATTTATGCTTCAAGTTCTAAAAATAAAATAAAAAAGGGGAGGGAGAAAGGGAGAGGGGCTGTTGTTTTTGTTTTTGGTTTTGTAGAACATAATTAAGTTTTACAAAAAAAAAAAAAAAAAAAAACGTCAATGTAGGTGAATTTCGTCTCAGGGAGCCACAGGGCAGCCTGATCTGGTATCACCAGGTAGAATTTGGTATATTCGGACTACTGTTGTCATCATGGGTGTTTTTTCTATCACAACGTTGCCTTTGGTAACATTTATTTGTTGCCTATTTATATTTTTTGTTTTTATATTTTTTTTTATCCCTTTTTCGTTATGTAAGCTGTCGTTAAAAATGCCCAATATTTCATATGTACACAATAGTGCAGAAGCACCATTATTTCTGTAAATGAACATATTTCAATAAGAGAAATCACCTTCCGGGCCCTTTTTTTAACCTACATATTCGTATGTTTCAAATACAAAATACGCAAGGGACTGAATTTCTATCTTCTCCGCCGACTGCTGAACACATTCTTAGGCGAAAGTGACAAATCACAGAGCTACACACAGCTGACAAAAAAATAAATTATGACAGAATGTGGAAAAAAAGAAAGTGATACATACTGATTGCGGGTGCCGGCCTTCAGGTGGGGTGGATATAAGACCAACATGAGCAGAGATAAAGAGGTGATATTTATGTATGTTAAGAATGGGGGTGGCAGGTTGTTACAAGCCTATAAATTGAGTTTCTACCTCTCACTGGAGTGTTAGTGTCTTATTTCATCTTATGGTGAGTATTAATTTACTTCTCCCCAGGAGTTAGGCACAAGGTCAGTTTTTATCTTACTCCCACAAGTAAGATGTGACCCAAGGTCGGGTCGGGAAAGTAGGGTTTAAAAATTGCCTGGGCAGCCCCGTCAGCATTCCCCGGTAGGTGCGCCTCAGGCAGTAAGCAATAAACTTACTCCTCCCCAAAGAGGGGAGGCCAAGCCTGGGAAAGTGGACCTCCCAGAACTGCAGAGGACAGACCCATTGACCGGTGTAAATCAAGACCCGAAGGCCAAGACAACACCAGTATGGGGTGCAGTATCCATCGGAACAGATACTACACTTTGATCTTAGCCAAAAGGCCAAGCTCCCACCTTATGGTGAGTAGCGATGGATGTATAGTGCGAATGTGGTATTTTGGTGAATGATGGTCAAGATTGTAACTAGCTATGTTAAGTTTTTATAAGTTAGAGTTGACCGATCCTTTTCCCTCCCTCTTTTTGGCCTTGTGCCGCATTTTGTATGATTTTATGCAAATAAATATTTAGTGTCTTATTCCAGAGCTTGGTGGTGACCAGAATTAGTACAGAATTCGACCAGACTCTGGATCGTTGCTCCAGCAGAGAATTCAGTTCTCTGCCCCATTAAATATTGTTACCAGACCTATTGGTTGGGTCGCTAGGTGGGCAATTGCTTTTTGCAACCCTGCCTCGGCCCCATTAAGGGTATTGACTCAGAATTGGATTTTGGTTCTTGTTGCTTAAAAGTACGAAAAAAATTTTTTTTTGTCTTTTCCTAAGAGAGAGTTAATTAAGGGGCAGTAACTCTATTCAACTGCTGTTATTACATCGAAAGCAATTAACTGTAAATTAATTATTAATAAATGAATGTAAAAGAATACAGTAATGGAAAATTTAAGAATTTATTTTGTTTAAATTTGAATTTTGTAGTGAATGAAATCACTGAACGAAATTCAGTGAGTTACGTCTAATCGACGTTAGACTTGCACAGTAACCACTCGTGCAACGCCAAAGAAATCCATCAGTTTTCACTGTTGATGGCACAAGTCGCATGTTATGCCCACAACTGCAGGTTTATCCGCCAGAAATAAGCCCATGGGCTTGCAAGAAATCGATCTGTTTAGCTTTTTCGGAAGTAAAATAAAGTACGTCTTCAAACTGGAACAAGTTCAGATTAATGATCGCAATTTAATACAAAATCAAAGTTGTTAGATATTAAAGACAAAATCTGGCTCAAAATTACAATTCACAGTTACTGCCCCTTAATTAACTCTCTCTCAGGAAAAGACAAAAAAAATCTTTGGTGCTTAAGCATATCCGCCCCGACATTAAAAATTTTAAAGAATGTATAAACGTTATTATGTACTTACGTGTTAGCTGAAAATAAGATTGTGCAGAAAAAATTACGCAAATTCATTCAGTAGTTATTTAATTATTTAAAAAAAACGATTTTAACGATTTTTTCACTCGGTAGATATTTCCACCATTTTGTATCTTACATTTTCCAGTGGTCAAGAACGATAACTCATATTTTCACGATTTCTTGGTTTGGGGTTTTCTGATTGTCCGGAAAATGACATAACTCAAAATTAAAAAATTAGGGTTTTCCGGAAAATCGACGAGAGTCTTTTTTCACGCAGGAAAAGTCACGTAGGTCGAGTGACGCGGCAACAGTGGGTGTTCGGTGGCTATGAACAGTCAACCCAAAATGGATTTCTAGTCACAGTGCCTTCAAGGGATGCTGCAACACTAATTCCAATCATAAATAATATCATAATATAATTTTGTTGACCCAACAACAGGCGCAACCACAAATCATGTGGAAAGAATGTGGCAAGAGGCCAAAAGACGAAATAAGGCTGAATGTGGTACCCATACGCATATGATAAACTCATATTTGTCCGAGTTCATGTGGCGACAAAAATTTCGGGGAAAAACATTAGAAAACCTTTTTAAACAGATTGCCGAAATTTATCCTGTGGGTCAATAAAATGCTACGTTTTTTTCTCTCTTATATCGTACTTATAAGTCGTTTTTTCCAAAATTGGTTATGTCTTTTGTTAATTTTTTTTCTCTTATATCGTACTTATAAGCTGTTTTTCCGCAATTGGTAAAAAAAAAAATTTAACTTGGTAAAAAAAAAAAAATTGTTATCTCCCTTGTTTACAAAAACGTCAAAATCTACGTAAAATCATTTAAATCATTTTTTTTTCTTTTTCTTATAATTAAATAACTACTGGATGAATTTGCGTAATTTTTTCTGCATAATCTTATTTTCAGCTAACACGTAAGTACATAATAACGTTTATACATTCTTTAAATTTTTTAATGTCGGGGCGGATATGCTTAAGCACCAAATCTTTTCGTACTTTTAAGAACCTGGACTTTTCCTACAAGAAATGCGATAAACAATTACCAACGTCCAAATTTCAACCAAAGGCAACCATTTTTTTTTTTTGCTTTCTTTTTTTAACGAGGAACAAATTCCTCTTCTACACCGGTTACTGAATTCTCTTTGTTCGTTCGACGAACTTCCTGTTTGACATCAATCAACTTTGAATCAATTTCGAATCAATTAAACTTTGGAACAACGAAGGTAAGTGTGTAGCGTTTATTAAGATAAAAATTGTCGAAAGTAAATCTCGGATCAAAATCGGGAAAGATATGTACGCCCCCCCCCCTTTTTTTTTTAAAAAAGAAATAAGGACGTCAACAAAAATAATGGTACTGGTCTAGCTTTTGAACCAGTCAAAACCGACTTTGGTGCTTCTGCTGTTTCACAATGACATTTTTAAAAAAAAGTTATAAACTGTATGGTACTGATATCGATCCTGAACCAGTTTTCGTGAGGTTCGACTCTGAAGCGTTCGACTGTCCTACGCAGACGCCCGAGTGTTGACGAGCCGATTTGAACCAGATGACAATTTTGATACGGTGCTGCGTCCTGTGATTGTAAGTTATATTTTCAAGAAATTTTGTAAAAGAAACAACAACAAAAAACAAGCAAAACATAGCAAAGTTACTGTTATCAAATAAATATTTTTTGTTATTTTGATACGTTGCTGCGTCCTATAATTTTTAGTTATATTTGCAAGAAATTTTTTAAACAACAAAACAAATAAAACAAGCAAAACAGAGTAAAATTACTGTTATCAAATAAATATTTGTAACCCTAAACCCTAAACCCTAACCCCAACAAAAAACAAAACAAGCAAAACATTATTATCATAGGACGCAGCACCGTATCAAAATTGTCGTCTGGTACAAATCGGCTCGTCAACTCTCGGGCGTTTGCGTAGGACAGCCGAACGCTTCCGAGTCGAACCTCACGAAAACTGGTTCAGAATCGATATCAGCAACAACTTTATCTACTTACGTTTTACTGTTAGCTGAAAATAATAGGTTAAATCCAAGATTTTTATGTCTTTGTGACTTCCTGTTAAATCGTACGGATGACCAGAAATGCAAAATAAAACCTTTTTTTTAACATTTCTTTTTTATGCGAATTTTATAATTATTATTGTTCCTTCGAATTATAGTTTAATAATAAAAATACATTTGTTTAATAATATTTTTTTAGTTTAATATAGTAATAAGGAAATAATATATTATTATTAATGTAATTGTTTGAAATTAAATAAATTGAAACATATGCTATAATAATAAAACATTTCGCACTTCTGCAGTTTAGCTGTCACCCACACTTTATTTGTTTTCCTTTTGTGAAGGCAAGGGCAGACAACCAACCGGAAGTAACAGAATTAGATGTTTTAATCCAAAATGACAATAATAACAGCGAACAATGTTTCTTTATTGAATATGAAAATATTTTATTTAATAATGGAAAAAATTTATAAAAATAATAATTTTTTTAATTGTATGAATTGAAACTTTCTCAAAATAGTCAACAGTGATTTTTAAAACGAAAATGTATTATTTAAAACAGAAAATCCAACAAACAGTCAACATTTTTTTGTTTTTTTAAAACTTTGTTAAACTACCAATATCTCAAAGATTGACGTCATTCAGATTGTTATTTTGGGATGAAAAGAAAATGTGGTGCTTATGCTGATTAGCGGCCATATGAAAAATTATTTTTATATAAAAACAATAATATATACTTATTAAACATTATATTCTTACTCTGTACGAAAAAGTAGAAAAATTATCCACTAGAACTTTAATTACAAGTATTTTTCCATTCTTCGTATCATAACAGCGACTCGTTCAGTAAGCCTCCATCTTGTTTTTGAAGAAGATTTAAAGGGCAGATAACCGAAATCTTCTTAAAAAACAAGATGGACGCTTACTGAAGGATCGCTGTTATGATACGCAGAATGGAAAAATACTTGTAATTAAAGTTCTAGTGGATAATTTTTTCTACTTTTTCGTACAGTGAGTAAGAATGTAATGCTTAATAAGTATATATTATTGTTTTTATATAAAAAGAATTTTTCATATAACCGCTAATCAGCATAAGCACCACATTTTCTAATCCCATATAAAATGTTTCCCCCCAAAATGTTTCTTTTTCGGTGCCGCCAAAGAAACTCTTACAAATGACTAAAGTTTAATTGAAAAAACTAATAATGTCTCTTTTTTGTAGCATTAAATCATGCAAATTTATATTCATACAGAACGTAATAAAATTTAATTTTTTACCGACTTGCATAATTCTAATGTTCTGAAAAAATTTTTCTTTTACTTCAAAAACATAGGATTTCATTGATTTCAGTCGTTTTCTCTCTCTCTATTTTAACCTCATTCTACATGTGTTAATAATTTCTTTTTTCTCTCCATGCATGTTTATATCCTTTGTACTATGAGTAAGTAACAAAAACTGGTTCTTATCCTTTGTATTATGAGTAAGAAACAAAAACTGGTTCTTATCCGATGTATCGTGAGTAAGTAACAAAAACTGGTTCTTATCCGATGTATTATGAGTAAGTAACAAAAACTGGTTCTTATCTGATGTATTATGAGTAAGTAACAAAAACTGGTTCTTATCCTTTGTATTATGAGTAAGTAACAAAAACTGGTTCTTATCCTTTGTATCGTGAGTAAGTAACAAAAACTGGTTCTTATCCGATGTATCATGAGTAAGTAACAAAAACTGGTTCTCATCCGATGTATCGTGAGTAAGTAACAAAAACTGGTTCTTATCCTTTGTATTATGAGTAAGTAACAAAAACTGGTTCTTATCCGATGTATCATGAGTAAGTAACAAAAACTGGTTCTTATCCGATGTATCGTGAGTAAGTAACAAAAACTGGTTCTTATCCTTAGTATTATGAGTAAGTAACAAAAACTGGTTCTTATCCGATGTATCATGAGTAAGTAACAAAAACTGGTTCTTATCCTTTGTATTATGAGTAAGTAACAAAAACTGGTTCTTATCCTTTGTATTATGAGTAAGTAACAAAAACTGGTTCTTATCCTTTGTATTATGAGTAAGTAACAAAAACTGGTTCTTATCCGATGTATCATGAGTAAGTAACAAAAACTGACATGAAAGGAAAGAAAAACCCTTTTTTTTGTAACAACAACAAAAGGGTTTATTCAATTAGGTTGAAGAAAGTTTGGCAGTGTCCGACTGAGAAAATTAAGAGTTAGAAAATTCTTTGGCTGCTGAAAGTCTGTCAGCAGTTATCTTCTGGCGAAGATAGTTGATATGCTTGAGCGTCTAGTCGACATGGACAGGAGAGATAAGCGTCGTTCTGAAATCTCTCTGCTGAGCGACCTTGATTTCCAAAGAGACTGAAGTAGTTCTTCAGGGGACAGATGAAATCAATGCGCCCTGCAAGCTGATTGGTCAGCGTGCAACCAAATTGCATAACAGGGACATTTCTCCGAGAGAGAAAATAAGACTACTACAGTCTAAGGTTCTGCAAAAGGTCTGTAAGTGTTGACGTTTTATTTAATTTCCTATATGTAATATTACTAAACACAATATCTTTTTAGCTTGTATTGTAATCTTGTATTATAGATATCATCGTATCTAACCTATTATGTTTTTAAGAAATATAAAAATTATTGGGAGTATATTTAGTGGGTACTCTTATAGAGAACGACCCGTGTTTCTGTGACTTTGTGCCGTCAACGTTCGGGCAGGTCTCGGAAGCAGCTGAGAGTTGACGAAACTATTAACCAATAAGGTAACATTAGGCAATCAGGTTGCAGAAAGCCGAGGATAATTTTTAAGAAATATAAAAATTATTAGAAATATATTTATTGATACTCCCAATGGGAAGTAAATATGAATATGTTTAGTGGTTACTCTTATAAAGAACGACCCGCGTTTCCGTGACTTTGTGCCATCAACGTTCGGGCAGGTCTCGGATGTGCCTGAGAGTTGACGAAACTATTAACCATTAGGCATTCGACAATCAGGTTGCAGAAAGCAGATGATAACTTTCGAAAGAAATTAATTTCTACGATCTGTGTAAGCGCGTTAAATTTCCTGAAAGACTCATTCAGTATTGTCAGCAACAGTTACTTCTAGCGAAATACTAACCCTAACCCCTTACCCAGAAAATGTTAAAAAGAAACATCGAAAAAAAATTTTTTTTTTAAGAAATTTTAATTAAAGCAGTTGTTTTGTAGTTTGTTATAGTAAAAAAATATTTTTTTTAAAGAAATTTTAATTAAAGCAGTTGTTTTGTAGTTTGTTATAGTAAAAAAATTTTTTTTTTAAAGAAATTTTAATTAAAGCAGTTGTTTTGTAGTTTGTTATAGTAAAAAAAAATTTTTTTTTAAAGAAATTTTAATTAAAGCAGTTGTTTTGTAGTTTGTTATAGTAAAAAAGTTTTTTTTTAAAGAAATTTTAATTAAAGCAGTTGTTTTGTAGTTTGTTATAGTAAAAAAATATTTTTTTTAAAGAAATTTTAATTAAAGCAGTTGTTTTGTAGTTTGTTATAGTAAAAAAATATTTTTTTTTAAAGAAATTTTAATTAAAGCAGTTGTTTTGTAGTTTGTTATAGTAAAAAAATTTTTTTTTTAAAGAAATTTTAATTAAAGCATTTGTTTTGTAGTTTGTTATAGTAAAAAAATATTTTTTTTAAAGAAATTTTAATTAAAGCAGTTGTTTTGTAGTTTGTTATAGTAAAAAAATATTTTTTTTAAAGAAATTTTAATTAAAGCAGTTGTTTTGTAGTTTGTTATAGTAAAAAAATATTTTTTTTAAAGAAATTTTAATTAAAGCAGTTGTTTTGTAGTTTGTTATAGTAAAAAAATATTTTTTTTAAAGAAATTTTAATTAAAGCAGTTGTTTTGTAGTTTGTTATAGTAAAAAAATTTTTTTTTAAAGAAATTTTAATTAAAGCAGTTGTTTTGTAGTTTGTTATAGTAAAAATGAATTTTTTTAAAAGAAATTTTAATTAAAGCAGTTGTTTTGTAGTTTGTTATAGTAAAAAAAATTTTTTTTAAAGAAATTTTAATTAAAGCAGTTGTTTTGTAGTTTGTTATAGTAAAAATGAATTTTTTTTAAAGAAATTTTAATTAAAGCAGTTGTTTTGTAGTTTGTTATAGTAAAAAAAATTTTTTTTAAAGAAATTTTAATTAAAGCAGTTGTTTTGTAGTTTGTTATAGTAAAAAAATATTTTTTTTAAAGAAATTTTAATTAAAGCAGTTGTTTTGTAGTTTGTTATAGTAAAAAAAATTTTTTTTAAAGAAATTTTAATTAAAGCAGTTGTTTTGTAGTTTGTTATAGTAAAAATGAATTTTTTTTAAAGAAATTTTAATTAAAGCAGTTGTTTTGTAGTTTGTTATAGTAAAAAATTTTTTTTTTAAAGAAATTTTAATTAAAGCAGTTGTTTTGTAGTTTGTTAAAGTAAAAATGAATTTTTTTTAAAGAAATTTTAATTAAAGCAGTTGTTTTGTAGTTTGTTATAGTAAAAAAATATTTTTTTTAAAGAAATTTTAATTAAAACAGTTGTTTTGTTGTTTGTTATAGTAAAAATATTTTTTTTTAAAGAAATTTTAATTAAAGCAGTTGTTTTGTAGTTTGTTATAGTAAAAAAATATTTTTTTTTAAAGAAATTTTAATTAAAACAGTTGTTTTGTAGTTTGTTATAGTAAAAAAATAATTTTTTTAAAGAAATTTTAATTAAAGCAGTTGTTTTGTAGTTTGTTATAGTAAAAAAATAATTTTTTTAAAGAAATTTTAATTAAAGCAGTTGTTTTGTAGTTTGTTATAGTAAAAATAAATTTTTTTTTAAAGAAATTTTAATTAAAGCAGTTGTTTTGTAGTTTGTTATAGTAAAAATAATTTTTTTTTTAAAGAAATTTTAATTAAAACAGTTGTTTTGTAGTTTGTTATAGTAAAAAAATAATTTTTTTAAAGAAATTTTAATTAAAGCAGTTGTTTTGTAGTTTGTTATAGTAAAAATAAATTTTTTTAAAGAAATTTTAATTAAAACAGTTGTTTTGTAGTTTGTTATAGTAAAAAAAATTTTTTTTAAAGAAATTTTAATTAAAGCAGTTGTTTTGTAGTTTGTTACAGTAAAATAATTTTTTTTTTAAAGAAATTTTAATTAAAGCAGTTGTTTTGTAGTTTGTTATAGTAAAATAATTTTTTTAAAGAAATTTTAATTAAAGCAGTTGTTTTGTAGTTTGTTATAGTAAAAAAATATTTTTTTTAAAGAAATTTTAATTAAAACAGTTGTTTTGTAGTTTGTTATAGTAAAAATAAATTTTTTTTAAAGAAATTTTAATTAAAACAGTTGTTTTGTAGTTTGTTATAGTAAAAAAATATTTTTTTTTAAAGAAATTTTAATTAAAACAGTTGTTTTGTAGTTTGTTATAGTAAAAATAAATTTTTTTAAAGAAATTTTAATTAAAACAGTTGTTTTGTAGTTTGTTATAGTACAAAAAATTTTTTTAAAAGAAATTTTAATTAAAGCAGTTGTTTTGTAGTTTGTTACAGTAAAATAATTTTTTTTTTAAAGAAATTTTAATTAAAGCAGTTGTTTTGTAGTTTGCTATAGTAAAATAATTTTTTTAAAGAAATTTTAATTAAAGCAGTTGTTTTGTAGTTTGTTATAGTAAAAAAATTTTTTTTTAAAGAAATTTTAATTAAAGCAGTTGTTTTGTAGTTTGTTATAGTAAAAATGAATTTTTTTAAAAGAAATTTTAATTAAAGCAGTTGTTTTGTAGTTTGTTATAGTAAAAAAAATTTTTTTTAAAGAAATTTTAATTAAAGCAGTTGTTTTGTAGTTTGTTATAGTAAAAATGAATTTTTTTTAAAGAAATTTTAATTAAAGCAGTTGTTTTGTAGTTTGTTATAGTAAAAAAAATTTTTTTTAAAGAAATTTTAATTAAAGCAGTTGTTTTGTAGTTTGTTATAGTAAAAAAATATTTTTTTTAAAGAAATTTTAATTAAAGCAGTTGTTTTGTAGTTTGTTATAGTAAAAAAAATTTTTTTTAAAGAAATTTTAATTAAAGCAGTTGTTTTGTAGTTTGTTATAGTAAAAATGAATTTTTTTTAAAGAAATTTTAATTAAAGCAGTTGTTTTGTAGTTTGTTATAGTAAAAAAATTTTTTTTTAAAGAAATTTTAATTAAAGCAGTTGTTTTGTAGTTTGTTAAAGTAAAAATGAATTTTTTTTAAAGAAATTTTAATTAAAGCAGTTGTTTTGTAGTTTGTTATAGTAAAAAAATATTTTTTTTAAAGAAATTTTAATTAAAACAGTTGTTTTGTTGTTTGTTATAGTAAAAATATTTTTTTTTAAAGAAATTTTAATTAAAGCAGTTGTTTTGTAGTTTGTTATAGTAAAAAAATATTTTTTTTTAAAGAAATTTTAATTAAAACAGTTGTTTTGTAGTTTGTTATAGTAAAAAAATAATTTTTTTAAAGAAATTTTAATTAAAGCAGTTGTTTTGTAGTTTGTTATAGTAAAAAAATAATTTTTTTAAAGAAATTTTAATTAAAGCAGTTGTTTTGTAGTTTGTTATAGTAAAAATAAATTTTTTTTTAAAGAAATTTTAATTAAAGCAGTTGTTTTGTAGTTTGTTATAGTAAAAATAATTTTTTTTTTAAAGAAATTTTAATTAAAACAGTTGTTTTGTAGTTTGTTATAGTAAAAAAATAATTTTTTTAAAGAAATTTTAATTAAAGCAGTTGTTTTGTAGTTTGTTATAGTAAAAATAAATTTTTTTAAAGAAATTTTAATTAAAACAGTTGTTTTGTAGTTTGTTATAGTAAAAAAAATTTTTTTTAAAGAAATTTTAATTAAAGCAGTTGTTTTGTAGTTTGTTACAGTAAAATAATTTTTTTTTTAAAGAAATTTTAATTAAAGCAGTTGTTTTGTAGTTTGCTATAGTAAAATAATTTTTTTAAAGAAATTTTAATTAAAGCAGTTGTTTTGTAGTTTGTTATAGTAAAAAAATATTTTTTTTAAAGAAATTTTAATTAAAACAGTTGTTTTGTAGTTTGTAATAGTAAAAATAAATTTTTTTTTAAAGAAATTTTAATTAAAACAGTTGTTTTGTAGTTTGTTATAGTGAAAATAAATTTTTTTTTAAAGAAATTTTAATTAAAGCAGTTGTTTTGTAGTTTGTTATAGTAAAAAAATATTTTTTTTAAAGAAATTTTAATTAAAGCAGTTGTTTTGTAGTTTGTTATAGTAAAAAAGTTTTTTTTTAAAGAAATTTTAATTAAAGCAGTTGTTTTGTAGTTTGTTATAGTAAAATTGAATTTTTTTTAAAGAAATTTTAATTAAAGCAGTTGTTTTGTAGTTTGTTATAGTAAAAAAAATTTTTTTTAAAGAAATTTTAATTAAAGCAGTTGTTTTGTAGTTTGTTATAGTAAAAATAAATTTTTTTAAAGAAATTTTAATTAAAGCAGTTTTGTAGTTTGTTATAGTAAAAAAAATTTTTTTTTAAGAAATTTTAATTAAAGCAGTTGTTTTGTAGTTTGTTATAGTAAAAAAATATTTTTTTTAAAGAAATTTTAATTAAAGCAGTTGTTTTGTAGTTTGTTATAGTAAAAAAAATTTTTTTTTTTAAAGAAATTTTAATTAAAGCAGTTGTTTTGTAGTTTGTTATAGTAAAAAAAAATTTTTTTTTAAAGAAATTTTAATTAAAGCAGTTGTTTTGTAGTTTGTTATAGTAAAAAAGTTTTTTTTTAAAGAAATTTTAATTAAAGCAGTTGTTTTGTAGTTTGTTATAGTAAAAAAATATTTTTTTTAAAGAAATTTTAATTAAAGCAGTTGTTTTGTAGTTTGTTATAGTAAAAAAATATTTTTTTTTAAAGAAATTTTAATTAAAGCAGTTGTTTTGTAGTTTGTTATAGTAAAAAAATTTTTTTTTTAAAGAAATTTTAATTAAAGCATTTGTTTTGTAGTTTGTTATAGTAAAAAAATATTTTTTTTAAAGAAATTTTAATTAAAGCAGTTGTTTTGTAGTTTGTTATAGTAAAAAAATATTTTTTTTAAAGAAATTTTAATTAAAGCAGTTGTTTTGTAGTTTGTTATAGTAAAAAAATATTTTTTTTAAAGAAATTTTAATTAAAGCAGTTGTTTTGTAGTTTGTTATAGTAAAAAAATATTTTTTTTAAAGAAATTTTAATTAAAGCAGTTGTTTTGTAGTTTGTTATAGTAAAAATGAATTTTTTTTAAAGAAATTTTAATTAAAGCAGTTGTTTTGTAGTTTGTTATAGTAAAAAAAATTTTTTTTAAAGAAATTTTAATTAAAGCAGTTGTTTTGTAGTTTGTTATAGTAAAAAAATATTTTTTTTAAAGAAATTTTAATTAAAGCAGTTGTTTTGTAGTTTGTTATAGTAAAAAAAATTTTTTTTAAAGAAATTTTAATTAAAGCAGTTGTTTTGTAGTTTGTTATAGTAAAAATGAATTTTTTTTAAAGAAATTTTAATTAAAGCAGTTGTTTTGTAGTTTGTTATAGTAAAAAATTTTTTTTTTAAAGAAATTTTAATTAAAGCAGTTGTTTTGTAGTTTGTTAAAGTAAAAATGAATTTTTTTTAAAGAAATTTTAATTAAAGCAGTTGTTTTGTAGTTTGTTATAGTAAAAAAATATTTTTTTTAAAGAAATTTTAATTAAAACAGTTGTTTTGTTGTTTGTTATAGTAAAAATATTTTTTTTTAAAGAAATTTTAATTAAAGCAGTTGTTTTGTAGTTTGTTATAGTAAAAAAATATTTTTTTTTAAAGAAATTTTAATTAAAACAGTTGTTTTGTAGTTTGTTATAGTAAAAAAATAATTTTTTTAAAGAAATTTTAATTAAAGCAGTTGTTTTGTAGTTTGTTATAGTAAAAAAATAATTTTTTTAAAGAAATTTTAATTAAAGCAGTTGTTTTGTAGTTTGTTATAGTAAAAATAAATTTTTTTTTAAAGAAATTTTAATTAAAGCAGTTGTTTTGTAGTTTGTTATAGTAAAAATAATTTTTTTTTTAAAGAAATTTTAATTAAAACAGTTGTTTTGTAGTTTGTTATAGTAAAAAAATAATTTTTTTAAAGAAATTTTAATTAAAGCAGTTGTTTTGTAGTTTGTTATAGTAAAAATAAATTTTTTTAAAGAAATTTTAATTAAAACAGTTGTTTTGTAGTTTGTTATAGTAAAAAAAATTTTTTTTAAAGAAATTTTAATTAAAGCAGTTGTTTTGTAGTTTGTTACAGTAAAATAATTTTTTTTTTAAAGAAATTTTAATTAAAGCAGTTGTTTTGTAGTTTGTTATAGTAAAATAATTTTTTTAAAGAAATTTTAATTAAAGCAGTTGTTTTGTAGTTTGTTATAGTAAAAAAATATTTTTTTTAAAGAAATTTTAATTAAAACAGTTGTTTTGTAGTTTGTTATAGTAAAAATAAATTTTTTTTAAAGAAATTTTAATTAAAACAGTTGTTTTGTAGTTTGTTATAGTAAAAAAATATTTTTTTTTAAAGAAATTTTAATTAAAACAGTTGTTTTGTAGTTTGTTATAGTAAAAATAAATTTTTTTAAAGAAATTTTAATTAAAACAGTTGTTTTGTAGTTTGTTATAGTACAAAAAATTTTTTTAAAAGAAATTTTAATTAAAGCAGTTGTTTTGTAGTTTGTTACAGTAAAATAATTTTTTTTTTAAAGAAATTTTAATTAAAGCAGTTGTTTTGTAGTTTGCTATAGTAAAATAATTTTTTTAAAGAAATTTTAATTAAAGCAGTTGTTTTGTAGTTTGTTATAGTAAAAAAATTTTTTTTTAAAGAAATTTTAATTAAAGCAGTTGTTTTGTAGTTTGTTATAGTAAAAATGAATTTTTTTAAAAGAAATTTTAATTAAAGCAGTTGTTTTGTAGTTTGTTATAGTAAAAAAAATTTTTTTTAAAGAAATTTTAATTAAAGCAGTTGTTTTGTAGTTTGTTATAGTAAAAATGAATTTTTTTTAAAGAAATTTTAATTAAAGCAGTTGTTTTGTAGTTTGTTATAGTAAAAAAAATTTTTTTTAAAGAAATTTTAATTAAAGCAGTTGTTTTGTAGTTTGTTATAGTAAAAAAATATTTTTTTTAAAGAAATTTTAATTAAAGCAGTTGTTTTGTAGTTTGTTATAGTAAAAAAAATTTTTTTTAAAGAAATTTTAATTAAAGCAGTTGTTTTGTAGTTTGTTATAGTAAAAATGAATTTTTTTTAAAGAAATTTTAATTAAAGCAGTTGTTTTGTAGTTTGTTATAGTAAAAAATTTTTTTTTTAAAGAAATTTTAATTAAAGCAGTTGTTTTGTAGTTTGTTAAAGTAAAAATGAATTTTTTTTAAAGAAATTTTAATTAAAGCAGTTGTTTTGTAGTTTGTTATAGTAAAAAAATATTTTTTTTAAAGAAATTTTAATTAAAACAGTTGTTTTGTTGTTTGTTATAGTAAAAATATTTTTTTTTAAAGAAATTTTAATTAAAGCAGTTGTTTTGTAGTTTGTTATAGTAAAAAAATATTTTTTTTTAAAGAAATTTTAATTAAAACAGTTGTTTTGTAGTTTGTTATAGTAAAAAAATAATTTTTTTAAAGAAATTTTAATTAAAGCAGTTGTTTTGTAGTTTGTTATAGTAAAAAAATAATTTTTTTAAAGAAATTTTAATTAAAGCAGTTGTTTTGTAGTTTGTTATAGTAAAAATAAATTTTTTTTTAAAGAAATTTTAATTAAAGCAGTTGTTTTGTAGTTTGTTATAGTAAAAATAATTTTTTTTTTAAAGAAATTTTAATTAAAACAGTTGTTTTGTAGTTTGTTATAGTAAAAAAATAATTTTTTTAAAGAAATTTTAATTAAAGCAGTTGTTTTGTAGTTTGTTATAGTAAAAATAAATTTTTTTAAAGAAATTTTAATTAAAACAGTTGTTTTGTAGTTTGTTATAGTAAAAAAAATTTTTTTTAAAGAAATTTTAATTAAAGCAGTTGTTTTGTAGTTTGTTACAGTAAAATAATTTTTTTTTTAAAGAAATTTTAATTAAAGCAGTTGTTTTGTAGTTTGTTATAGTAAAATAATTTTTTTAAAGAAATTTTAATTAAAGCAGTTGTTTTGTAGTTTGTTATAGTAAAAAAATATTTTTTTTAAAGAAATTTTAATTAAAACAGTTGTTTTGTAGTTTGTTATAGTAAAAATAAATTTTTTTTAAAGAAATTTTAATTAAAACAGTTGTTTTGTAGTTTGTTATAGTAAAAAAATATTTTTTTTTAAAGAAATTTTAATTAAAACAGTTGTTTTGTAGTTTGTTATAGTAAAAATAAATTTTTTTAAAGAAATTTTAATTAAAACAGTTGTTTTGTAGTTTGTTATAGTACAAAAAATTTTTTTAAAAGAAATTTTAATTAAAGCAGTTGTTTTGTAGTTTGTTACAGTAAAATAATTTTTTTTTTAAAGAAATTTTAATTAAAGCAGTTGTTTTGTAGTTTGCTATAGTAAAATAATTTTTTTAAAGAAATTTTAATTAAAGCAGTTGTTTTGTAGTTTGTTATAGTAAAAAAATTTTTTTTTAAAGAAATTTTAATTAAAGCAGTTGTTTTGTAGTTTGTTATAGTAAAAATGAATTTTTTTAAAAGAAATTTTAATTAAAGCAGTTGTTTTGTAGTTTGTTATAGTAAAAAAAATTTTTTTTAAAGAAATTTTAATTAAAGCAGTTGTTTTGTAGTTTGTTATAGTAAAAATGAATTTTTTTTAAAGAAATTTTAATTAAAGCAGTTGTTTTGTAGTTTGTTATAGTAAAAAAAATTTTTTTTAAAGAAATTTTAATTAAAGCAGTTGTTTTGTAGTTTGTTATAGTAAAAAAATATTTTTTTTAAAGAAATTTTAATTAAAGCAGTTGTTTTGTAGTTTGTTATAGTAAAAAAAATTTTTTTTAAAGAAATTTTAATTAAAGCAGTTGTTTTGTAGTTTGTTATAGTAAAAATGAATTTTTTTTAAAGAAATTTTAATTAAAGCAGTTGTTTTGTAGTTTGTTATAGTAAAAAAATTTTTTTTTAAAGAAATTTTAATTAAAGCAGTTGTTTTGTAGTTTGTTAAAGTAAAAATGAATTTTTTTTAAAGAAATTTTAATTAAAGCAGTTGTTTTGTAGTTTGTTATAGTAAAAAAATATTTTTTTTAAAGAAATTTTAATTAAAACAGTTGTTTTGTTGTTTGTTATAGTAAAAATATTTTTTTTTAAAGAAATTTTAATTAAAGCAGTTGTTTTGTAGTTTGTTATAGTAAAAAAATATTTTTTTTTAAAGAAATTTTAATTAAAACAGTTGTTTTGTAGTTTGTTATAGTAAAAAAATAATTTTTTTAAAGAAATTTTAATTAAAGCAGTTGTTTTGTAGTTTGTTATAGTAAAAAAATAATTTTTTTAAAGAAATTTTAATTAAAGCAGTTGTTTTGTAGTTTGTTATAGTAAAAATAAATTTTTTTTTAAAGAAATTTTAATTAAAGCAGTTGTTTTGTAGTTTGTTATAGTAAAAATAATTTTTTTTTTAAAGAAATTTTAATTAAAACAGTTGTTTTGTAGTTTGTTATAGTAAAAAAATAATTTTTTTAAAGAAATTTTAATTAAAGCAGTTGTTTTGTAGTTTGTTATAGTAAAAATAAATTTTTTTAAAGAAATTTTAATTAAAACAGTTGTTTTGTAGTTTGTTATAGTAAAAAAAATTTTTTTTAAAGAAATTTTAATTAAAGCAGTTGTTTTGTAGTTTGTTACAGTAAAATAATTTTTTTTTTAAAGAAATTTTAATTAAAGCAGTTGTTTTGTAGTTTGTTATAGTAAAATAATTTTTTTAAAGAAATTTTAATTAAAGCAGTTGTTTTGTAGTTTGTTATAGTAAAAAAATATTTTTTTTAAAGAAATTTTAATTAAAGCAGTTGTTTTGTAGTTTGTTATAGTAAAAATAAATTTTTTTTAAAGAAATTTTAATTAAAACAGTTGTTTTGTAGTTTGTTATAGTAAAAAAATATTTTTTTTTAAAGAAATTTTAATTAAAACAGTTGTTTTGTAGTTTGTTATAGTAAAAATAAATTTTTTTAAAGAAATTTTAATTAAAACAGTTGTTTTGTAGTTTGTTATAGTACAAAAAATTTTTTTAAAAGAAATTTTAATTAAAGCAGTTGTTTTGTAGTTTGTTACAGTAAAATAATTTTTTTTTTAAAGAAATTTTAATTAAAGCAGTTGTTTTGTAGTTTGCTATAGTAAAATAATTTTTTTAAAGAAATTTTAATTAAAGCAGTTGTTTTGTAGTTTGTTATAGTAAAAAAATATTTTTTTTAAAGAAATTTTAATTAAAACAGTTGTTTTGTAGTTTGTAATAGTAAAAATAAATTTTTTTTTAAAGAAATTTTAATTAAAACAGTTGTTTTGTAGTTTGTTATAGTGAAAATAAATTTTTTTTTAAAGAAATTTTAATTAAAGCAGTTGTTTTGTAGTTTGTTATAGTAAAAAAATATTTTTTTTAAAGAAATTTTAATTAAAGCAGTTGTTTTGTAGTTTGTTATAGTAAAAAAGTTTTTTTTTAAAGAAATTTTAATTAAAGCAGTTGTTTTGTAGTTTGTTATAGTAAAATTGAATTTTTTTTAAAGAAATTTTAATTAAAGCAGTTGTTTTGTAGTTTGTTATAGTAAAAAAAATTTTTTTTAAAGAAATTTTAATTAAAGCAGTTGTTTTGTAGTTTGTTATAGTAAAAATAAATTTTTTTAAAGAAATTTT
Organism: Sepiola atlantica; assembly: GCA_963556195.1. Classification (NCBI taxonomy): domain Eukaryota; kingdom Metazoa; phylum Mollusca; class Cephalopoda; order Sepiida; family Sepiolidae; genus Sepiola; species Sepiola atlantica. The sequence goes on along the minus strand of OY744549.1, from coordinate 60,969,527 downwards.
AATTAAAGCAGTTTTGTAGTTTGTTATAGTAAAAAAAATTTTTTTTTAAGAAATTTTAATTAAAGCAGTTGTTTTGTAGTTTGTTATAGTAAAAAAATATTTTTTTTAAAGAAATTTTAATTAAAGCAGTTGTTTTGTAGTTTGTTATAGTAAAAAAAATTTTTTTTTTTAAAGAAATTTTAATTAAAGCAGTTGTTTTGTAGTTTGTTATAGTAAAAAAAAATTTTTTTTTAAAGAAATTTTAATTAAAGCAGTTGTTTTGTAGTTTGTTATAGTAAAAAAGTTTTTTTTTAAAGAAATTTTAATTAAAGCAGTTGTTTTGTAGTTTGTTATAGTAAAAAAATATTTTTTTTAAAGAAATTTTAATTAAAGCAGTTGTTTTGTAGTTTGTTATAGTAAAAAAATATTTTTTTTTAAAGAAATTTTAATTAAAGCATTTGTTTTGTAGTTTGTTATAGTAAAAAAATATTTTTTTTAAAGAAATTTTAATTAAAGCAGTTGTTTTGTAGTTTGTTATAGTAAAAAAATATTTTTTTTAAAGAAATTTTAATTAAAGCAGTTGTTTTGTAGTTTGTTATAGTAAAAAAATATTTTTTTTAAAGAAATTTTAATTAAAGCAGTTGTTTTGTAGTTTGTTATAGTAAAAAAATATTTTTTTTAAAGAAATTTTAATTAAAGCAGTTGTTTTGTAGTTTGTTATAGTAAAAAAATTTTTTTTTAAAGAAATTTTAATTAAAGCAGTTGTTTTGTAGTTTGTTATAGTAAAAATGAATTTTTTTAAAAGAAATTTTAATTAAAGCAGTTGTTTTGTAGTTTGTTATAGTAAAAAAAATTTTTTTTAAAGAAATTTTAATTAAAGCAGTTGTTTTGTAGTTTGTTATAGTAAAAATGAATTTTTTTTAAAGAAATTTTAATTAAAGCAGTTGTTTTGTAGTTTGTTATAGTAAAAAAAATTTTTTTTAAAGAAATTTTAATTAAAGCAGTTGTTTTGTAGTTTGTTATAGTAAAAAAATATTTTTTTTAAAAGAAATTTTAATTAAAGCAGTTGTTTTGTAGTTTGTTATAGTAAAAAAAATTTTTTTTAAAGAAATTTTAATTGAAGCAGTTGTTTTGTAGTTTGTTATAGTAAAAATGAATTTTTTTTAAAGAAATTTTAATTAAAGCAGTTGTTTTGTAGTTTGTTATAGTAAAAAAATTTTTTTTTAAAGAAATTTTAATTAAAGCAGTTGTTTTGTAGTTTGTTAAAGTAAAAATGAATTTTTTTTAAAGAAATTTTAATTAAAGCAGTTGTTTTGTAGTTTGTTATAGTAAAAAAATATTTTTTTTAAAGAAATTTTAATTAAAACAGTTGTTTTGTTGTTTGTTATAGTAAAAATATTTTTTTTTAAAGAAATTTTAATTAAAGCAGTTGTTTTGTAGTTTGTTATAGTAAAAAAATATTTTTTTTTAAAGAAATTTTAATTAAAACAGTTGTTTTGTAGTTTGTTATAGTAAAAAAATAATTTTTTTAAAGAAATTTTAATTAAAGCAGTTGTTTTGTAGTTTGTTATAGTAAAAAAATAATTTTTTTAAAGAAATTTTAATTAAAGCAGTTGTTTTGTAGTTTGTTATAGTAAAAATAAATTTTTTTTTAAAGAAATTTTAATTAAAGCAGTTGTTTTGTAGTTTGTTATAGTAAAAATAATTTTTTTTTTAAAGAAATTTTAATTAAAACAGTTGTTTTGTAGTTTGTTATAGTAAAAAAATAATTTTTTTAAAGAAATTTTAATTAAAGCAGTTGTTTTGTAGTTTGTTATAGTAAAAATAAATTTTTTTAAAGAAATTTTAATTAAAACAGTTGTTTTGTAGTTTGTTATAGTAAAAAAAATTTTTTTTAAAGAAATTTTAATTAAAGCAGTTGTTTTGTAGTTTGTTACAGTAAAATAATTTTTTTTTTAAAGAAATTTTAATTAAAGCAGTTGTTTTGTAGTTTGTTATAGTAAAATAATTTTTTTAAAGAAATTTTAATTAAAGCAGTTGTTTTGTAGTTTGTTATAGTAAAAAAATATTTTTTTTAAAGAAATTTTAATTAAAACAGTTGTTTTGTAGTTTGTTATAGTAAAAATAAATTTTTTTTAAAGAAATTTTAATTAAAACAGTTGTTTTGTAGTTTGTTATAGTAAAAAAATATTTTTTTTTAAAGAAATTTTAATTAAAACAGTTGTTTTGTAGTTTGTTATAGTAAAAATAAATTTTTTTAAAGAAATTTTAATTAAAACAGTTGTTTTGTAGTTTGTTATAGTACAAAAAATTTTTTTAAAAGAAATTTTAATTAAAGCAGTTGTTTTGTAGTTTGTTACAGTAAAATAATTTTTTTTTTAAAGAAATTTTAATTAAAGCAGTTGTTTTGTAGTTTGCTATAGTAAAATAATTTTTTTAAAGAAATTTTAATTAAAGCAGTTGTTTTGTAGTTTGTTATAGTAAAAAAATATTTTTTTTAAAGAAATTTTAATTAAAACAGTTGTTTTGTAGTTTGTAATAGTAAAAATAAATTTTTTTTTAAAGAAATTTTAATTAAAACAGTTGTTTTGTAGTTTGTTATAGTGAAAATAAATTTTTTTTTAAAGAAATTTTAATTAAAGCAGTTGTTTTGTAGTTTGTTATAGTAAAAAAATATTTTTTTTAAAGAAATTTTAATTAAAGCAGTTGTTTTGTAGTTTGTTATAGTAAAAAAGTTTTTTTTTAAAGAAATTTTAATTAAAGCAGTTGTTTTGTAGTTTGTTATAGTAAAATTGAATTTTTTTTAAAGAAATTTTAATTAAAGCAGTTGTTTTGTAGTTTGTTATAGTAAAAAAAATTTTTTTTAAAGAAATTTTAATTAAAGCAGTTGTTTTGTAGTTTGTTATAGTAAAAATAAAATTTTTTAAAGAAATTTTAATTAAAGCAGTTTTGTAGTTTGTTATAGTAAAAAAAATTTTTTTTTAAGAAATTTTAATTAAAGCAGTTGTTTTGTAGTTTGTTATAGTAAAAAAATATTTTTTTTAAAGAAATTTTAATTAAAGCAGTTGTTTTGTAGTTTGTTATAGTAAAAAAAATTTTTTTTTTAAAGAAATTTTAATTAAAGCAGTTGTTTTGTAGTTTGTTATAGTAAAAAAATATTTTTTTTAAAGAAATTTTAATTAAAACAGTTGTTTTGTAGTTTGTTATAGTAAAAATAATTTTTTTTAAAGAAATTTTAATTAAAGCAGTTGTTTTGTAGTTTGTTATAGTAAAAAAATATTTTTTTTTAAAGAAATTTTAATTAAAACAGTTGTTTTGTAGTTTGTTATAGTAAAAAAATAATTTTTTTAAAGAAATTTTAATTAAAGCAGTTGTTTTGTAGTTTGTTATAGTAAAAAAATAATTTTTTTAAAGAAATTTTAATTAAAGCAGTTGTTTTGTAGTTTGTTATAGTAAAAATAAATTTTTTTTTAAAGAAATTTTAATTAAAGCAGTTGTTTTGTAGTTTGTTATAGTAAAAAAATATTTTTTTTAAAGAAATTTTAATTAAAGCAGTTGTTTTGTAGTTTGTTATAGTAAAAATAAATTTTTTTAAAAGAAATTTTAATTAAAGCAGTTGTTTTGTAGTTTGTTATAGTAAAAAAAAATTTTTTTTAAAGAAATTTTAATTTAAGCAGTTGTTTTGTAGTTTGTTATAGTAAAAAAATATTTTTTTTAAAGAAATTTTAATTAAAGCAGTTGTTTTGTAGTTTGTTATAGTAAAAAAATATTTTTTTTAAAGAAATTTTAATTAAAGCAGTTGTTTTGTAGTTTGTTATAGTAAAAATAAATTTTTTTTTAAAGAAATTTTAATTAAAACAGTTGTTTTGTAGTTTGTTATAGTAAAATAATTTTTTTAAAGAAATTTTAATTAAAGCAGTTGTTTTGTAGTTTGTTATAGTAAAAAAATATTTTTTTTAAAGAAATTTTAATTAAAACAGTTGTTTTGTAGTTTGTTATAGTAAAAATAAATTTTTTTTAAAGAAATTTTAATTAAAACAGTTGTTTTGTAGTTTGTTATAGTAAAAAAATATTTTTTTTTAAAGAAATTTTAATTAAAACAGTTGTTTTGTAGTTTGTTATAGTAAAAATAAATTTTTTTAAAGAAATTTTAATTAAAACAGTTGTTTTGTAGTTTGTTATAGTACAAAAAATTTTTTTAAAAGAAATTTTAATTAAAGCAGTTGTTTTGTAGTTTGTTACAGTAAAATAATTTTTTTTTTAAAGAAATTTTAATTAAAGCAGTTGTTTTGTAGTTTGCTATAGTAAAATAATTTTTTTAAAGAAATTTTAATTAAAGCAGTTGTTTTGTAGTTTGTTATAGTAAAAAAATATTTTTTTTAAAGAAATTTTAATTAAAACAGTTGTTTTGTAGTTTGTAATAGTAAAAATAAATTTTTTTTTAAAGAAATTTTAATTAAAACAGTTGTTTTGTAGTTTGTTATAGTGAAAATAAATTTTTTTTTAAAGAAATTTTAATTAAAGCAGTTGTTTTGTAGTTTGTTATAGTAAAAAAATATTTTTTTTAAAGAAATTTTAATTAAAGCAGTTGTTTTGTAGTTTGTTATAGTAAAAAAGTTTTTTTTTAAAGAAATTTTAATTAAAGCAGTTGTTTTGTAGTTTGTTATAGTAAAATTGAATTTTTTTTAAAGAAATTTTAATTAAAGCAGTTGTTTTGTAGTTTGTTATAGTAAAAAAAATTTTTTTTAAAGAAATTTTAATTAAAGCAGTTGTTTTGTAGTTTGTTATAGTAAAAATAAAATTTTTTAAAGAAATTTTAATTAAAGCAGTTTTGTAGTTTGTTATAGTAAAAAAAATTTTTTTTTAAGAAATTTTAATTAAAGCAGTTGTTTTGTAGTTTGTTATAGTAAAAAAATATTTTTTTTAAAGAAATTTTAATTAAAGCAGTTGTTTTGTAGTTTGTTATAGTAAAAAAAATTTTTTTTTTAAAGAAATTTTAATTAAAGCAGTTGTTTTGTAGTTTGTTATAGTAAAAAAATATTTTTTTTAAAGAAATTTTAATTAAAACAGTTGTTTTGTAGTTTGTTATAGTAAAAATAATTTTTTTTAAAGAAATTTTAATTAAAGCAGTTGTTTTGTAGTTTGTTATAGTAAAAAAATATTTTTTTTTAAAGAAATTTTAATTAAAACAGTTGTTTTGTAGTTTGTTATAGTAAAAAAATAATTTTTTTAAAGAAATTTTAATTAAAGCAGTTGTTTTGTAGTTTGTTATAGTAAAAAAATAATTTTTTTAAAGAAATTTTAATTAAAGCAGTTGTTTTGTAGTTTGTTATAGTAAAAATAAATTTTTTTTTAAAGAAATTTTAATTAAAGCAGTTGTTTTGTAGTTTGTTATAGTAAAAAAATATTTTTTTTAAAGAAATTTTAATTAAAGCAGTTGTTTTGTAGTTTGTTATAGTAAAAATAAATTTTTTTAAAAGAAATTTTAATTAAAGCAGTTGTTTTGTAGTTTGTTATAGTAAAAAAAATTTTTTTTTAAAGAAATTTTAATTTAAGCAGTTGTTTTGTAGTTTGTTATAGTAAAAAAATATTTTTTTTAAAGAAATTTTAATTAAAGCAGTTGTTTTGTAGTTTGTTATAGTAAAAAAATATTTTTTTTAAAGAAATTTTAATTAAAGCAGTTGTTTTGTAGTTTGTTATAGTAAAAATAAATTTTTTTTTAAAGAAATTTTAATTAAAACAGTTGTTTTGTAGTTTGTTATAGTAAAAAAATATTTTTTTTAAAGAAATTTTAATTAAAGCAGTTGTTTTGTAGTTTGTTATAGTAAAAAAATATTTTTTTTAAAGAAATTTTAATTAAAACAGTTGTTTTGTAGTTTGTTATAGTAAAAAAATAATTTTTTTAAAGAAATTTTAATTAAAGCAGTTGTTTTGTAGTTTGTTATAGTAAAAATAAATTTTTTTTTAAAGAAATTTTAATTAAAGCAGTTGTTTTGTAGTTTGTTATAGTAAAAAAATAATTTTTTTAAAGAAATTTTAATTAAAGCAGTTGTTTTGTAGTTTGTTATAGTAAAAATAATTTTTTTAAAGAAATTTTAATTAAAGCAGTTGTTTTGTAGTTTGTTATAGTAAAAAAATTTTTTTTAAAAGAAATTTTAATTAAAGCAGTTGTTTTGTAGTTTGTTACAGTAAAATAATTTTTTTTTTAAAGAAATTTTAATTAAAGCAGTTGTTTTGTAGTTTGTTATAGTAAAATAATTTTTTTAAAGAAATTTTAATTAAAGCAGTTGTTTTGTAGTTTGTTATAGTAAAAAAATAATTTTTTTAAAGAAATTTTAATTAAAGCAGTTGTTTTGTAGTTTGTTATAGTAAAAAAATATTTTTTTTAAAGAAATTTTAATTAAAGCAGTTGTTTTGTAGTTTGTTATAGTAAAAAAATATTTTTTTTAAAGAAATTTTAATTAAAGCAGTTGTTTTGTAGTTTGTTATAGTAAAAATAAATTTTTTTTTAAAGAAATTTTAATTAAAACAGTTGTTTTGTAGTTTGTTATAGTAAAAAAATAATTTTTTTAAAGAAATTTTAATTAAAGCAGTTGTTTTGTAGTTTGTTATAGTAAAAATAAATTTTTTTTAAAAGAAATTTTAATTAAAACAGTTGTTTTGTAGTTTGTTATAGTAAAAAAATAATTTTTTTAAAGAAATTTTAATTAAAGCAATTGTTTTGTAGTTTGTTATAGTAAAAATAAATTTTTTTAAAGAAATTTTAATTAAAACAGTTGTTTTGTAGTTTGTTATAGTAAAAAAATATTTTTTTTAAAGAAATTTTAATTAAAACAGTTGTTTTGTAGTTTGTAATAGTAAAAATAAATTTTTTTTTAAAGAAATTTTAATTAAAACAGTTGTTTTGTAGTTTGTTATAGTGAAAATAAATTTTTTTTTAAAGAAATTTTAATTAAAGCAGTTGTTTTGTAGTTTGTTATAGTAAAAAAATATTTTTTTTAAAGAAATTTTAATTAAAGCAGTTGTTTTGTAGTTTGTTATAGTAAAAAAGTTTTTTTTTAAAGAAATTTTAATTAAAGCAGTTGTTTTGTAGTTTGTTATAGTAAAATTGAATTTTTTTTAAAGAAATTTTAATTAAAGCAGTTGTTTTGTAGTTTGTTATAGTAAAAAAAATTTTTTTTAAAGAAATTTTAATTAAAGCAGTTGTTTTGTAGTTTGTTATAGTAAAAATAAAATTTTTTAAAGAAATTTTAATTAAAGCAGTTTTGTAGTTTGTTATAGTAAAAAAAATTTTTTTTTAAGAAATTTTAATTAAAGCAGTTGTTTTGTAGTTTGTTATAGTAAAAAAATATTTTTTTTAAAGAAATTTTAATTAAAGCAGTTGTTTTGTAGTTTGTTATAGTAAAAAAAATTTTTTTTTTAAAGAAATTTTAATTAAAGCAGTTGTTTTGTAGTTTGTTATAGTAAAAAAATATTTTTTTTAAAGAAATTTTAATTAAAACAGTTGTTTTGTAGTTTGTTATAGTAAAAATAATTTTTTTTAAAGAAATTTTAATTAAAGCAGTTGTTTTGTAGTTTGTTATAGTAAAAAAATATTTTTTTTTAAAGAAATTTTAATTAAAACAGTTGTTTTGTAGTTTGTTATAGTAAAAAAATAATTTTTTTAAAGAAATTTTAATTAAAGCAGTTGTTTTGTAGTTTGTTATAGTAAAAAAATAATTTTTTTAAAGAAATTTTAATTAAAGCAGTTGTTTTGTAGTTTGTTATAGTAAAAATAAATTTTTTTTTAAAGAAATTTTAATTAAAACAGTTGTTTTGTAGTTTGTTATAGTGAAAATAAATTTTTTTTTAAAGAAATTTTAATTAAAGCAGTTGTTTTGTAGTTTGTTATAGTAAAAAAATATTTTTTTTAAAGAAATTTTAATTAAAGCAGTTGTTTTGTAGTTTGTTATAGTAAAAAAGTTTTTTTTTAAAGAAATTTTAATTAAAGCAGTTGTTTTGTAGTTTGTTATAGTAAAATTGAATTTTTTTTAAAGAAATTTTAATTAAAGCAGTTGTTTTGTAGTTTGTTATAGTAAAAAAAATTTTTTTTAAAGAAATTTTAATTAAAGCAGTTGTTTTGTAGTTTGTTATAGTAAAAATAAAATTTTTTAAAGAAATTTTAATTAAAGCAGTTTTGTAGTTTGTTATAGTAAAAAAAATTTTTTTTTAAGAAATTTTAATTAAAGCAGTTGTTTTGTAGTTTGTTATAGTAAAAAAATATTTTTTTTAAAGAAATTTTAATTAAAGCAGTTGTTTTGTAGTTTGTTATAGTAAAAAAAATTTTTTTTTTAAAGAAATTTTAATTAAAGCAGTTGTTTTGTAGTTTGTTATAGTAAAAAAATATTTTTTTTAAAGAAATTTTAATTAAAACAGTTGTTTTGTAGTTTGTTATAGTAAAAATAATTTTTTTTAAAGAAATTTTAATTAAAGCAGTTGTTTTGTAGTTTGTTATAGTAAAAAAATATTTTTTTTTAAAGAAATTTTAATTAAAACAGTTGTTTTGTAGTTTGTTATAGTAAAAAAATAATTTTTTTAAAGAAATTTTAATTAAAGCAGTTGTTTTGTAGTTTGTTATAGTAAAAAAATAATTTTTTTAAAGAAATTTTAATTAAAGCAGTTGTTTTGTAGTTTGTTATAGTAAAAATAAATTTTTTTTTAAAGAAATTTTAATTAAAGCAGTTGTTTTGTAGTTTGTTATAGTAAAAAAATATTTTTTTTAAAGAAATTTTAATTAAAGCAGTTGTTTTGTAGTTTGTTATAGTAAAAATAAATTTTTTTAAAAGAAATTTTAATTAAAGCAGTTGTTTTGTAGTTTGTTATAGTAAAAAAAATTTTTTTTTAAAGAAATTTTAATTTAAGCAGTTGTTTTGTAGTTTGTTATAGTAAAAAAATATTTTTTTTAAAGAAATTTTAATTAAAGCAGTTGTTTTGTAGTTTGTTATAGTAAAAAAATATTTTTTTTAAAGAAATTTTAATTAAAGCAGTTGTTTTGTAGTTTGTTATAGTAAAAATAAATTTTTTTTTAAAGAAATTTTAATTAAAACAGTTGTTTTGTAGTTTGTTATAGTAAAAAAATATTTTTTTTAAAGAAATTTTAATTAAAGCAGTTGTTTTGTAGTTTGTTATAGTAAAAAAATATTTTTTTTAAAGAAATTTTAATTAAAACAGTTGTTTTGTAGTTTGTTATAGTAAAAAAATAATTTTTTTAAAGAAATTTTAATTAAAGCAGTTGTTTTGTAGTTTGTTATAGTAAAAATAAATTTTTTTTTAAAGAAATTTTAATTAAAGCAGTTGTTTTGTAGTTTGTTATAGTAAAAAAATAATTTTTTTAAAGAAATTTTAATTAAAGCAGTTGTTTTGTAGTTTGTTATAGTAAAAATAATTTTTTTAAAGAAATTTTAATTAAAGCAGTTGTTTTGTAGTTTGTTATAGTAAAAAAATTTTTTTTAAAAGAAATTTTAATTAAAGCAGTTGTTTTGTAGTTTGTTACAGTAAAATAATTTTTTTTTTAAAGAAATTTTAATTAAAGCAGTTGTTTTGTAGTTTGTTATAGTAAAATAATTTTTTTAAAGAAATTTTAATTAAAGCAGTTGTTTTGTAGTTTGTTATAGTAAAAAAATAATTTTTTTAAAGAAATTTTAATTAAAGCAGTTGTTTTGTAGTTTGTTATAGTAAAAAAATATTTTTTTTAAAGAAATTTTAATTAAAGCAGTTGTTTTGTAGTTTGTTATAGTAAAAAAATATTTTTTTTAAAGAAATTTTAATTAAAGCAGTTGTTTTGTAGTTTGTTATAGTAAAAATAAATTTTTTTTTAAAGAAATTTTAATTAAAACAGTTGTTTTGTAGTTTGTTATAGTAAAAAAATAATTTTTTTAAAGAAATTTTAATTAAAGCAGTTGTTTTGTAGTTTGTTATAGTAAAAATAAATTTTTTTTAAAAGAAATTTTAATTAAAACAGTTGTTTTGTAGTTTGTTATAGTAAAAAAATAATTTTTTTAAAGAAATTTTAATTAAAGCAATTGTTTTGTAGTTTGTTATAGTAAAAATAAATTTTTTTAAAGAAATTTTAATTAAAACAGTTGTTTTGTAGTTTGTTATAGTAAAAAAATATTTTTTTTAAAGAAATTTTAATTAAAACAGTTGTTTTGTAGTTTGTTATAGTAAAAAAATAATTTTTTTAAAGAAATTTTAATTAAAGCAGTTGTTTTGTAGTTTGTTATAGTAAAAATAAATTTTTTTTTAAAGAAATTTTAATTAAAACAGTTGTTTTGTAGTTTGTTATAGTAAAAAAATAATTTTTTTAAAGAAATTTTAATTAAAGCAGTTGTTTTGTAGTTTGTTATAGTAAAAATAAATTTTTTTAAAGAAATTTTAATTCAAGCAGTTGTTTTGTAGTTTGTTATAGTAAAAAAATATTTTTTTTAAAGAAATTTTAATTAAAACAGTTGTTTTGTAGTTTGTTATAGTAAAAAAATATTTTTTTTAAAGAAATTTTAATCAAAGCAGTTGTTTTGTAGTTTGTTATAGTAAAAAAAATTTTTTTTAAAAGAAATTTTAATTAAAGCAGTTGTTTTGTAGTTTGTTATAGTAAAATAATTTTTTTTTTAAAGAAATTTTAATTAAAGCAGTTGTTTTGTAGTTTGTTATAGTAAAATAATTTTTTTAAAGAAATTTTAATTAAAGCAGTTGTTTTGTAGTTTGTTATAGTAAAAAAATATTTTTTTTAAAGAAATTTTAATTAAAACAGTTGTTTTGTAGTTTGTTATAGTAAAAAAATAATTTTTTTAAAGAAATTTTAATTAAAGCAGTTGTTTTGTAGTTTGTTATAGTAAAAAAATATTTTTTTTAAAGAAATTTTAATTAAAACAGTTGTTTTGTAGTTTGTTATAGTAAAAAAATAATTTTTTTAAAGAAATTTTAATTAAAGCAGTTGTTTTGTAGTTTGTTATAGTAAAAAAATAATTTTTTTAAAGAAATTTTAATTAAAACAGTTGTTTTGTAGTTTGTTATAGTAAAAAAATTTTTTTTTTAAAGAAATTTTAATTAAAGCAGTTGTTTTGTAGTTTGTTATAGTAAAAATAATTTTTTTTAAAGAAATTTTAATTAAAACAGTTGTTTTGTAGTTTGTTATAGTAAAAAAATAATTTTTTTAAAGAAATTTTAATTAAAACAGTTGTTTTGTAGTTTGTTATAGTAAAAAAATAATTTTTTTAAAGAAATTTTAATTAAAGCAGTTGTTTTGTAGTTTGTTATAGTAAAAAATAATTTTTTTAAAGAAATTTTAATTAAAGCAGTTGTTTTGTAGTTTGTTATAGTAAAAAAATATTTTTTTTAAAGAAATTTTAATTAAAACAGTTGTTTTGTAGTTTGTTATAGTAAAAATAATTTTTTTTAAAGAAATTTTAATTAAAACAGTTGTTTTGTAGTTTGTTATAGTAAAAATAATTTTTTTTAAAGAAATTTTAATTAAAACAGTTGTTTTGTAGTTTGTTATAGTAAAAATAAATTTTTTTAAAGAAATTTTAATTAAAACAGTTGTTTTGTAGTTTGTTATAGTAAAAATAAATTTTTTTTTAAAGAAATTTTAATTAAAACAGTTGTTTTGTAGTTTGTTATAGTAAAAATGAATTTTTTTTAAAGAAATTTTAATTAAAGCAGTTGTTTTGTAGTTTGTTATAGTAAAAATAAATTTTTTTTTAAAGAAATTTTAATTAAAACAGTTGTTTTGTAGTTTGTTATAGTAAAAATAAATTTAAAAAAAAAACTTTGTTGTGCCAAAAATACATTTTATTTAAAAACATTTTCTTAAGAATGATTCCTTTGACAAAAATAAATATCTAATTAATAGCAATTGTTCAGTTATGGTTTGTTTGTTCTTTATTTTTATTTATGTATTTTAGTTTGGTTGTCTTCGTCGTAATTTATCGGCTGCCAGTTTTCAATTTAGCGTTTGGCAGTTTTCGCCTCTAATGTAAACAGATATCTCGCTGTGCAGCTCCCAACTTAGGATGACACCCAAAACCTACACCCTAAATTCTCAGTAGCCCCTTACGTCTACAGCAGGGGTGGGCAACCTTTTCAGAGTGAGGGCCAGATGAGACTTTTGGAAGGATTAACAGTAGTTCCTTTGACAAAAATAAATAAATAAATAAATAAACATCTAATTAATAACAGTTTAGTTGTGGTTTGTTCGTTCTTTATTTTTATATATGTATTTTACTTTGATTTTCTTCATCTAACTTTTTTTGTTTGCAACTTTTCTTGAATTTATCGTATGGCATCAAATCTCGGGCGCTTCCGAGACCAGTCCGAACATTGCTGATACAAAGTCCTGGAAACGCGGGTCATTTTTAGAAGAGTACCATTTAGTTATGTTCCTATTTACTTACCTTTACAGCAGAGGTAGGCATAATAGTGGTTTTCAATATGGTGAAAATTCAACTGATTGGGACAAAAAAAATAAAATTGCCTCAGTCTAGAAGGATTTCTCTTTAACTGACCGAAAACAGAAAAGATTAAATGTAGTATCGAAACAGGTACTTTGCTCCTAGCCAAAAGGCCATATTTAATGATGTATGTGTGAAAAAAGACAAAAATATAATTAAAATTTAAAAAATTAAATAAATAAAAAAAAATTACTTAAAAAATAAATTAAAAAATAAATTAAAATTTAAAAAAAAAAAAAAAAAAAAAAAAAAAAAATAGTAATTAAAATGAAACTAAGTGTAAGCACACAATTTGATTTCTCTGGGATTAAAAAGCAAAAAGGAATTATAATTTGATAAATTTTGGTCAACCACAATTTCTGGGGGAGGAAAAAATAAAAATATGTATCAATGCATCAGGAAAGTAATTGAGCAGAATTACCGGTGCTTCTTGCTTAAAAGTCCGAAAAAAAGATTTCTTTGTCTTTTACTGTTTAAGAGGTAAATAAGGGGCAGTAACTCTTAATTGTAATTTTGAGCCAGATTTTACGAGCATACGATCGCCTTGGTGCCGAAGGATTCCATCATTTGCGTGTGAATCATAAGTACAATTTTGTTGATCCACAAACCGGGGCCACCACCAACCACGTTGAACGTATGTGGTGTGAAGCAAAAAAAGAAATAAATAAAATTGAATGTGGCACCCACACGCAAATGGTGGATTCCTATCTCGCAGAATTCATGTGGCGGCAGAAATTGCCCAAATTTGCAAACAAATTGCTGAATTTTATTCAGTATAAAACCCAAGTATAAACACAATAAATTCTTAAATTTTCCATTGCTGTATACTTTGTTGTTCATTTATTACTAATTAATTTTCTGTAAATTACGTTACATGTAATAACAACAGTTGATAAGAGTTACTGCCCCTTATTTACCTCTTAAACAGTAAAAGACAAAGAAATCTTTTTTTCGGACTTTTAAGCAAGAAGCACCGAATTACCTCCTGAGTGAGCTCTATAAATTTTTTACGCAGTTCTGCGTAGGAATCGATTCAAATTCAGTGTCCAAGATCTCCTTTCAAGTTTTTTTTTTATTAACGAACGTCTTCAGAAATATTAGTACGAACAAAACCAGTCAAATCTCTTGTTTTTCTCCTGCATTTTAACCTGTTTTCCGTTTTTCTTTTTTCAAAGATTTTGTCTACCACGGCATTTCATTTTCATGACTTATCATGTACATTAATGTGATGTATGTGCCAGTGTGAAAATTTGACAAAGAAGTATATATTTTTTCTTAAACCAGTTATTCGAAAATGTGATTTTCAACATAAACTATGATTAAAATAAGATTAGAAAGATATGCTATGTAATTTTATTTTTTATGCAGGGGTTTTGTGAGAATAGTGATACTATCAAGTAAATCCGGTAAATACATTTATTTAATGCATAACTTATTTAATAAATCATGTTTAATAATGTCTTTCTCATTCACAGATAACAATTGCAGTGACGCTAACAATGGAAGGATCAATTTATTCCGAAGTGACGCAAACAGCATTACTATTGTCGGTACAAGAAACAGTATAGTATTTATGGTACCATATAAGTGTATATAGACGAAAGAAAATCAATAAATATGATTCGATATCAGAGGATAGGAATTCGATTACAATACAAAGAGATTAATCTGTGATATTGCGGGGAAAGGATTTAACCTTTTTTTTTTCACGTGTTAATCTTTGGTGTAGTTAATATTCGAAAGAGTTTTTTGCATGACACACCAGCATTTTAAGGCGGCGTCTTAGTTGATGACAGACTAAACAGAGCTGAGAGAGAGAAATAAAAGAACTTAATACCAAGGTTGTAGGAAAAATTATACTAGACTCATGAAAAAAACTTTAAAAACTACCCGGTGAACCAAGTGCCAGAGAGATACAATTTCACTTAAAGAGGCATAAAACATGAATGAATAAAATGGGTGGATCAGCATTTTCACTTAATCATATAAACATACGCATGGAAAAAGATGCTGAACAAAAATCTAATTTTGTTTAGTGTACATGGGAAACCTCATTCGTAAAACATGTAGTCATACATTTTCATAAAACATGTCATACAATTTCATAAAACATGTAGCCGTACATTTTCATAAAACGTGTAACCGCACATTTTCATACAACGTGTAGCCGCACATTTTCATAAAACGTGTAACCGCACATTTTCATAAAACGTGTAGCCGCACATTTTCATAAAACGTGTAGCCGCACATTTTCATACAACGTGTAACCGCACATTTTCATAAAACGTGTAGCCGCACATTTTCATAAAACGTGTAACCGCACATTTTCATACAACGTGTAGCCGCACATTTTCATACAACGTGTAACCGCACATTTTCATAAAACGTGTAACCGCACATTTTCATAAAACGTGTAACCGCACATTTTCATAAAACGTGTAGCCGCACATTTTCATAAAACGTGTAGCCGCACATTTTCATAAAACGTGTAGCCGCACATTTTCATACAACGTGTAACCGCACATTTTCATAAAACGTGTAACCGCACATTTTCATAAAACGTGTAACCGCACATTTTCATAAAACGTGTAGCCGCACATTTTCATAAAACGTGTAGCCGCACATTTTCATAAAACGTGTAGCCGCACATTTTCATACAACGTGTAGCCGCACATTTTCATACAACGTGTAGCCGCACATTTTCATAAAACGTGTAGCCGCACATTTTCATAAAACGTGTAGCCGCACATTTTCATACAACGTGTAGCCGCACATTTTCATAAAACGTGTAGCCGCACATTTTCATAAAACGTGTAGCCGCACATTTTCATACAACGTGTAGCCGCACATTTTCATACAACGTGTAGCCGCACATTTTCATAAAACGTGTAACCGCACATTTTCATACAACGTGTAGCCGCACATTTTCATAAAACGTGTAGCCGCACATTTTCATAAAACGTGTAACCGCACATTTTCATACAACGTGTAGCCGCACATTTTCATAAAACGTGTAGCCGCACATTTTCATAAAACGTGTAGCCGCACATTTTCATAAAACGTGTAGCCGCACATTTTCATACAACGTGTAGCCGCACATTTTCATACAACGTGTAGCCGCACATTTTCATACGTGTAGCCGCACATTTTCATAAAACGTGTAGCCGCACATTTTCATAAAACGTGTAGCCGCACATTTTCATACAACGTGTAGCCGCACATTTTCATAAAACGTGTAGCCGCACATTTTCATAAAACGTGTAGCCGCACATTTTCATACAACGTGTAGCCGCACATTTTCATACAACGTGTAGCCGCACATTTTCATAAAACGTGTAACCGCACATTTTCATACAACGTGTAGCCGCACATTTTCATAAAACGTGTAGCCGCACATTTTCATAAAACGTGTAACCGCACATTTTCATACAACGTGTAGCCGCACATTTTCATAAAACGTGTAGCCGCACATTTTCATAAAACGTGTAGCCGCACATTTTCATAAAACGTGTAGCCGCACATTTTCATACAACGTGTAGCCGCACATTTTCATACAACGTGTAGCCGCACATTTTCATAAAACGTGTAACCGCACATTTTCATACAACGTGTAGCCGCACATTTTCATAAAACGTGTAGCCGCACATTTTCATAAAACGTGTAACCGCACATTTTCATACAACGTGTAGCCGCACATTTTCATACAACGTGTAACCGCACATTTTCATAAAACGTGTAAGCGCACATTTTCATAAAACGTGTAACCGCACATTTTCATAAAACGTGTAGCCGCACATTTTCATAAAACGTGTAGCCGCACATTTTCATAAAACGTGTAGCCGCACATTTTCATACAACGTGTAGCCGCACATTTTCATACAACGTGTAGCCGCACATTTTCATAAAACGTGTAGCCGCACATTTTCATAAAACGTGTAGCCGCACATTTTCATACAACGTGTAGCCGCACATTTTCATAAAACGTGTAACCGCACATTTTCATAAAACGTGTAACCGCACATTTTCATAAAACGTGTAGCCGCACATTTTCATAAAACGTGTAGCCGCACATTTTCATAAAACGTGTAGCCGCACATTTTCATACAACGTGTAACCGCACATTTTCATAAAACGTGTAACCGCACATTTTCATAAAACGTGTAACCGCACATTTTCATAAAACGTGTAGCCGCACATTTTCATAAAACGTGTAGCCGCACATTTTCATAAAACGTGTAGCCGCACATTTTCATACAACGTGTAGCCGCACATTTTCATACAACGTGTAGCCGCACATTTTCATAAAACGTGTAGCCGCACATTTTCATAAAACGTGTAGCCGCACATTTTCATACAACGTGTAGCCGCACATTTTCATAAAACGTGTAGCCGCACATTTTCATAAAACGTGTAGCCGCACATTTTCATACAACGTGTAGCCGCACATTTTCATACAACGTGTAGCCGCACATTTTCATAAAACGTGTAACCGCACATTTTCATACAACGTGTAGCCGCACATTTTCATAAAACGTGTAGCCGCACATTTTCATAAAACGTGTAACCGCACATTTTCATACAACGTGTAGCCGCACATTTTCATAAAACGTGTAGCCGCACATTTTCATAAAACGTGTAGCCGCACATTTTCATAAAACGTGTAGCCGCACATTTTCATACAACGTGTAGCCGCACATTTTCATACAACGTGTAGCCGCACATTTTCATACGTGTAGCCGCACATTTTCATAAAACGTGTAGCCGCACATTTTCATAAAACGTGTAGCCGCACATTTTCATACAACGTGTAGCCGCACATTTTCATAAAACGTGTAGCCGCACATTTTCATAAAACGTGTAGCCGCACATTTTCATACAACGTGTAGCCGCACATTTTCATACAACGTGTAGCCGCACATTTTCATAAAACGTGTAACCGCACATTTTCATACAACGTGTAGCCGCACATTTTCATAAAACGTGTAGCCGCACATTTTCATAAAACGTGTAACCGCACATTTTCATACAACGTGTAGCCGCACATTTTCATAAAACGTGTAGCCGCACATTTTCATAAAACGTGTAGCCGCACATTTTCATAAAACGTGTAGCCGCACATTTTCATACAACGTGTAGCCGCACATTTTCATACAACGTGTAGCCGCACATTTTCATAAAACGTGTAACCGCACATTTTCATACAACGTGTAGCCGCACATTTTCATAAAACGTGTAGCCGCACATTTTCATAAAACGTGTAACCGCACATTTTCATACAACGTGTAGCCGCACATTTTCATACAACGTGTAACCGCACATTTTCATAAAACGTGTAAGCGCACATTTTCATAAAACGTGTAACCGCACATTTTCATAAAACGTGTAGCCGCACATTTTCATAAAACGTGTAGCCGCACATTTTCATAAAACGTGTAGCCGCACATTTTCATACAACGTGTAGCCGCACATTTTCATACAACGTGTAGCCGCACATTTTCATAAAACGTGTAGCCGCACATTTTCATACAACGTGTAGCCGCACATTTTCATAAAACGTGTAGCCGCACATTTTCAGATTAAAAAAAACTACACATGGCAACACACACAGAAGAAAAGCCTTATGCTTGTCATTTATGTGGATTTGCTTTCTCCAGAAGATTTAACTTGGAAAAACACATACGCATTCACACTGGTGAAAAACCGTTCTCGTGTGAAGTATGTGGCTATACATTTACAAATAGTTCCAATTTAAAATGCCACATTCGAACACATACTGGAGAGAAACCTTATCCATGTAAAATATGTGGATCTGCATTTTCAAATAGTTACAGCTTGAAGCAGCACATACAAACACACACTGGAGAAAAACCTTATTCTTGTGACATATGTGCATCTACATTTTCACAGAATTCCGGATTAAGGACCCATATGCGTACGCACACTGGAGAAAAACCTTATTCTTGTAAAGAATGTGGATCTTCATTTTCAAGGATTTCTGCTTTACAAAAACATAAAAGAATACACACCGGAGAAAAACCGTTCTCTTGTAATTTATGCCAGTATGCATTCTCGGACCGTTCACATTTGAAAAGACATATACGAATACATACCGGGGAGAAACCGTATTCTTGTGAAGTATGCAAATCTACATTTTCAGACAATTCAAGCTTAAAGCTACACATGCGCAAACATACAGGAGAAAAGCCTTATCCGTGCGAAGTCTGCGGATTTGCATTCTCTGGCAGCTCTGATTTAAAAAAACACATACAAACACACACCGGAGAGAAACCTTATTCTTGTTATGTATGTAAAACGGGATTTGCAAAGAGTTCCAATCTAAAAAGACACATACGCACACATACTGGAGAGAAACCTTATCCATGTAAATTGTGTGATTCTGCATTCACAATGAGTTCGAATTTAAAAAGACACATGCAGTCACATTCTTGATAAAATTTTAAGTTTGAATTACCTACTAGACACCATCACTACTTGCTAAAAGCGATAATAACTATATACACAATATATATATCAAGTCATGTAGAATTTCTGAATATATATACATATATATTTACAAATTCTACATGATATATATATATATATATATAGTATAATTTTTATTTATACAAACATTATTGGTTATTGCCTACATGCTTGTTGATTTCTGAGAACTTCAGCTGAGGTAAAGTACAACAATATATATATATATATATATATATCCAACAGAATCAAACCGGTCAACAAAGTTGTACTATTCTGATTCATACGCATTTACTATATATACTTAGCGTTACAGGAATGCTCTTTCATGAAAAGAATTGAGTACTTTTTGTTATCAGTATCGTAAAAATGTTAACATACGGAGAGAAACCTTATTCTTGTTATGTATGTAAAACGGGATTTGCAAAGAGTTCCAATCTAAAAAGACACATACGCACACACTTCGGTCTCTCTGTACAAGGGTTCGTCAGGACAACCTGACATGAGGATACTTAACCCTACAAGTAAACCCTGACCAAATATTCAAAATTACATAGTATCCGCAGCACAAATAAGATCCCCTTATACGAGGAATAGTGCATCTTCTCCTAGTGATGTTACCTCAAGTAACAGCACGTAGCTGGATACTCCACCAGACTAGATGAATTCTTGTCCTGGAATCCGGTAATACCAACAGACAAAAAGAAAGATATACTATGACATACTTTACTGGTCAGTTGGGGAGAGAAGAAATTTATTATTATTCTTAACTTTTTTACTAACTCAAGGTTTGAGAAATAAAGGAGAATTTAAAAAGAATATTCGGGTATCTATGTATCTCATATAGAGATCAAGTGTTAGCCCCAGGAAGGGGCCCCTTGATTTCTGAGAACTTTGACTGAAGTAAAATTAAACATTAAGAGAGAAACCTTATCCATGTAAATTGTGTGATTCTGCATGTACAATGAGTTCGAATTTAAAAAGACACATGCAGTCACATTCTTGATAAAAGTTTGAATTTGAATTATCTACTAGAATGTCTTCGGTCTCTCTGTACAAGGGTTTGTCAGAACAACCTGACATGAGGATACTTCACCCTACAAGTAAACCCTGATCAAACATTCAAAAAAACATAGTAGTTGAAGCCCAAATAAGATACACTGGCTCAAACTAGGAATAGTGCACCTTCTCCTAGTGATGTTATCTCAAGTAACAACACTTAACTGGATACTCCACCAGACTAGATGAATTCTTGTCCTGGAATCCGGTAAGCTCAAGAGACCACAAGAAAGATATATTATAACATAGTTAACTAGTCAATTGGGGAGAGGAAAATTAATGTTCTTCAATTCTTTACTAAACGTTTTATAGATAAAGGTTAACTTTAATAGAATATTCGAATATCTATGTATCTTATATAGAGATCAAGTGGCTAACACTTGATCTCTGAGAACTTCAACTGAAGTAAATTAAAACATGAAGAGACCACGAGAAAGATATACTACAACATAGGAGAGGTCAATGGTCTGTCACTTGTTTACCAACTCAACATTTGCGAGATAAAGAGAACTTTAATAGAATATGTGAATATCTATGTATCTCATAGAGATTAAGTGGCTAACACTTGATCTCTGAGAACTTCAACTGAAGTAAATTAAAACATGAAGAGACCACGAGAAAGATATACTACAACATAGTAAACTGGTCTTTCACTTGTTTATCAACTCAACATTTGAGAGATAAAGAGAACTTTAATAGAATATGTGAATATCTATGTATCTCATAGAGATTGATCTCTGAGAACTTTCACTGAAGTAAAATGAATCAGAAAATAAAATATACTCGTTTCTGAAAAACAAATGTTGTTTAGCATTTTCGGATATTATGTTTACAACCTTTCTCACTCATTCAATAAAGATATATCATTATATTTCTCGAAAACAACATCATCAACAACATCATCGACAACATCATCGACAACATCATCATCAACATCATCAACAACATCATCGACATGAATTTAAATCTACCTTTCGAGGAGATTTTCACCCCAGCACCAAATTGTGGTCTCCATGGGACCCAGCAAAGATGGACAATAGGTGCCTTTATCTAGACAAAGCTTTTTTTTATTTCAAAATCTACAAGAAACCTCTTCAACCACCGATTGCTATGGGGAAATAACACCCTACTTGAGGTTCCAACGTTCAAACTCATCAAGTATCTATTTGAGCATCTAGTGGTAAATTTGAGTATCTAGTGGTAAATCCTAGTATCTAGTGGTAAATTTGAGTATCTAGTGGTAAATTTGAGCATCTAGTGGTAAATTTGAGCATCTAGTGGTAAATTTGAGTATCTAGTGGTAAATCCTAGTATCTAGTGGTAAATTTGAGTATCTAGTGGTAAATTTGAGTATTTAGTGGTAAATTTGAGTATCTAGTGGTAAATCCTAGTATCTAGTGGTAAATTTGAGCATCTAGTGGTAAATCCTAGTATCTAGTGGTAAATTTGAGTATCTAGTGGTAAATTTGAGTATCTAGTGGTAAATTTGAGCATCTAGTGGTAAATTTGAGTATCTAGTGGTAAATCCTAGTATCTAGTGGTAAATTTGAGCATCTAGTGGTAAATTTGAGTATCTAGTGGTAAATCCTAGTATCTAGTGGTAAATTTGAGCATCTAGTGGTAAATTTGAGCATCTAGTGGTAAATTTGAGCATCTAGTGGTAAATTTGAGTATCTAATGGTAAATCCTAGTATCTAGTGGTAAATCCTAGTATCTAGTGGTAAATTTGAGCATCTAGTGGTAAATTTGAGTATCTAGTGGTAAATCCTAGTATCTAGTGGTAAATTTGAGTATCTAGTGGTAAATTTGAGTATCTAGTGGTAAATCCTAGTATCTAGTGGTAAATCCTAGTATCTAGTGGTAAATTTGAGTATCTAGTGGTAAATTTGAGTATCTAGTCGTAAATTTGAGCATCTAGTGGTAAATTTGAGTATCTAGTGGTAAATCCTAGTATCTAGTGGTAAATTTGAGTATCTAGTGGTAAATTTGAGTATCTAGTGGTAAATTTGAGTATCTAGTGGTAAATTTGAGTATCTAGTGGTAAATCCTAGTATCTAGTGATAAATTTGAGTATCTAGTGATAAATTTGAGTATCTAGTGGTAAATTTGAGCATCTAGTGGTAAATCCTAGTATCTAGTGGTAAATTTGAGCATCTAGTGGTAAATTTGATTATCTAGTGGTAAATCCTAGTATCTAGTGGTAAATTTGAGCATCTAGTGGTAAATTTGAGCATCTAGTGGTAAATTTGAGTATCTAGTGGTAAATCCTAGTATCTAGTGGTAAATTTGAGCATCTAGTGGTAAATCCTAGTATCTAGTGGTAAATTTGAGCATCTAGTGGTAAATCCTAGTATCTAGTGGTAAATTTGAGTATCTAGTGGTAAATTTGAGCATCTAGTGGTAAATCTTAGTATCTAGTGGTAAATTCATAAACTACCTCCCTGATGATATTGTGTCTAGGATTAGTTAAGTTGCTGACGACACCAGGCTTTACTCTCGTCATGTGGGCAAAACAGACGCGATCATATCCAAGGCAATGGCTGAATCTTTAGAAAATGACCTCCAGGCTGTAGTGGATTGGGGTCATAAATGGTTGGTAACTTCTAATGTCGCCAAGACAAAGCTCCATTCCTTCAATAACTACAAGAAACATCTCCAACCACTGATTGTCATGGCAAATAACACCCTACCTGAGAGTTCAACATTTAAACTGCTCGGCCTAACCTTCACAGGTAACAGGAATTAGAACAAATACATTGAAGACATTGCCAAGGCTGCCACAAAGAAGGTGGGCTCCCCCTACTGTGCTAGTAAACTCCTCACACCTGACATTATCCTGTATCTCTACAAAGATGGCGTCATAAATAGTTGTTAACTTTTAATGCCGCAAAGATATACAATAGGTGACTTTTATCTAGACAAAGCTTAAAAATTACTATAACATACACAAATTATTCACAGTTTCACATGTTAGGCCTCTCTTAAATAAAAACAAAAATAGCTAAAGAAACGTATAAACTTTGTTATGTACTTACATGGTAGCTTAGAAGAAGACTGTACACCAAAAATTATGCAAATTCATCCAGTATTTATTGAATTAAAAGTAAAAAAAACGGTTTTATCTATGTCGCCATTTTTCTTAACTTTCAGAAAAATTCAAAATATATCTCCCTTGCCAAACTGTGAGCTGAAATGTCTACCGATACGTAAGATTTTTTTTCTTTCTTTCTCATATAATTTAATAAATATTGGATGAATTTGCATAATTTTTTCTGTACAATTTTATTTTCAGCTAATACATAAGTACATAACAAGGTTTATACATTTCTTTAAATATTTTAATGTCATCGGAAACAGCAAAAGAATCATATATATTAATATATATTCATATTTACTCGTCGTGTGGGCAAAACGGACGCATACATATCTAGGGCAATGGCTGAATCCTTAGAAAGTGACTTCCAGGCTTTAGTGGATTAGGGGCAGAAATGGTTGGTAATTTTTAATGCCGCAAAGACAAAGCCCCTTTTCTTTCAACAACTACAAGAAACCTCTTCAACCACCGATTGCAATGGCAAATAACACCCTATTTGAGATTCCAACATTCACACTCATCGGCCTAACATTCACAGGTAACATGAATTGGAACAAATGCATAGACATTGCGAAGGCTGCTGCAAAGAAAGTGGGCTCTCTTTTTCCGTGCTAGAAAACCTCTTACACTTGACAGTATCTTATATCTCTACAAAGCCACCATCCACTCATACGTAAAGTATTGTTACCACATTTGGGCTGGAGCACCATCCACTAATCTCTCCATTTAAGACAAGGTCTAAAAAGCGACGCAAATCTAATAGGTTCCTCACTATCCACTAAACCATCGCCGTAATGTTGCATCCTTGTACCTGTTTTACAAGTACTTCAATGGAATGTACTCCGATGAACTTGCTGCTCTGGTGCCTCTTCGACAATTTATAAAAATCACTAGAGAAATTACGTTATTTTAAAAACGTGCACAAATGATATTCCATTTGTTTAAAAATTGGTCGCAACCGATTTTGTGTTGATTTTCATTTTCTTGCATTTTATTGACTACATATGTGCATCAATAAAAATATATATATATATATATAACACATTTTATGTTTTTGAAACATCGATATATTACACAAATTGACATTTTGGGTTTTTTTTTTTAATAAAAATCGCTCCAGACAAGGCATGAAGCCACTTGATGTTAGGGGCTAAAAAAAATACCACTTCAAGGTCAAATTAACCAATGGTAAGTGTTAGATGGATAGATTCTGACTCAGAAAACAGCAATTCTTCCCTTTTATCAGAAACATCGCTTATGGAATGTTAGGACTAATCGACAAAATAAAGGAAGCAAAAGCTCCTCAAAAGAGTTCACGCATTGTGCTACATGCCAAGCTGAATCAAAACTCTAGTAGATCGACAGAAAATAGTTGATTCATATTTTACAAAATTATATTAAACATTTGAAAATTAGTTACAAGGCTGCCGAAAGTTAGTCACTTTCTACTCACTTTATTTAATCTGGTCTCTTTCGTCAGTCTTAAGTAATTCTTAATTATATTCTTCTGAAGACTATGACTCAGAAATGATTATTACTTAGAACATCATTTATGGAGCCAATATCAATATATTTAAAGATATCAATATATTTAAAGATATCAATATATTTAAAGATATCAATATATTCAAAGATATCAATATATTTAAAGATATCAATATATTTAAAGATATCAATATATTTAAAGATATCAATATATTTAAAGATATCAATATATTTAAAGATATCAATATATTTAAAGATATCAATATATTTAAAAATATCAATATATTTAAAGATATCAATATATTTAAAAATATCAATATATTTAAAGATATCAATATATTCAAAGATATCAATATATTTAAAGATATCAATATATTTAAAGATATCAATATATTTAAAGATATCAATATATTTAAAGATATCAATATATTTAAAGATATCAATATATTCAAAGATATCAATATATTCAAAGATATCAATATATTTAAAGATATCAATATATTTAAAGATATCAATATATTCAAAGATATCAATATATTTAAAGATATCAATATATTTAAAGATATCAATATATTCAAAGATATCAATATATTTAAAGATATCAATATATTCAAAGATATCAATATATTTAAAGATATCAATATATTTAAAGATATCAATATATTTAAAGATATCAATATATTTAAAGATATCAATATATTTAAAGATATCAATATATTTAAAGATATCAATATATTTAAAGATATCAATATATTTAAAGATATCAATATATTTAAAGATATCAATATATTTAAAGATATCAATATATTTAAAGATATCAATATATTTAAAGATATCAATATATTTAAAGATATCAATATATTCAAAGATATCAATATATTTAAAGATATCAATATATTTAAAGATATCAATATATTTAAAGATATCAATATATTCAAAGATATCAATATATTTAAAGATATCAATATATTTAAAGATATCAATATATTTAAAGATATCAATATATTTAAAGATATCAATATATTTAAAGATATCAATATATTTAAAGATATCAATATATTCAAAGATATCAATATATTCAAAGATATCAATATATTTAAAGATATCAATATATTTAAAGATATCAATATATTTAAAGATATCAATATATTTAAAGATATCAATATATTTAAAGATATCAATATATTTAAAGATATCAATATATTTAAAGATATCAATATATTTAAAGATATCAATATATTTAAAGATATCAATATATTCAAAGATATCAATATATTTAAAGATATCAATATATTTAAAGATATCAATATATTTAAAGATATCAATATATTCAAAGATATCAATATATTTAAAGATATCAATATATTCAAAGATATCAATATATTCAAAGATATCAATATATTTAAAGATATCAATATATTCAAAGATATCAATATATTCAAAGATATCAATATATTCAAAGATATCAATATATTTAAAGATATCAATATATTTAAAGATATCAATATATTTAAAGATATCAATATATTCAAAGATATCAATATATTTAAAGATATCAATATATTCAAAGATATCAATATATTTAAAGATATCAATATATTTAAAGATATCAATATATTTAAAGATATCAATATATTTAAAGATATCAATATATTTAAAGATATCAATATATTCAAAGATATCAATATATTTAAAGATATCAATATATTCAAAGATATCAATATATTCAAAGATATCAATATATTTAAAGATATCAATATATTTAAAGATATCAATATATTTAAAGATATCAATATATTCAAAGATATCAATATATTCAAAGATATCAATATATTCAAAGATATCAATATATTTAAAGATATCAATATATTCAAAGATATCAATATATTCAAAGATATCAATATATTTAAAGATATCAATATATTCAAAGATATCAATATATTCAAAGATATCAATATATTTAAAGATATCAATATATTCAAAGATATCAATATATTCAAAGATATCAATATATTTAAAGATATCAATATATTCAAAGATATCAATATATTTAAAGATATCAATATATTCAAAGATATCAATATATTTAAAGATATCAATATATTTAAAGATATCAATATATTTATCAAATATCACTATTTAAGTATGATCCGGGCCAAAGAGGGATTAGAATTCTCAGTTTCAGAGAAGCCATATTATATGTTAATCTGAAGGTGGACTTAATAAGTGTCAAATAACTGCAAACCTCGTGATTTCACTTTCTAACGCTGAGAAGATTGTTAATATTGTTAATATATAATAAAAAAAATATCGTTAAAATCCAAAAGAATACTTTTTATGAATTTTTAGATATTTTTTTTTTCATCTAATATATGAAGTAGAGACGTTTTTTTCCCCTGTACCTTCTCGGAGTATAAGAAAATAACCATATACAAAACAGGCTACTAAACTCACCGCTATACTACACTTATTCACTCGAGCGTGTTTTAGTAAAGTTGTTATTATTTTTTCCAACCTAACACTCAATATTACATTTGGCCCACCATCAACGTCTCTCCGAAAAACCAACACCATATAGGTGGTAGCAAAGACTTTTCCCCCTAACAATTGTGTACTGTGACTACACTCATCGACACCGGGAAGTAATAAACACAGTTTACTTTTCACAAAACAGTCCGTCCTTATTTATTATTTGCCTGGTATTAATTTACTACATAATATAAAACAATACACAAACAAATAATGACCGCTCCTGTTGAATCCGATGATATTCCGCGAATATCAGATTACGTTTTTCCTATTTCTAACTATGATTTCCACATTTACATTCATTCCGGAATCAAGCGAATGACATTAACGAACACAGTTCCTGCAACATTTATTCTTCAAATATGGCGGCTACAATTCCTTCATTAAATCGACTTCCTACTTAATTCAATAGCCGCCAAGATGCTGTTAGACCCCGACACATTTATATTTTCAAAATCATATACCTTTAACCCTTCCCAAATAAATGACATAAACCGTGTCATTGTTGAACTTTACTTTTTGCTGCCAGAAGCTGCCAGTAAACAAGCTTACGTTAACTCGCATATTTTCACATGCAATTTTCAAGTAGTAACTGTGGCGCAATGGTTCAGAAGGGAGGTTTCATTATCGCCAGTATCGGCGTTCGATCCCATTCTGCTCTAAACCATTTTCTTTTCTTTTTTTTAAATTTAAAACATTCACCAACACACACGGTAGAGGAGGGGGGGGAGAAGAACAATAGGCGGTTTCTTTTTTATTCAATAGGTAGTACTATCTCTCGCGCAACGCCGGGCGACGGGTTCCGCTAGTTTTAAATAAAGATAAATAATTTCATGTTTTTAAAATTTCATCTGTCGCCCCTATGTATGCGTTAGTTTTATTTCTTTTCCTTTTTTAACTTTTTTTTCAACCAAAACAAGGCAAGTTTCGACTGTAGATGTAAGCGGCTACTGAGAATTAGGGTGAACGTTTAGGGGATCATCCTAAATTGGGAGCCATGCAGCAAGATGTTTATTCACATTAGTTTTAAATTTCTGCATGTCGGTACAGTCGGGTCAACCTAGAGTGGGGAGGGAGATCCAAAGGCTGGCAGCTCGAGGAAAGAAGCTATTGTATTAGAAGGCTCTCCGACATCTGGGGACCTCCACAGTGAATGGATGGGATTTAGCTAATTGTCAAATGTTTAATATAATTTTGTAAAATATGAATCAACTATTTTCTGTCGATCTACTAGAGTTTTGATTCAGCTTGGCATGTAGCACAATGCGTGAACTCTTTTGAGGAGCTTGTGCTCCCCACTACAGTTTGCAATCCCTTATGCCAGACTTGGAGACAAGTTCAATAATTCTCTGCAATTCAAACGTGTTAGAAGACCTGTGTCGGCCATGTTTAGGAAAACATAAGGTTGATAAGTGCAGGCCGAGTTCAAGGGGTCAGATAACCTGTCACTGAGATTTGTTGAAACACTGACAGCATCATTGAGACTGTCTGTGTTTCCCTTCCTTTGCGGGCTCTCCCTCCTTCCCTCTCTTTCAAAAAAAGATTGAACAGTCGGCTTTTGGACAAGCATGAAGGCACTCATGTGTGCACGACGATCCCATTTTCGAGTTTTAATTGTGTTCCTTTTCGAAATATAATAAATTATGCTTTTATATAAAAAGTAAAATGGTTTGTTCCACTATTACAGAAAGCCTTCTATTGCAGCACAGCCTATGGTTCCAGCCAGCAGATAATTAATTCTATGGAGAAAATTACTGGCACTGATTAACACAGCAATCAATCTGACCATATGCAGCCGGGTATGAAACCCATTATGTTAAAAGAGGAAGTGACTATCGTTGGAAGCTTGGTACTGTGTCAGGACTACTACAGACGTACTCAGAGCGCAGATCGCCAAGTCACATTCTCCAGCCATGACTATCGCTTACTGATTGCTTACTAACGATAGCAACGAATACATTTCGTCCCATTTCAAAGATCATTCCCGGCAAACAACTTTGTTACAGGCGATCATTGTAATCATCGCCCTTTCAACAGGTGTGAATCTGTAAGTAACTAGATTCACACGTGATCGCTAACGCCAAATCATGTGATCAGCAGAGCACCCTCAGTTCCAGCCTGTATACCAGACAGACCAGATGTAAGTTCTGTGTTCTCTACGAGGCCGCCAGTAGATGAATCGATGGACTCCAGAATTAAGATAATTTCATATGTATTATGTATTATAACCCTATGTATTATCTTTTGTTTTGCCCATGTGTTTCTCCTACATAACACTATCACCGTGTTGTGCAATCACATTACGTTATAAAGAACAATTACACAAACTAAGGTTTCTCATCAGACGTTTTATTTACAGGTTGCAGTTAACATTCTCAGATATCATAGTAAGTCGTATTTACTTTACATCGCCCAAACATCTCTATAAATTGTTTGCCCTGACAATTCATGTTATTTCTATTGTGTTTCGGACAATTATCGTAAATTCTTCCATTCGTAACTATGTTCGTGATTTTAACCCCCTCTTATGTATAATCTTTTATTATATCCCAAAACAACACATGCATATATGTTTTAAAATAAATAAGTATTTATTTAAAATCAACTTAGTTTCGACAATATAACGTCTTCTTCAGGCATGGAAACAGCTTTTTTTCTTTTTCCTTCCTCGTGGCATGGTGCCACTTGAAAAGTAAAGTCTGTATAATCTTCCGTCCGTAAATTTAACTGTTCTTTTATTATAACCATCTCTTCATCATTGTCCCTTTCACTTGTGTGCACTCAAGAAAACACATTGAACATGGTGGCTGCATTTTTGGGAAGAGACTACAGCATATGGGTCGCTATAAAACCCAAGAATAGAATATAGATGCTGTCCCTTATATGCTTTGACACGCTCAAATCAAATCAAATCAAATACTGGTGTCCGGCGAATTTGTGTACAACAGATTATCTACAGAAATTCCCCTACAATTTTTACACCTAACTCGACAATGTTTGCAATATTTGTAGAATTGTTTCAACAACAGACCTGGCTACTCTGGTGCCCCCCTCGACGTAAATTCACTAGACCAACTCAACAATCAGCTAAATCCCATCCATTCACTGTGGAGGTCCCCAAATGCCGGAGAGCCTTCTACTCCAATAGCTTCTTTCCTTGTGTTGCTGGCCTCTGGAACTCCCTCCCTGCTCCCTGTTTCCCCGACAGTACCGACATGCAGAAGTTTAAAACTAATGTAAACAGACATCTCGCTGCACAGCTCCCAACTTAGGATGACACCCAAAACCTACACCCTAATTCTCAGTAACCTCATACGTCTACAGTGGCATCCTGCCTTGTTTGGGGTGAAATATTATTTAAAAAAAAAAAACAACAAAATTCAACTCCCTTAAATGCTTACCTGATACCACGTGTCAGTATGAAATCACAATAATGGTATAACTTCGCTCAAGCTGATCGAATGGTTTGAAGATTGTTTGTCTTATGGCCAAATAACACTCTAGATTCGAGAAAAAAGACAGATGACGATTTCTCAACAGACACGGCTAGGAGAGGACTGGCAACTAAATGGTGTATCTGTTCAATTTCAAAGATGCTGGTGCCCGGTTAAGTGGAAATCAAAGAGAACATGTGTTGTGGGTGATCCTACCTACCCTTTAATAATAACTAAATGGTAGCAACCGGCTACCATAAATACCGGTTTTGCCGGGAGAACATTGGGAGGCACATTTAGGCACTAGCACTGCCAACACTGACTTGTGTATAATTTCTCTGTTCAATACAATTCATTATTATTATCTCTAAACCTGTTGTTCTTTTATTTCATTGTTGGTACCCCTAAACGGGTCCACAACAACATGTTACAGAACTGAATGGTGTATGTGTTAAATTTGGCAACAGGGCTGCTGATCTCAAAATAACAATACATGACACCATGAAAGATGTCCAGTTTTAAAAGTTTCTGGTTTAGGTGGAGAAGATGGCAATAGCGAAAAAGTACTGCAAGGTTTTCAAATATATAAAAAAATTCAGCAAAGATTAGGAGGTAGTTCTGAGGATCGGTTCTATTCCCAGAATTCTTGTAGACTAGTACCACAGAGGCACTTTTTCAGCTATCGGCATGGATTTAAGGGCATCTGATCGATTATCGTATGGTAAGCATGGGAGGACACATGTACTTTAGCTGAATAATACAATATAAATTATTTGACGCTGATTCTCACGTTGATGCGAATGCAGGGAGGGGGATAACTCGGTTTGACTAAGAAAATAAGCATAAAATGAAAAGAGAATTTAGGACGCTGAAATAATCAATTGAACAATGAAACAATGTTATTTATCTACCTCCCACAGTGGTAAGATGTGACACAAGGTCGGGAAAGTGGGATTTGAAAAGCCAGCACCCGAGAATTTGAGCACTCTGGCCTACAAAAAATGCCTAGGCAGCCCTGTCGGCATTCCCCGGTAGGGGCTCCTCAGGCGATCAGCAATAAACTACCCTCCTCTCAAAGGGGCGAACAATGAAACAATGTTATGTAAAAAGCTGTAACATTATTATTTATTTATTGGATACCACAAACTTGTATGAGGATTTCGTTAATGAAAATGGCGAGGTTCCAACAGAAAGTCTAGATTACAAACAAGAAAACGGCTAACCAAGAAATCGATATCAAATTCAGCCTAAAAAAATATCACTGTTACATTACGATGTATTTAATAAGTAAAGAGAACACAAGTGTAGGAGAGAGATAAGACATACTGGCCGAAGCCAGGCTTCATTCCGAGAGGGGCCGGAAACGGATGCAGATGCATGCCGGGAGTAAGAGGGAAAAGGGGGGGGGGTATAGTCCAACGTACATGGGTGGGAGCATAATGTAACAATCACCGGTACTTATATCGATCTTGACCCAGTTTTTGCGAGTTTCTTGTCGGAAGCGTTCGGCTCTCCTACGCAAACGTCCGAGAGATGACGAGCCGATTTGTACCTGACGACAATTTTGATACGGTGCTGCGTAATTTTAAGTTATATTTTCAAGAAATTTTCTAAAAGAAACAACAAAACAACAAGCAAAACATAGCGAAATTACTGTTATCAAATAAATATTTTTTGTTATTTTGATACGTTGCTGCGTCCAATAATTTTTAGTTATAGTTGCAAGAATTTTTTAAACAACTGTTTGTTGTTTAAAAAATATTTATTTGATGACAGTAATTTCGCTCTGTTTTGCTTGTTTTATTTGTTTAATAAAACAAGCAAAACAGAGCGAAATTACTGTCATCAAATAAATATTTTTAACCCTAACCCCTAACCCTAACAAAAAAAACAAAAAAAAACAAGAAAAACATTATCATAGGACGCATCACCGTATCAAAATTGTCTGGTACAAATCGGCTCGTCAACTCTCGGGCGTTTGCGTAGGATAACCAAACGCTTCCAACCAGAAACTCGTAAAAACTGGGTCAAGATCGATATAAGTACCCAATCACCATGCCCTAATTACATAAACATGTTTTGTAGAAGGTCTTGTATCGATGTCACATGGATTACCTGATATAACTTGGTAAGTAGTTATAAACCCAACCGACGACCGATCGACAATATTGTCACAATAATAATAATAGACCAGAACAATTTAGCGCTTCTTCATTATTTTCCAACACACGTTTTTCTCAACTTGGTACTTTTTCGTCTTTTCCCACAGTCCGTTTTTCACAACTCTTCACTGACCATTTTTTTGTTCATTTTACGGTGTACACTTACCTATCAGGCTGCTAGAGAATTCCGGGGGTTTTGGACATTTTTTTCAAATATTTTACATTTTAGGAGGGGGGATCAGTTTCCAATGTAAATTCAACGTAGACTGATCCCCCTCTATTTGACCATCTCAATTTAAAAAAAAAATCTTTTTCGGTGTACAATTACCTATCATGTCGATAGAGAATTCCGGGGTTTGGGGAAAAAAATTCAAAACATTTAGATTTTAAAACGGGGGATCAGTCTTCAATGTAAATTCAACGTAGACTGATCCCCCTCTTTTTGACCATCTCAAATTTTAAAAATTCTTCTTCTGCTTACAATTACCTATCATGTCGCGAGAGAATTCCTGGATTTTTTTTAGAAAAATTAGATTTTAAGACGGGGGATCAGTCTTGTTCGTCTTTTAACATAGTCGTTTTTCTCAGCTTTTTTTACTGACCATTAAAAAAAAAATTTCGGTGTACAATAATTTTTATTTTTTAACATAGTTCACACCAAACAAGGCAGGCCGCCACTGTAGACGTAAGGGGCTACTGAGAGAAAAAAAAGGGAGGTGGTTGGGGGGTCAACCTAAATTGGGATCTGTCCAGCGAGATGTCTGTTTACATTAGTTTCAACTTTCTGCATGTCAGTACTGACGGGGAAACAGGGGACAGGGAGGAAGTTCCAGAGGCCAGCAGCACGGGGGAAAAAGCTATTTGAGTGTCGCTAGAGAATTCCGTGCTTTTTAGAATTTTTTTTTCAAATATTGTTTTTATTTTAGGAGGGGGATCAGTTTTCTATATAAATTTAACGTAAACTGATCCCCCACTTTTTGACCATCACAAATTAAAAAAAATTCTTTTTTCTGTGTACAATTAGCTATCATGTCGCTAGAGAACTCCGTGTTTTTGTTTTTTAAATTTTTTACGGATATTTTTTTATTTTACGAGGGGGGATCGGTTTCCTATATAAATATAACGTAAACTGATTCCCCAATTTATGACCATAACCAATTTGACAATTTTGTTTTATTTATTACTTTTTTTATAACGGCAACTATTTCAGGGAGGGGAAGATTTCTTTTCCGTGCTTTTTGGAAATCTTTTTTTTATTTTAGGAAGGGAGGGGGGATCAGTTTCCTATATATATATTTAACGTAAAATGATCCCCCACTTTTTGACCATCACATATTTTTCCAAAGATTTCCAGAAAACCCGGAATTCTCCAGCAACATAACAGGTAATTGTACACAGAAAAAAATTTTAAAAGTTGGTCCGTAAAAAAGGCGGGGGAAAAAATGAGTGAATAAACAAGAACATGGTGAAAAAGTGGGGGATCAGTTTGCGTTAAATTTATATAGGAAACTGATCCCCCCTTGTAAAATAAAAAAATATTTGAAAAAAGTTTTTAAAAATCACGGAATTCCCTAGCGACATGATAGATAATTGTACACAGAAAAAAGAAAAAGATTTGGTCCGTAAAAATGGTAAGAAAAAACGCAACATGGTTAAAAAGTGGGGGATCAGTTTACGTTAAATTTATATAGGAAACTGATCCCCCCTCGTAAAATCAAAAAATATTTGAAAAAAGTTTTTAAAAATCACGGAATTCTCTAGCGACATGATAGATAATTGTACACAGAAAAAAGAAAAAAATTTGGTCCGTAAAAAAGGTAAGAAGAAAAAACGCAACATGGTTAAAAAGTGGGGGATCAGTTTATGTTAACTTTATATAGGAAACTGATTACCCCTTCATAAAATGATAAGAAATTTTTTTTTAATTCCAAAAAGCACGGAATTCTCTAGCGACATGATAGGTAATTATACACCGAAAAAATAAAAAATTAAAATTTGTAAAAAAGTTGAGAAAAACGGGGGTTGGAAAAAAACAAACAACAAAAAAAAACGCCAACAACGCCAACAACAAATACAATTATTATACAGATTATACAAGCTTCTTGGCCTTTTGGCTAAGATCAAAGTGTAGTATCTGTTCTGATGGATACTGCACCCCATAGACTGGTATTGTCTTGGCCTTCGGGGCTTGATTTACGCCGGTCTATGGGTCTGTCCTGTGCAGTTCTGGGAGGTCCACCTTCCCAGGCTTTGCCTCTCCTCTCTTTGGGGAGGAGTAAGTTTATTGCTTACTGCCTGAGGCACCCCTACCGGGGAATGCCGACGGGGCTGCCCAGGCAATTTTTAAACCCCACTTTCCCGACCCGACTTTGGGTCACATCTTACTTGTGGGAGTAAGATAAAAACTGGCCTTGTGCCTAACTCCTGGAGAGGAGTAAATCAATACCCATTTAAATAAAAGATTTCAAAGCTGGGCTACAATGTGCCTTTTGGCTAAGATCACAGTGTAGTATCTGTTCCGAGGGATACTGCACCCCATAGACTGGTATTGTCTTGGCCTTCGGGGCTTGATTTACGCCGGTCTATGGGTCTGTCCTGTGCAGTTCTGGGAGGTCCACCTTCCCAGGCTTTGCCTCTCCTCTCTTTGGGGAGGAGTAAGTTTATTGCTTACTGTCTGAGGCGCCCCTACCGGGGAATGCCGACGGGGCTGCCCAGGCAATTTTTAAACCCCACTTTCCCGACCCGACCTTGGGTCACATCTTACTTGTGGGAGTAAGATAAAAACTGGCCTTGTGCCTAACTCCTGGAGAAGAGTAAATCAATACTACGACCTTTATTTGTAAAATCAACAAGTTGAAGCATATTTACCCATTTGAATAAAAGATTTCAAAGCTGGGCTACAATGTGTTCCTATTTCCAAAGTTTTGCATTTTTGGCCAACTGCCCCCCCCCCCTCTTTAAAAAAAATGAACTGCCTTAGCCAGCCCCGGAAATGGCTGAAGCAATTTACGATTTGAAAGCCACGTAAATAATGGCAAAGGGCAGACGACACACGGGTTAAAAAAAAATATTAGCCCCTCAAAAAGTATGGTAAATTAACCCATTCAGCTCCCCTCCCCCTCCAAAAAAAATGAGATTCTACTTTTCTAGGCGATTACGTGAGAAAAACTTGGCGGAAAGAAAAAAACAATTATTGGTAAATTTATAGAAGTGCACTCCTCGTATTCCGCCTCCTAAAAAAAAAGTCCCCCCCCCCCCGCCCAAAATAAAATCTAAAATAACGTTTTTAGAATATTTATTTCAACACGTGTTCGCTATGGTGCCATGTTAAGTGGCCAAAAAGTGGGTGCTCACTTTACGTATAACTTATATAGGAAAGTGAACCCCCATCCCTCCTAAAATCTAAAATAATAAAAATTTTAATTACTTTTTTTCATAGCGGATATTTGTGATGGCTGTTTACATGTAATTTGCAAAAAAAAAAGTAGACTTTTTATTTATTTAGAGGGAAAAATGTGAGGGGTGAGATTCCGTGGCCAAGAAATGGGTGCTCACTTTACGTATAACTTATATAGGAAAACGATCCCTCCCTCCTAAAATCTAAAATAATAAAAATTTTCCTAATTTTTGTTCATAGCGGATATTTGTTGAGGCTGTTTAGATGTAATTTGCCCCAAAAAGTAGAAGCTTTTTTTTAGGGGGCGGAATACGAAAGGTGCACTTCTATAAATTTACCCAATTATTTTAGTATTTGGAGAGGTTTGGTTGTTTGGTTGTTTTGTTTTACGGCATATCAACCCTTTTCAGGTTATTTAATGCCGAATGCAGTCATTTTGGTGAAAGTTTTTATGCTTCAAGTTGTTTATATCTTCAAATATTTATTCATGGTGCCTAGTTTGGTTGTCCCGCTTTACGGCACATCAACCCCTTTCAGGCCACTCAATGCCGAATGCAGTCATCCTGGTGAAAGTTTTTATGCTTCAAGTTCCTCACACGTTCAAATATTTATTGATGGTGTTTGGTTTGGTTGTTAAAGTATATTTGTTTTCTTCTCTTTTTTGTTTCTTTCCCCTTTTAATATCTGTTTCTATTTAACCCATAGTTGGGACCCTAACAGGTACTACCACTCCGGGTCAGGGTGGACCTGGTAATTAAGAGGAGGCTCCACATTCCCCAAAGTCCGTAAGCCGGATCTCACCATCGGATGTAGTTTAAGGTCATATCCAGGACCGGGAGTAGGGTAGGAAAAATAAAAATAAAAAAGGGGAGGGAGAAAGGGAGAGGGGCTGTTGTTTTTGTTTTTGGTTTTGTAGAACATAATTAAGTTTTACAAAAAAAAAAAAACGTCAATATAGGTGAATTTCGTCTCAGGGAGCCACAGGGCAGCTTGATCTGGTATCACCAGTATTTGGAGAGGGTTATCAGTTTCCTATATACATTTAACGTAAATTGATCCTCCATTTCCTGGCCATTATTATATTTTAGGACCGGTAACTAAATTTTTTTAACCACTAACCATAAGTCCGACCAGAAAGGTCGTAAAATTACACGTAATCGTCTAAAAAAATGCACAGAACTTATCTCCCATAGCAACAAAAAAAAAACTACAGGGTTAATTATCCTTAAACGCCAGAATGGTCCGGAATAGGTGATCATCTTACGTTAAATTTATATACGAAACTGATCCCCTACTCTAAATTCTAAAATAAGTGTATCTTTTAATTCATTTTCTTTCCGCCAACTTTTTCAGGGTGTTCACATGTGATCTTTTAAAACAAGTAGAATATTTCTTTTGGCGGAGGGGGGGGGGGTAACTGATGGTTTTAATTTACAATAATGCAGAAATAAATAAATAAAGTTTAAAAGCTTCCTAAAGAAAAAGACTAAATAAAAAATGGGTTTCAAATCGGAAACTGTTTCGGCCATTTCCGGGACTGGCTCGGGATTCTCCATCAATACTCGGGACTGTCTCATTAAGTGTTGAGATCATCTGGACAGGTGGACTCCAGGTTTGTTTTGAACAAAACAAAACAAAAAAAACGCTTTAAAATAAGTTAAAACACAAATAAACTTTATCCAGGTAAATTAGAAGAGTAACTTATCTTGCCTTTGGTAACATTTATTTGTTGGCTATTTGTTTTGTTTTTTGTTTGTTTTCGCCCATTTTTCGTTCTGTTAGCTGTCGTTATAAATGCCCCATAATTGTATTATACACCACTGTTTTCCCCAAATATATCAATTCTTTCAGTACATACAGTAAACCTTTTGGCTAAGATCACAGTGTAGTATCTGTTCCGAGGGATACTATATCCTACAGACCGGTATCGTCTTGGCCTTCGAGGCTTGATTTACACTGGTCTATGGGTTTGTCCTGTGCAGTTCTAGGAGTTCCACCCTCCCAGGCTTCGCCTCCCCTCTTTGGGGAGGAGTAAGTTTATTGCTTACTGCCTGAGGCGCTCCTACCGGGGAATGCCGATGGGGCTGCCCAGACATTTTTTGTAGGCCAGAGTGTTCACCTTCTCGGACGCTGGCTTTTACAAATCCCACTTTCCCGACTTTGTGTCACATCTTACCGGTGTGGGGGGAAGATAAATGGGTGACGGAAAAATTACAAACCGGAAGTAATTTCATGTCGCTTAGGAATTAGAAATCTCGTAATTCTTGATGATAAAATGAAATAAAACTTCTTTTTTTTTTTTTAATTCGTACAATACAATTTTGCAAATGGAAGAAATAAAATGAGATTTATTAGTTGAATAACAAATAAAATTGATAAATTAAGTCCGAGTTGTAATTAATTCCGAGTTGTAATTAATTCCGAACCCCAGATAAACAACTACAGTAAAACCCGGGACAATTCTCAATAGAAGAGCGCACATCAAGGGAGATAACTCATCATAGATCTACTCAAAAATATTTTAATGCTTTAGAAAAACGTCTTTTTTTTTAAGCCAATAATTTTGATTTCAGTTAACAAATATAATCTTTTTTTTTAAATTCTTCTTTCAAAGCAAATCAGACGAAAGAAGGCGTGAAAAAAAAAAAAAACATACGTAAGTATCAAACTTGAATTCCATTTTGTTTGCTTTTCCTTACAGTAATGCAAAATATGGACATTCGAACTAAGGTGAAAATGTACCATACTCCCAGGCATTACCTTCTAATTTCATAGGCGGTGAAGTGTCTATTTCTTTCGTTTTTTTTGTTTCTGGGAGTGTTGGGTGTTTTTTTTATCTGTCGATTGAGGCGCCCTTTATCCGATGTGACAAGCCTTGTTTGTGTAGTCCCCAAGTTATGGCTTCGTTACACGCCCCTATTTTAAAATTCAGTGCTTGAAAATATTTTTAAAAAATGTATCAACTTTGTTATGTACTTACGTGGTAGCTGAAAATAAGATTGTACAGAAAAACTTACGCAAATTCATCCAGTCCTAAATTATATATAAAAAAAAACTATCTTACGTATATTTATATTTACTTATTAGGCAAGGGACATAACTCAGATGTTTTTGGGAAAACTCAAAATGGCGACAGATAGATAAAAATCTTTTTTTTTTTAAATTTTTAATTTGATAAATACTGGATGAATCTACGTAATATTTGGTGTACAGTCTTCTTTTCAGCTACCACGTAAGTACATAACAAAGTTTATGCATTTCTTTAACTATTTTTTTTTTTTTAGAGAGGCCTAACATGTCGGGGCTAAACAGCAGAAGCACCGAAAAATGAGTTCTTCTACTGTTTCACGACGACATAAAAATAGTTAAAGAAATGTATAAACTTTGTTATGTACTTACGTGGTAGCTGAAAAGAAGACTGTACACCAAAAATTACGCAAATTCATCCAGTATTGTGGAAGAAAAAAGAAAGTGATACATACTGATTGTGGGTGCCGACCTTCAGGTGGGGTGGCGATAAGACCAACATGAGCAGAGCTAAAGAGGTGATATTTATGTATGTTACGAATGGGGGTGGCAGGTTGTTACAAGCCTATAAATTGAGGTTCTACCTCTCACCGGAGAAGTTTAGTGTTAGAAGTGTTATTGTGTTCCAGAGCTTGGTGGTGACCAGAATTAGTACATTTTTTGACTCACTATAGACCAGACTCTGGATCGTTGCTCCTGCAGAGAAACCCTTTCTCTACACCATTACATATTGTTACCAGACCTATTGGTTGGGTCGCTAAGGGGAGCAATTCCTTTTTGCAACCCACCCCCGACTGCTGCCTCGGCCCCTTTCAGGGTATTGACTCAGAATTGGATTTTTTCCTACAGTATTTATCAAATTATAATAAAAAGAAGAGAGAAAAAAAAACAATTATACGTCTCTGTAGATATTTCAGCTTATTAAGTAGGCAAGGGAGATAACTCGATTTTTTAGAGGGGGAGTCAAAATATAAGAAAAATTGCGACATATTTTTAAAGATAATTTCTTGCATTCTAATATATATAGGTAAGAATGCATAACACTGCCCCCCCCCATGTCTGTGCACATGCGCCAATAAACGGAAGCGCAAAAATTAAAAGTCTATCGATAAAAAAAGAACTAAATTTAAACTGAATACAAATTGTGGATTTTATTTACTAATACAGTAGTATATATATATATATATATATATATATATATATATATAGCAGAAGGGAATTACGTGGAGGACTTCTGGCTTCCGGTGAAAAAAGTGTGTATGGATGCCTGAAAGTGATACAACAATTTTTTTTTATTCATATTAATTTCAGACTTTTCTTTTTTTTTAAATATTAATTTCAGACTTTTCTTTTTTTTTAAATATTAATTTCAGACTTTTCTTTCATCATATTCTAATAATTAACATAATACAGACTATTTGAAAAATAATTTATTTGATTGTTTTCAAAACTTAAAAAAAAATTTCATTGAAGAAAATAAACAAGATAGAATAATCTTTTTTTTTTCAAGAAATAATTTTGTTTTTGAGCAACGGAATGTGATTTTTTTTTATTCAATGTTTTTTTTTAATGTTTGGGGGAAATATTTTATTAAACGTCATAATAATAGTGTATCCAATACAGTATATTGGCGAAGAAATTTGTTTTCATTCGGCGGCGCCACAGAAATTCCTGTAGGTGACCCTCGAAGTTTTCTGGGCTAGTCCCGCTCATCACTTTAAATTTTAACTTGCAATGAGCCCAGCTTCCTTCCACACGGTTTGTGTGGATTGTAGGATCGTCCGGATCCATAAAGTTGTATTTGTGGTTGACCACAAAATGATTCGGTAGGGCATGATAGGCTCGCCAGCCATCCGTTATGATGCGGGTGCCTGGGCGAACATATCGCCGAATTATGGGTAAAAGAGTTTCTGCATCTCTCTTGTCGACTGGCACTTCTCGCTCGACCATGCCGAGAACCCATTAAAAACAATGCGTTTTAGACGTTAAAGCAAATACGAAGAAAAAAAAAAATCAATAAACATTTTTTAAATGTTTTGAAAACAATCAAATAAAAACAAATTATTTTTCAAGTAGTCTGTATTATGTTAATTATTAGATTATGATGAAAGAAAAGTCTGAAATTAATATTAATAAAAAAAAATTGTATCACTTTCAGGCATCCATACACGCTTTTTTCACCGGAAGCCAGAAGTCCTCCACATAATTCCCTTCTACCATATATATATATATATATATATATATATATATATATATTTATATATATATATATATATATTTATATATATATATTTCAGAGGAAACATTGTTTAATCAATGAAACGGCCAGGTGGAAAAAAAGTAAAGAAAAATTGCTAAAATTTTCCCTAAGGTCTTATCGTCTGACCCTCTAAGAGGAAACGTCAGACTGATAAATTAAAAATTAAGAAAATCGAATGAGATATGAGGGGAAAAATTGTTTAAGTTGGAGAAAACGATTGAGAGAAAAAAAACTAAATCTCTTAACGTTATTGTGGATTTGAATCATTATATATATATATATATATGTATATATATATATATATGTATATATATATATAAATATTTGTTATTGTTTATAATCTATGTACGTATACGTTCGTCCTTTTTTAATAATCAGGACTCATCAGCATAGAGATATGACTATTCACGACCGGTCATGCGATTCGAAATATATATATATATATATATATATATATATATATATATATATTATTATTATTATTATTTAATGATTTTAATAAATAATTTTTATATGTAATGAATTTACATATGTTTTTCTATTGCCTGGCATTGTTCTGAAGGTCCATCCATATTCCATATGGTCAAGGGACGTCCTTGGGAAGTCAGACAGATACTCTATCTGTCCTAACTTTTCTGTGGGCATGATAGAACCTGGTGTAGCCCATGTCTTCTCCAGGCCACGTACAGCACCTGATGTTCCCAAATAGTCAGCCATTTAGTACTGGCCAGTCTTAACGTCGCTGAAGGTATCGTAGAAATATCCTTACATTTATGATAGTATTTCTTTTTTTTGGGGGGTGTAGAATAATTTCTAGCAATGTTTTCGGAGAGTTAAGGAGTTTGGGAAGAAGTTGAGGGTCTTTATGTGCCAGGCTTGCGCTGAGGTTTCAGGAAAGCTTGAAAATTCAACAAAGATATTCTGTACTCGGTGTGATCGTGACACCATTCTGACAGTTAAGATCACTGAGTGCACCTATGCCTCAGTCATATTTGGTCTGTGTTAAACCAATTCGGTGACAGGTTTTGGTTGATGGGGTCACAGGTCAAACTAGAAAATCGGTTATGAACTCAAAATAAAACATTTGACGAGGCGTTCACTGATTGTATTTGTATTCCTTCTTTCTCTCTTTCTCTCTCCCCCTGTCTCTCTCCTTCTCTATCACTTTCTCCCCTTCTCTTTCTCTCTCCCTCTGTCACCGTCCTTCTCTATCACTTTATCCCCTTCTCTTTCTCTCTCTCATAACGGCAGACGGGGTTTTGAATTCGAACCTAGGAGACGCGTTTTGGTTGCGCTCTCAAAAAGTTAATCATGTCTTCAAGAAAATAAATATATATTTTATAAGAAAACAGATAAATGTTTTTCTTTCTTTATTTCAAATAAGGTTCTTTTTGCAGCATTATGGTCCCAGAAGTAAACGACAGAGACGATGATTGCTCACTGGTATGACAAACGAGTTTACTTCACCTGATCATGTCTTCCGGTAGATTTTAAGATGGCTACGTTTGCACATGTCGATTGACGGTTCCCGAAAAATGGATTTTGCTTTTAATTATAGTTCTAGTCGATAATTTTGTCTACCTTTTTGGTTAGGATACTTATTTAGCTAGTTTTTATATAATAATGATATTTTCATATGGCCCATTCTTCGAAGAAGCACCCTTTGTTCGTATGAAATTGGATGGAATGTTAGGCACATCGAAGCATTAACATGGGTAGCACTTTTATTTCATACATATGTGAACTATTGTTTTTTTTTAAATTTATAATGGGTGTTTTTTTTAAATTTATAATGGGTGTTTTTTTTTAAATTATAATGGGTGTTTTTTTTTAAATTTATAATGGGTGTTTTTTTTTAAATTTATAATGGGTGTTTTTTTTTTAATTATAATGGGTGTTTTTTTTAAATTTATAATGGGTGTTTTTAAAAAAATTATAATGGGTGTTTTTTTTAAATTTATAATGGGTGTTTTTTTTTTAATTATAATGGGTGTTTTTTTTTTAATTATAATGGGTGTTTTTTTTTAAATTATAATGGGTGTTTTTTTTTTAATTATAATGGGTGTTTTTTTTTTAATTTTTAGTAAATTACGTGCACATGTAACACATCGTCCCTAGGATAAAAGATCCTGCCACATGGATGCCGCAACAAGGATAAACGTTCCAAAAAGATCTCCCCCCCCCCCCGTCAATCGGTTCACACTGGTACCGGTCCCAAGATTAACCCCACATTTAACCATTCTAGAGTCTTTAAATTTTAATATTTTTAGCGATTTTTTTCCAGTTTTTAGGGATTTTAAAGTCCTTCGAGGTCTTTATGGTGTTGGAAACCTAAAGAGTTTGTTCGAAGGGTCAAATGATTTGAAGGTGGTTTATTTACCTCTTAATACCAGGTTTAGATATTTAATTGGTTTAAATA
The DNA here is from genome assembly GCA_963556195.1 of Sepiola atlantica. Lineage (NCBI taxonomy): Eukaryota > Metazoa > Mollusca > Cephalopoda > Sepiida > Sepiolidae > Sepiola > Sepiola atlantica. Next base: position 60,925,714 of record OY744549.1, on the reverse strand, counting down.
AAGGTGTTAAGACGGCAGCACTTTTCCCGGTCGCCAACGCCAAATGGCTCAATCACAGTCATTTAAAAATAAAGAATAGTCTTCAATATTAAAGATAAGCAAATAATTGTCTCCCCCCCCCTCGAATACATTTGTTTTCGGTTTATTTTTATTTTTCTATTTTTCCACCGGCCTCCAGCGCCAAGTCGCTTAAATGACTCAATCGTAGTCATTTAAAAATAAAGAATAGACTTCCTTATTAAAAATAAGCATATAATTGTCATTTTATTGCTTCCCCCACCCCCGAATACATTTTTTTTAGTCTCTTTTATGTTATACTTAATCTGTTGCACTTTAAGGACAGCGCTGAAATAATAACGTTATTATTTAGAAACCCATTATAAATTTAAAAAAAAAACACCCATTATAAATTTAAAAAAAAAACACCCATTATAAATTAAAAAAAAAAACACCCATTATAAATGTAAAAAAAAACACCCATTATAAATTTAAAAAAAAACACCCATTATAAATTTAAAAAAAAACACCCCTTATAAATTAAAAAAAAAACACCCATTATAAATTTTAAATAAAAACACCCATTATAAATTTAAAAAAAATAAACACCCATTATAAATTAAAAAAAAACACTCATTATAAATTAAAAAAAAAACACACCCATTATAAATTAAAAAAAATAAACACCCATTATAAATTTAAAAAAATAAACACCCATTATAAATAAAAAAAAAACACCCATTATAAATTAAAAAAAAGCAATAGTTCACATATGTATGAAATAAAAGTGCTACCCGTGTTGAGGCTTCGATGTGCCTAACATTCCATCCAATTTCATACGAACAAAGGGTGCTTCTTCGAAGAATGGGCCATATGAAAGTATTATTATATAAAAACTAGTTAAATAAGTATCCTAACCAAAAAGTAGAATAAAATTATCGACTAGAACTATATTTAAAAGCAAAATCCATTTTTCGGGAACTGTCAATCGACATGTGCAAACGTAGCCATCTTAAAATCTACCGAAACACATGATCAGGGGAAGTAAACTCGTTTGTCATAATTTCTTCAAATTTCATGCATAAATTTTATACATAAATTTTATGCATAAATTTTATGCATGAATTTTATGCATAAATTTTATGCATAAATTTTATGCATAAATTTTATGCATAAATTTTATGCATAAATTTTATGCATAAATTTTATACATAAATTTTATGCATTAATTCTATACATAAATTTTATGCATAAATTCTATACATAAATTTTATGCATAAATTTTATGCATAAATTTTATGCATAAATTCTATGCATAAATTTTATGCATAAATTTTATACATAAATTTTATGCATAAATTCTATGCATAAATTTTATGCATAAATTTTATGCATAAATTTTATGCATAAATTTTATGCATAAATTTTATGCATAAATTTTATGCATAAATTTTATACATAAATTTTATACATAAATTTTATGCATAAATTTTATCCATAAATTTTATACATACATTCTATGCATAAATTTTAGTTAGATTAAAAAAATTTAAATCTACCTAAAATTTAAACATTTTTGCTATTTATTATGAAATATATTGTTAAATTTAGAAATGTGAAAAAATAATTTTAAACTTTAAACATTTTTTAATGAATGGGCAAAATTTCAGATCTTATATATTTATTTATCTTCCTCTCACAAGGTAAGATGTGACACAAGGTCAGGAAAGTGGGATTTGAAAAGCCAGCGCTCGAGAATTTGAGCGCTCTGGCTATTAAAAATTGCCTGGGCAGCCCCGTCGGCATTCCCCGGTAGGGGCACCTCAGGCGATTAGCAATAAACTAACCCCTTCTCAAAAGGTGAGAAGGCAAAGCCTGGGAGGGTGCACCTCCTAGAACTGCACAGGACAGATTAGACTGATAGACCGGCATAAATCAAGACCCGAAGGCAAAGATAATACTGGTCTATGGGGTACCAACCCCCGGCTGAACTTATATATATCTTATAAATATCGACAAAGAATCCTGAATCAGTCCCAGAAATTGCTGAAGCAGTGTACGATTTGAAAGTAACCCACTTATTTTTGTTATTTTTTTTTTAATTTTTAGACTTGATATTCACTTTTTATGAGGGGATAACATTTGTTTTAATCCTTACCCTAACCCAAACCCTTACTCTAACCCCTAACACTTCGCATGCTTCTTGTTGTTCATTCACGTTTTTTTAGGGGATAAAATTTATTTTAACCCTAACCCTTACTCTAATCCCTTACCTTAAACCTTAACCCCAAACCCTTACCATGCTTATTGTCGTTAACTTTTTCACTCTTCATTCACTTTTTTGGGGGGATAAAATTTATTTTAACCCCAACCCTTACTCTAAACCTAACCCATACCCCTACCCGAACCTTTCACATGCTTATTGTCGTTAACTTTTTCACTTTACATTCCATTTTTATTTGAGGGGATAAAATTAATTTTAACCCTAACCGTAACCCTTACTCTAAACCTAACCCTTAACCCTAACCTTTCGCATGCTTATTGTCGTTAACTTTTTCACTCTTCATTCACTTTTTTTAGGTGATAAAATTTATTTTAACCCTAACTCTTACTCTAAACCTAACCCTAACCCCTACCCGAACCTTTCACATGCTTATTGTCGTTAACTTTTTCACTTTACATTCCATTTTTATTGGAGGGGATAAAATTTATTTTAACCCTAACCCTAACCCTTACTCTAAACCTATCCCTAAACCCTAACCTTTCGCATGCTTATTGTCGTTAACTTTTTCACTCTTCATTCACTTTTTTTGGATGGGCTAAAATTTATTTTAACCCAAACTCTTACTCTAAACCTAACCCTAACCCCTACCCGAACCTTTCACATGCTTATTGTCGTTAACTTTTTCACTTTACATTCCATTTTTATTGGAGGGGATAACATTTATTTTAACCCTAACCCTAACCCTTACTCTAAACCTAACCCTAAACCCTAACCTTTCACATGCTTATTGTCGTTAAGTTTTTCACTCTTCATTCACTTTTTTGGATGGGCTAAAATTTATTTTAACCCTAACTCTTACTCTAAACCTAACCCTAACCCCTACCCGAACCTTTCACATGCTTATTGTCGTTAACTTTTTCACTTTACATTCCATTTTTATTGGAGGGGATAAAATTTATTTTAACCCTAACCCTAACCCTTACTCTAAACCTATACCTAAACCCTAACCTTTCGCATGCTTATTGTCGTTAACTTTTTCACTCTTCATTCACTTTTTTTGGATGGGCTAAAATTTATTTTAACCCTAACCCTAACCCTTACTCTAAACCTAACCCTAAACCCTAACCTTTCACATGCTTATTGTCGTTAACTTTTTCACTCTTCATTCACTTTTTTTGAGGGGATAAAATTTATTTTAACCCTAACCCTAACCCTTACTCTAAACCTAACCCTAAACCCTAACCTTTTGCATGCTTATTGTCGTTAACTTTTACACTCTACATTCACTTTTTTTGAGGGGATAAAATTTATTTTAACCGTTAGGGTTAAAATAAATTTTAGCATGCTTATTGTTGTTTACCTTTTTACATTTTTCTTTGCATCTGTGAACACTTATTATTCAAACAGCTTTGGCAATTTCCAATACTAACTTCAAATTCTCCGTCAATACTCAAAACTGACTATGTAAGTACTGAAATCCCCTTTTATAATTTATATTAATTTTAATAATTAATCATTAATTGTTTAAAAATGAGTATATTTTTAGATTATTCTATCAACAATAGTCTTAAATACTCCTTTGATTTAGGGTCAATTCCTATTTACGTCACGTAAAATAAGTTTCAGCATTACTCATAGCAACTTATAATTTTTTAAACGTAAACCATTTTTTAGTAAAAAAAACAACTTAGTTTTTTAATTTAACAAGTCAAGAAAAGGATAGCTAAGAAAGAACGATAACTCAAGTTTTTTAAACGTAAACAATTTTTTATGTAAAAAAACAACTTAGTATTTTAATTTTTTTATTATGCCAAGTTTCATTATACACGTGAAACGCCCGAATGAAAATTTGGTCAGAAAATATATACTCACCATCTAAAAAAGTCAAGAAAGAGGATAGCTAAGAAAGAACGATAACTCAAGTTTTTTAATGTTAAACAATTTTTTTAGTAAAAAAAAACAACTTTTTTGACTAGAAAATTATGAAAGGTGACATCATCCTTTATAAGAAACATGGCGACTATATTTTATGCCATTTTTTTTCATTTCGGCATTTCACGTGGACAATGAAGCTTGCCTTTGTTTTTAATGTTATCGAAATGAATAATGCGAAAGTTTTTTTTCCACTTATCCTAACTATATTAACATTAAAACGGTTTATGCTTATTTAATTCTGTGTAGTATATTTTCGTTCATCATTATACATTCTTCCCAGGCATTGCCTTCTCTTTTTTTTTGGGGGGGGGGGAGATAATATAGTATATGTTCCTTACTGACTGCAATCAATAGAGTTTAACAAAAGATGAGTAAAAGAAAAAGAAAAAAATTAAACCCTAAGCCTTACTCTAACCCTACTAAGGCTGCCAGTGAAATGATCATTCAGAGAAGGCAGCAAACCTAACCCTAACACTACTAGTGAAATTATTAAGAGAAGGCAGAAAACCTAACCATTACCAAATCAGAGTGTGTTTTCGCCTGGTGTGGTTATTTTAATTTTATTATTGTTCCTTTTCATAAACTCCAAGAATATGACACCACCCATACTATCCTGGGTCAACACATAATGTTGGTAAATAAATATTTCATCAAAATTATTGAATTTTTCAATATCGTCCTTTATTTGATTACATTGTCTCATATCCAACAGTGTTTTCTACCAAACTGCAAAATCCAACTCCTTACTAATATGTATATATATATATATATATATATATATATATTAGTAGTAAGTTTTTGAAAGGCTGTGGGCAATGCAAGTTCCGGGTAAGATGCAAGTTGTAAGGAACAAAAACAATAACAATAAATCGAATACGAAATATGACTTACTATTTATTTTTCCTTTTTTTCTAAAATCTTACATAACAGCAAGAGTGTTTTTAGCTGTTCGTGTGATGTCCGGGTGATTAAAAATCACTATTTGATATTTCGGGAAAAGAGACTTCCCTTTGTCAAAAATAATTAAACCAGAAGAAAAACTTTTTTTCTTCTCCGACTGTGTAGAGAATACTACAAAACAAAATGGCTGCCAGATGTAGACCGCAGCGAAAAATATAGCAGTCTCGCAGGGAATGTAAATTAAATTAAATTTTATTTTATATATATATATATATATATATATGTGTGTGTCCAGATGAATAACATTTATTATTAAGCTCTATCTGAGACATTTATGTGCATAAGGTCTGTTGTCTTGTTTCAGCTTTTTTCTGAATTTTAAATATAATTAATTTAAATTAATTTTATTTTAACAGATGTTGTGAACTTGAATATGAGTCAGATTTAAACATACAACACACGTGAAGAGAAACATCAAGTGCTTGATACAAGGAGAAAGGAAAGAACTCAGAAGTTGACTGTGAAATATTGACTTTTATAAACGGAGAAAAAATAAAAGTTTAAACAAATTAGTAAAAGTGATCGACATGCTTTTTAAAACATCATGAGACAGAAAAAAATGTAGCACATTATGAGACAGGTTGAAAAAAAAAATGTAGCACATGATGAGACAGGTTGAAAAAAAAATGTAGCACATTATGAGACAGGTTGAAAAAAGAATGTAGCACATTATGAGACAGGTTGAAAAAAAAATGTAGCACATGATGAGACAGGTTGAAAAAAAAAATGTAGCACGATTTGAGACAGGTTGAAAAAAAATGTAGCACATGATGAGACAGGTTGAAAAAGAATGTAGCACATTATGAGACAGGTTGAAAAAAAATGTAGCACATTATGAGACAGGTTGAAAAAGAATGTAGCACATTATGAGACAGGTTGAAAAAGAATGTAGCACATTATGAGACAGGTTGAAAAAGAATGTAGCACATTATGAGACAGGTTGAAAAAAAAAATGTAGCACATGATGAGACAGGTTGAAAAAAAATGTAGCACATGATGAGACAGGTTGAAAAAGAATGTAGCACATGATGAGACAGGTTGAAAAAAAAATGTAGCACATGATGAGACGGGTTGGAAAAAAATGTAGCACATGATGAGACGGGTTGGAAAAAAATGTAGCACATGATGAGACAGGTTGAAAAAAAATGTAGCACATTATGAGACAGGTTGAAAAAGAATGCATACAAAGAAAAAAATCAAATTTGAAAAAAATCGTTATTACTCCGTTTCCTTCGAAATCAAAAGAAAAAGGGAATGAGATATACACATTAACAAATACACCTTTTTATTGGACTTATTTCGCTATTTTGATAGTTTTGAGTTAAATTTGCTCCCCTAGTTTAACAAATGAATTCACAATATGCAAGTGAAATCTAAAAAGAAATCACATACTTGTAATGTGTGCAACACTTCCTTTTTATACAATTCGTTTTTGAAGCAACATATGCTAAAGCACACTGGAGAGAAGCCATATTCTTGTCAAGTGTGTGACTCCTCTTTTGCAAAGAAGTCTAGCCTGGTTGAACATATACGAGTACACACAGGAGAAAAGCCTTATTCTTGTGAAGTGTGTGGCTCTTCATTTTCGCAGCGGTCATGTCTAGTGCTCCATCTCCGAATACATACTGGAGAAAAACCTTATTCTTGCAATGTGTGTGGCGCTTCTTTTTCAATTAAATCTACAATGTTGACACATACAAAAACACACACAGGAGAGAAGCCATATTCATGTGAAGTGTGTGAGTCTTCTTTCTTAAGAAAGTCAACATTAGTTGATCATATGCGAACACACACCGGAAAGAAACCATACTCTTGTGAGATCTGTGATGCTTCTTTTTCACGTAACTCACATTTGCGTGTACATAAGAGGATACACACTGGAGAGAAACCATATTCTTGTGAAGTGTGTGATACCTCTTTTTCACGGAAGTTTATTTTAGTTCAGCATATGCGAACACATACTGGAGATAAACCTTACTCTTGTGACATATGTGACTCCTCCTTTGCACATAGCTCAAATTTGCTGGTTCATAAGAAAATACACACTGGCGAGAAACCATATTCTTGTAAGTTGTGTAGCTATGCTTTTTCTACTAAACCGTATTTGAATAGGCATTTACGCACACATAATAAGAATCAAAATAACTTTCTGTAAGTGAGAGTACAACAATAATTCTCATAAAACTACCTAGAAATTTATTTAAGATTAGTTTCTTTTTTTTGTGGGGGGGGGGGAAGAAAAGGATGTTAAATAAATTTCCGAATTGCTTTTGTATATAAACTGAGGATTTATTTTATTTTAAAAAACCCTAACAAATAAAAACGAGTTGGAGCTAAAAATGATAAAAAAGAACAAGAAGATCCTGAAATTTGAATTTTTGTCTTTTCATCAATTCCACTTTCAACAATTTTTAGGGGTGAAATATGAGATTTTTTTTCTATTCTCGGCAATAATGAGCACTCTGTACAGAATCATAATGAGCACTCTGTACAGAATCATAATGAGCACTCTGAAAGAAACAAGAGCGATGAAATAAGCCCAAAAAGAAGTGGTCAAGTTTTGATATAATCATGTTTGGTTTTGTTTCATTTTTGTTTTTAAAGAAGAAAGCTCAAATCTTTCATATTAAACAAACAAAAAATTAAAATTAAAAAAAGGATCCAAACATGACAAAACAAAATTTCAACTAGTCACAGCTCTTAACAGTTGGTGTTTCAATCGTAAACCTAAACCCTAAACCCAAAAACCTAAACCCTAAACCTAAACCCTAACCTTAAACCCTAACCCCTAAAACCTAAACCCTAACCTTAAACCCTAACCCCTAAAACCCAAACCCTAATCCCTAAAACCTAAACCCTAAACACTAACCCTAAACATAACCCTAAAACCATAACCCTAACCTTAAACCCTAAACACTAACCCTAAACCTTAAACCCAACCCTAACTCACTTATTTTGGATTTATTTACTGTTTGCATTTTTTTATACCCGTGTTATTTATTTGCATTGGTTATGATTATTATAATTCTATAAATGATCACTTGTTATTTGGATTTAAAAAAAGGGGTCCAAACATGACAAAATAAAATTTCAGCCTAACCCTAAAACCTAAACCCTAAACATAACCCTAACCTTAAACCCTAACCGTAAACATAACCCTAAAAACTAAACCCTAAACCCAACCCTAACTCATTTATTTTGGATTTATTTAGTGTTTGCATTTTTTTATAACCTTGTAATTTGTCTTCATTGGTTACCATTATTATTATTCTGTAAATGATCACTTGTTATTTGGATGAACAATTTCAAGGATTTATTTCGGTTTGCTGCTATGCTTAACACAATCTGAGAAGTCGAAATTGATGAACTAAAACTTATGCTTCACTAATGATAGCGGGACCCGTGTAAATTACACGAAATGATGTTTTCAATACTAATTATCTTGTTCCTAACCTATACATTACTTTGTAAATGCTTTAGATTAAATAAAATTTGGCTCCAATTCATGAGTAGCATACAAAGATTCGGAAGGTCGTTGCTTTTGATGTAAGCATGACACACAAAATAACACACACGCTATCGTATTAATATGTGTCTTCTCGGTCGTCCCCTCCCTCCCTCCTTTGATGTAGAAAAAACAATCTTAGAGGTTGGTTGGGATCGAACTATAAACCAGTCGGGCTGACGTCAAAAAACGACGTCAAAATCCCCCGTCGCTAACCATTGCGCCAAAGGGAACTACTTTAAAATATTACGAAAATTAGGTGACTTGAATGCTTTTTCAAATCTAGGTGTGGCACGCATGCGCAGAGCTTTTGCATGTAAGCGTGACACACGAACACACGCTATCGTATTAATATATAGATAATGCCTAAATAAGTGAAGTTAAAAAAAGAAATAAAACTACACTCAGTGGAGCGGACTCGAGCCCCCACACCGGCCTCTACGCAGCTTCATGGTGTCCGTCTAGAAATTCCATAACACCAGTTTGATCCTATCTTTTGCAATTACATCCCACACACAATATTCTATGTTGTTGCAATCAGATGAGAAATAAAACGTCTCAAATCGGAAAGTTTAAAAAGAGAGAAAAAAACGCATCAATTGGTATTAAAAAAAATGTCTCATCATGGAAATAACTTTAAAAATTACTTTCTGAATATTAATTTATTATAAACATACACTTAGATTCGTTTCAGTCGTTGTTCTCTGCTATATATATATGTTCTTTTCTCTCTCTCTCTCTATATATATATATATATATATATAAATAAATAAATATATATATATATATAAAGTTGTTCTCTACTATATATACAGTAGTTAAAAAGACTGTTGTATTATTGATTTAAATAACAGTGAGCCTCTTTGATGGTAATATAGATGTGAAAAATGATACAAATCTATTAATTTTCAAGAGTAGCAGTTATTTAATGTATGTAGGATACAAATGAAAACAAAACCCTATACTAAGATTTATATCTGTCAGCGAGGTTGTCTGACTTGCTATTTCCTCCTCCCTAACCCTAAACACTTGAAAATATATAATTTCATAATTATTTGAAGTTTTATCATTTTTTCTTTCAATATTAATTTTCCAAAGATATACTTGTCTTTTTCCTTTATCATAATTTTCTAATTTGTTTGAAGGCTATCTTTAATTTATCGATAACTTTTTTCTGATCGCTTTGGTTTTATTTTCATGCCCAATGTTGTTGTACGGCATGTCAACAATCATTGTGTGATTGTTGTTGTTGTTGTACGGCATGTCAACAATCATTGTGTTATTGTTGTTGTACGGCATGTCAACAATCATTGTGTGATTGTTGACAAAATCTTGTATACAATTGATTAGTAGATTAATTTTAATTTGATTTAATTTCTGTTACATACAGCATCTGATCTTCCCAAATGGTCACCCATTTAATACTAGCAGGCTCAACGTTGCTTAACTTCAGTGATCTAACAGGAACCGGTGTGTAAATGTGACTCTAGCCATATCTTTTCATGCCTGTGCCACCTTAGGTGAAATTATTTTCTCTATAGAACCGAAAACAATGAATACTCTAATTGCAAAACTACGAAATAGACTTGACAAACTTGTAAATCTAACAAACATCTTTTGACACACGGATTTGAAACTCAGGTTTCACACTCTGTTGCCTGGAATTCAGAGGATACTTTTTGCCACTCAGATTTCAGAGAACTGCCTTATTTTGCTACCTGTTATGATTCGTCCGAGTAATAATAAATAATGATAATAATAATATTAATAATGATAATAATAATAATGATAATAATAATAATAACATGAGATTATAAAAAGCATTAGACATTGCGCATCATTCATGGATACACAAATGCTTTACGATTTTCGGAATAGCCCCAAACATTCAAACAGCTTTACAGAATTGCTTGAAGAATTAGGAAACCAATTTAATTTCAGGAGGTGTTGCATTGGGTAAAGTGAAAATCAGGAGCGATAGTCTTTACAAGTGGTTTCCAGTCGTATGCATATCCCGTGCAAGGAAGATCACATACAACAACTTTCCGCTGAAACACTTAAACGACACTTAAACAACACTTAACTGGTTTTTCGCAAAGACTCAATTATCTGATATTGACCAGACTCAACATCGCTAAACTTTCGGGATATGCATACGACTGGGAACCACTTGTGAATTTGATATTCCCTAAAAAACAAAGCCAGTTCAGCCTGGTCAGGGTTAATACCGTTTAAGAAAACTCTTGAAATGTTTTATCTGTACATGCTAAATTTTGATGAAAAGCGCTAGAGGAATAGCCCACGATACAACGTTAGGTGTCATACTCCACCGATTAACATCAGAAAACCGACGAATCGCTCGCCGAGTCAAGAAATAAACAAAAAAGATAGCGAAGAGAGAAAACACTGCAGTCTTTAACGACGCGTGTATAAGAAATGACTTGCTGCCGAAATATGATTTCTTTTGGTCATCACTTGAATACACAGAGGGCAATTTCAATAAAACATATACACGACATTAAACTCTGTCGTCTTATAGAACTTGTTTAATTTTACGTCATAATAACACAATTATTCAAAAACCGGGATTCTATAATATTGCTACATCTTCTGCCAGATCGATTCTAATCGAAATGAACCTAAATCAATATGATAACGGATAACTTTTACAATTTTTAGTCCTTTTTCCTCCTCCTCCTTTTTGTGTAATTCCTTGTTGTCATATATTTTTAAATAACTACTAATCTTTCTTCCCGACTGTATTAACTTACAGCGTTTCCAATCGGCGTTTATAAGCTAACTGCCGATTTTTTTCTTTCTTTCTTTTTCTTTTTTAACATTTCTTTCTTTCTTTTTTTCTTTCTCCCTTTCAACTGTTTATTACACGTAACTATTTTTTTCCAAATTGCGTTCTTTGTGTAAAATTGAAAACTTTTCTGTTTTTAATTAAAGTTCTTCTATCGATTGATGATGATTGTATTTTAACAATCGAAATATTTTGGTAGAACTTTTCAATATGTGTTGTTGAGTTTGTTTTTGCTAGTTGTTGATTAGCTTATCCTTTATTCCATTTTTATTTTTACATATATATGTATATATATATATATATATATATATATTTGTTTCATGTATCAACATAATATTATAAGGAGATATTATGTATTGATTTTCAGTATTTACTTCAACGGTCGTCTATTTTTGCTAGGCTGCCGCGTCGGAAATGAAGGCTCACCAGCAGCACAAGGAAAGAAGCTATTGGAGTAGAAAGCTCTCCGGCATCTGGGGACTTCCACAGTGAATGGATGAGATTTAACTGATTTTCGAGTTGGTCTAGTGAATTTATGTCGAGGGGGCACCAGAGTAGCCAGTTCATCGGAGCATAATCCATTGAAGTATTTGTAAAACAAGCACAAGGATGCTACATTGCGGCGATGGGACAGGGACTGGAGCTAGGTTGACAGTGAGGGACCTATTAGGTTGGCGACTCTTTTTTGGACCTTGTCTAAGAGGAAGAGATTAGTAGATGATGCACCAGCCCAGATGTGGCAACAATACTCCGTGCATGGACGGATGGTGGCTTTGTAGAGATACAGGATAATGTCAGGTTATGGCACAATGCGTGAGATTTGGGGGAGCTGAGGGCTTCCAACTGCATTCGTGGGCCTTGTGCCAAACTTGCGCGTAATATTTGTAATCCTTATGCCAGACTTATTTCAAAAACAGTTTTGAGATCACTGAGTGCACCTATGCCTCAGTCATATTTGGAGGACTGAAGGTCGGTGTCAAACCAATTCAATGCATGTGATGGGATCAGAGATCAGACTGTTGTCGTTCGAGAAAATCGGTTATGAAACTCAAATATAAACATTTGACAAGGCGTACACTGATGAGGGCCTGTGGACGAGTGGTTATAGCACTTACCTTTGGGCTGGACGACCCGGGTTCGATCCCACTCATGGCATGCAAATTTTCGGGTCTGAAAACTCCCTCTGTCCACCCAGCAGTAAATGGGTACCTGACTAAAACTCAGGGAAGGTTCAAGGCAGCGGAAGGAGAGGGATGGGCTCCGCCTTCCATATGCTGTGCCCTAGACACGGTGATTCTTAACAAATCACCGCCGCTACGGCCATGGGCAGTGTGCGATGTCGGCAACGACACTCGTACGCGTCCAGGCTATGCGACCTTTACCTTTTTACACTGATGACACAAGTATTCCCTCTTTCTCTCTTTCTCTCTCGCTCTGTCTCTCTCACTTTCCCCTTTCCCTTGCTCTCTCTAACAAGAGACGGGGTTTTGAATTCGAACGAGGTCAACACGTTTTGTCGCATTCCCTCCAAGTTATAAAAATGTGCTTCAGAAGAGAATAAATATATATTTTTATATCAAAAAGTAAAAATGGCTTGTTCCATTATTTACATAAGGTTCTTTTTTCTATCGGGGAATGCCGACGGGGCTGCCCAGGCAATTTTTAATGGCCAGAGTGCTCACCTTCTCGGGCGCTAGCTTTTCAAGTCCCACTTTCCCGACCCGACCTTGGGTCACATCTTACCTTGTGGGAGTAAGATAAAACTGGCCTTGTGCCTAACCTCCTGGCGAGGAGGTAAATAAAACCCCTGCATTCTCTTTTGTCATTAGCTGAATAGAAAGCACAGGTAAAACGTATGTAAACCAGGAAACGCTCAAGTAACCGATCAAATCTCGACGAGGCAAAAGTTTGGAACAAAAAGAAACTGAAGGAAAATTAATGTTTTCCTACTTTTGTTTCTTAATCGGATGTCCGGTCGAGGCCATCGTTAAGCAGGCCTGGCCACTGAAAATGTCATGCTAATAGGTAGCAAGCGAGATCTGTCGAACACTAACACTATCAGTAATGAACGGTTCCAGAAGAGAACACGACAGAGACGACGATTGCTCACTGGTAAGAACGCCAGTAATTATGTAGGAGCTTTGCCACAAGGTGTGAGGAGTTTACTAGCACGGTAGAGGGAGCACATTTTCTTTGCAGCAGCCTTAGCAATGTCTTCAATTTATTTGTTTCAATTCCAGTTTTAGCCTTGTAATTCCTAAAAATATATTCATGCTGCAGACAACAGACCTGTAATTTAAAAGTATTTAGCTAAGAGAAAAGACCACACAAGAAATTGGCTTGCATCTTTGAAACAATACCTTTTAGACACTATGTGCAATGCTGTGATTGCGAGCCAGCTGAGATTCTACAAGAGTTCTATTCACTCCAGATGATGGACCACCACAGTAAGTCAATTTTTACGTCCATAGATTAACAGCTGATAAATATCAAGGGAGGTCCAGTTCATAGCGAAACGAGCACAGGTGGTTTGTTAGGTCTGCCTGGTCTGAGAGAGAGACTAAAGCGAAAGGCAGGGAGCGTTCAGTTGTCGAATAACGAAGTTAGAAAAACACTGGAAGAAAGATTTTAGATGGTATAATGAGTGAGCATGACTGAGAATGGTGAAGGAGTCCATGCTAAAATTCCTAGCGCACGGTGAGGTTTTAAGTAAATGGCCTGTAATGGAAGACCCGTATGTGTTGTTTTGAACGTCCGTTGACCGGAAGCTTCCATTCTTAATCTTACTCGGAATGTGTTGTTGGACTCTACTATCCAATCTTAACGTCGTCCTACCCACGTAGTCAGCACTGCAACTACATTTAAAATTATAAATTACATTAATTTCATGGTGGGGGGTAAAACGTCTTTATGAAAGGACGCCAATAAAGGCTTTGTAGAAAACACAACACGCATATTCGAAGAAAAATAGCAATTTTCAACTGCTGAGCTTATTTGCTTCGCGAATTTCTCACTTACTGTGCCTAACCAAGGTAAACGAATGTAAATCGGACATTTAGTCACCGTATTTGGTTTAATTTCGGAAAAAGTATTTATTTTCCATTTGATGATTGTTGACATTTATTGTATGCGAAAACTAGACACTACCCTAATAAAAACGCATACAATAAATGTCAACAATCATGCGAAAATGTAATATTCCATCAGTTTCTATAAGTATATTGTTTAGTTTTCAGTTTTTTTTATCGATTTTCAAGTCCTGGCCATAGGCGAGCCTCAATTTCGAATTTCTTTTTGAGCAGTCAACACCGACTGTCTTGAACAAGACAACTACCTTTTAAAATAAGTCAAAACACAAATAAAATTATTCAGGCAGGTAGCTGAGTAAACTTAACTTGCCTTTGGTAACATTTATTTGTTGCACATTTGTTTTTTCACAATTGTTTTCCTTCTGTTGATTATAGTAATGATTCCTATAAGTTAACACACAAATAAACTTATCCAGGTTAGTAGAAGAGTAACTTATCTTGCCTTTGGTTACATTTATTTGTTGCGCATTTTTTTTTCACCCTTTTTTTCGTTCTGTTCATTATAGTAAAAGATTCCCTGCTTATTGATTGCAATATATCCGGCGGGATTTGAAACGAGCTGGTCGATTCCAAAACCATTTCAGTATCTATTATGCTTTTCGTACAAACCCGATTTGGACACATTCAAATATTCAAAATACACAAAAAACATATTTATTCGAAAGATCTTGAATAATATTTTATTTATAAAGTTTTTAATAATAAGTAAATAAAAAGGAAACCATTAAACATTTTTTTATTCAGAAAGAAAAAAAAATTGAAGACTCTAATCTAATCAAGCTGGGGGTAGTCTAGTATAGATTGAAGAAGTATGGGGGTAGTGTAGTATAGACTGAAGAAGTATGGGGGTAGTCTAGTATAGATTGAAGAAGTATGGGGGTAGTGTAGTATAGACTGAAGAAGTATGGGGGGTAGTGTAGTATAGACTGAAGAAGTATGGGATAGTGTTGTATAGACTGAAAAAGTATGGGGGTAGTGTAGTATAGACTGAAGAAGTATGGGGGTAGTGTAGTATAGACTGAAGAAGTATGGGGGTAGTCTAGTATAGATTGAAGAAGTATGGGGGTAGTCTAGTATAGACTGAAGAAGTATGGGGATAGTGTTGTATAGACTGAAAAAGTATGGGGGTAGTGTAGTATAGACTGAAAAAGTATGGGGGTAGTGTAGTAATGACTGAAAAAGTATGGGGGTAGTGTAGTATAGACTGAAGAAGTATGGGGGTAGTGTAGTATAGACTGAAGAAGTATGGGGGTAGTCTAGTATAGATTGAAGAAGTATGGGGGTAGTGTAGTATAGACTAAAGAAGTATGGGGGTAGTGTAGTATAGACTGAAGAAGTATGGGGGTAGTGTAGTATAGACTGAAGAAGTATGGGAGGTAGTGTAGTATAGACTGAAGAAGTATGGGGGTAGTGTAGTATAGACTAAAATAGTATGGGGGTAGTGTAGTATAGATTGAAGAAGTATGGGAGGTAGTGTAGTATAGACTAAAGAAGTATGGGGTAGTGTAGTATAGACTGAAATAGTATGGGTGTAGTGTAATATAGACTGAAGAAGTATGGGGGTAGTGTAGTATAGACTGAAATAGTATGGGGGATTACTCCTTCACGTAATGTATATCCGAAAATAACATGTTATAATTCTTAATATAATATATATATATATATATATATATATATATATATATGACGCCTGTCTAAAAACGTATCTGACCATAGGCCAGAAAAACTATTTCAAATATGTGACAGGGTTGGGACCCTTATTCCCTTCAAAGCTTGCCCCTTGTTCTTGCACACACTTAGCCCGCCAATCCATCCACTGTCGGAAACACCCCTGGAAGTCTTCTTTTAGAATGGTGCTTGTCTCCGCCGTCACATTCCGCATTATCTCTTTTTTGCACCTTCGCAACAACAGCTGCACTCCGAGCAGTTCGGGGGCTTGCCAGAACGCTGGTCACTCTCCGCTGATGTGCGGCCATTTTTTAATCGGTTGAACCACTCCTTAATTTGTGTTACACCCATCACATCTTCTCCGAACACTTGCTAAATTTTATGAGACAGATCCTTTTTAGACAGGCCTCATATAATAAAGGAAATCCTTTTTATTTTAGTGAACGTTGGTCCATGTTGTTAAAAATAAATAAAATGTAATTTGAGTTAATTTCTCCAATCGGATTTATTTTCGTATAGCTGACATTTTTTAAAGGGAGGTATTCGCCCATTGCAGACAAATAAGTCTGTAATGGACGAATACCGAGTTACCTCCCTTTGAAATTTAAATATTCAAAATACACAAAAATATATTCTTTCGAAATATCTTGAATAATATTGTATATATTTTATTTATAATTTTTTTTAATAATCAGTAAATAAAAATTGGATCAACAATAATATAACATTTTTAACAAAAAAAAACGCATAGATTTTATGGAAATTTTAAAGTTTATTTTAACAATTATTACATAGACAAGTTTTAAAGTAACATTGTTTTACAAACGTTTTAAATCGAAGAATGTGCCGGGATGGTTTTCCAGAATAATAAAAAGAACATCATGAACACAACACAGTTGTTTTTCAAAGTTTAATCAGAACTTTAAAAAAATTAAGCAAAAAATTTCATTTAATCAAAATTTAATCAAAATTAATTTTTAAAAATTTCATTTAATCAGAACTTTAAAAAAATTAATCAAAAAATTTCATTTAATCAAAATTTTTTTTTAATTTAATTTAATCAGAACTTTAAAAAAAATTTAATTAAAAATTTCATTTAATCAAAATTTAATCAAAATTAATTTTTTTAAATTTAATTTCATCAGAACTTTAAAAAATTAATTAAAAAATTTCATTTAATCAAAATTTAATTAAAATTAATTTAAAATAATTTAATTTAATCAGAACTTTAAAAAAAATTAATTAAAAAATTTCATTTAATCAAAATTAATTTTTAAAAATTTAATTTTATCAGAACTTAAAAGTTCTGATAAAATTAAACCATTCGAACCAGTATACTATATATATATATATAATTTCAAGCAGAATGGTCACTAGATAGCGCACTTGATTACAGTGCCAGTGATTAAAGGTTCAAATCATGTAATAGTCAACCACGCTGATGAAAAAAAACAAGTGCATTATTGGTCAGAAAGCCAGTATCTTCAGACAGCGAGGGTTTTTAAACGATTGACGTTGTCCCTTTCTGAGCTGTTATATGGATGTCATTAAAGGTTCGGCTCCATGTCTATGTATTTAAAAATAAATATTTTGCTGCGTTAAACGAGTTGCCTCTACCACCTACATCAACTATTTATTCCTTTCAAAACCATATAGTTTTTGTTGTGACCCTGTTTAGGGGCCGAAATGAAGACACGGAACACAGGGTTAGACTAACAAGATATATTGAAGAAAAGATATGTACAGAGGACAAGTGTTGTTGTATATCAGTCCTAGAGAACTAGAGAAGTGGTATATCAGTCCTGACTGCCAGGGTAGACTAGAGTTCAATCCGATTACGAGAAGCCTAAATGCTTCCAGTATGTTATGAGGAATGGACGAGTCCAACTGTTCTTCATGTAGGTACGGCACCATAACATCCCCTCCCAAGCCTTACCTCCATCATTAACCAGCAGAGCATCACCATTGTCAACCAAAGAAAGTGTCTATCAGACATGTGTTATGATGTATAGAAGTGAAATGTTGCCAGTGAATGTTGAGGACATGTGTTGAATGGAAAGAAATGATATGAGAATTATACAATGGATGTGTAATGTGAAGCTTAGATCTGAATTTTCACAGTATTGCAATATGTGTGGAGAATGGGAGACTTCATTGATATAGTCAAATTGAAATAATATGAGAGTTATTGGGTTCGGAGATGTAGAACAGTTGAAATAACAGGGTCGTTTGGCAGGGAAAGACAAGGAGAACATGGAGGTAAGTAATAAGGATGGATTTGAGAGAACGGATAAATAAAAACCTGGCCAGAGATAAGGTTTGTTAAAAAGTCAATTTCTAAAAGCCGTCCAACACACGCCAATTATGATGATGCCTAGCAAATATACATTCTTTCCACTTTAATATTTTTGCTAAGTTACCGTGTTACCCCTTTCTCTTTTAGTGTCTTCAAGAGGCTGTTCCTATTTACTTGTCTAGAATTATATAACTGTGAAAAAACTACATACAACACAAAATATAAGCTAAATAAATTGCTTGGGCTTATTCAAATAATTCATGTTTTGAAACCCAAACTATGATTATTTTGTTATGGTAATGTTTTAAGCTCTATTTATAAGAAAATGCAAATAGCTCAGTTTATAGAACGTAAGATTGAAGGTCTCAAGGTTTCGGTTTCGATTTCTGGTCATGGAATCCGATTTACTTGTTGGGAATTTATTATTTAGTATTAATGCAATATTTTTCCATTGCTAAAAGAAGTTAAAATAATAGTTAAAAAATTCTGACTGGCAGGCATACACACATACACAAAAAGTGTCCATTATATTATAAGTGAAATGTTGCCAGTAAATGTTGAGGACATGTGTTGAATGGACAGAAATGATATGAGAATTATACAATGGATGTGCAATGTGAAGCTTAGATCTGATGCCCTTGCAGAAAGATAGTCCAATAATAACTTAATAGAAATAATAGTTTAGTTTCGGCTTCAAACTCTGCCATACCAAATCGCCATGAGTAATAGAATTACAAGGCTTCCAGTAGGAATGGACGAGTTTAACTGTTCGTCACATAGATACAGTACCATAACACCCCTCTCCCAAGCCTTACCTCTTCAAGAGTCTTAATATCGTTTCCGTTTTGGATTTATTTCGATATAATCTGGAGCTATCCGTTTTCTTTTAGACTGCTGCTTTTCTGTGACTGCTTGGGGTACTGGTAAGTCAAAGGTGTCGTATATTACGCCCATCACTTCTTCTACCTGGGGAGAGCTGTCAGTGTCATCTGACAGTCTTTTCCTAATCTGGTTTAGGTGTCTCTTACTGTTATGTTTATTCCTTTCCAGATGACCGTAATAGTCTGCAGAGAAACAGTCCCGTGGTAATGTGTTTATTCATGGATATTTCGTTTGGTTTTAGGTACCGAGAGGAAGAGGGGGATATTCTCTGCAGTAATGGAAGATAAACACGTTCTTGCTGTGAATATTTTAGAAAGAGGACCAGTGATTAGAGCTCAATCAAGCAGCTTCCATAGAAATACCGAACGAGTCGAGCATTTGAAAATAACATGCTGCTAAATTAGATCAGCTTTGCAATTTTTCTACGGTAGAATAATAATTACCATTTCATTATTTGGATTATTCGGACAACTATTTTCATCTTGGTTGATATTTTCACTTAAAAATAATAATCACTGGCGTCCGCCAAGGATCGTTGCTTTCGCTATTACTCTTTGCCATAGCCATTGCTTAGGTATTAAAAAAGGAAACCAATGATCTTTGCTTTCGCTATTACTCTTTGCCATAGCAATTGCCATTGCTTAGGTATTAAAAAACGAAACCAAAAATAGTTTTCAAGTTATTCTTGAGGTGTTGGTATTTTCTCTTTTTTCACCCGTGTGAATTCGCATGTGCCGTTGTAAACAGAATTTCCTCGAGAAATTCGATCCACATACTTCACAAGAAAAAGATTTTTCACCCGAGTGCGTTTGACTGTGTTGATTGAAAATCACAATATCTGCAAATCTTGATCCACATACGTTACAGTAATATTTTTCTCCGGTATGCGTTCGTACGTGTTTGTTTAAAGAATGACGCAGTGAAAATTCCGATCCACATATTTTACAAGAAAAAGGCGTTTCTCCCGTATGTGTCCGTACGTGTCTTTTTAGATTAGAATGCAAAGCAAACGAAGCTCCGCACACCTTACAAGAATAAGGTTTTTCTCCGGTG
>OY744549.1:60840299-60902799 GCA_963556195.1 Sepiola atlantica | reverse complement strand
ATCGGCGATTCGAGAGATTCATATGTTCGTTCAGCTTCCGGTTCCACTCAGCAGCAAATGACGGATGGCCAGAAATGATAAAAAACAAACTTTCTCCATAATTTCAGAAATAATACAGCGAATTACTTTTATTTCGTAATAAACAAATATTTAACAGAATACCGAATCTATTTTTTAAAATAATTTATTTGTTTTTTATTTTATTATTTTCAAAACTATTTTTTTTATTGTTTTCACAAATTGTTTTTGGTTTATGTCTGTATAGACATCATATTATTGTTGTGAAAATTAAAATGTTTTCACAAATTGTTTTTCTTTATTTAAAGTTTTAAACCTCATAAAATTTCCGTATCCAATACTGTGGAAAATAGGAGGAGCAGTGACTTACCAGAGTGTGACTGCTGGCGACTGAGAATGTTCTTCCAAACATCTAAGATGAAGGACGTTTGTCGCAGAGAATTTATATCAGTAGGGAGATGGCGTTCAATTGTTATAAAAACCTTCCTCACTACTGAAGAGCATTACTCGTCAATTTGTCACCAAACTACAGTAGTCATTAGACCTAAGGAGAGGGTCGCAAAGGAAGTTTTTATTTTTTCGCAACCTCGCTCTTCAGCTAGCTTTACTCTTGGTTACCTATGATTTTTTTCCAACAAACAAGATGATTTTTTTGTTTAAGTTTTAAATGTTTTCTCTAAATATGACGTCATCATCAGAAGTCTAAACATGACGTCATCATCAGAAGTCTAAATATGTCGCCAGTTTGTTAGGTTTCATTAGAAGTCAATCCACACAATTTAAGTTTTCTTTGTTCAATTTAGAACAATAATATCGATATCAAAATTAATGAGACTAAAAATTATTGCAGAAATCATAAAGGAAGTTTTTATTTTTTTCGCAACCTCACTCTTCGGCTAGCTTTACTCTTGGTTACATCTGATTTTTTTTTCGACAATACAAAATATTGCCGGAAAAAATACGTTTTACTCACCGCCTCCAGAGAAATTCCTGCAGGTGACTCTGGAAATTTCATAAAACATAAACAAAAATATTATGTCTGTATTAAGAATTTTAAACCAAAAACAATTTGAGAAAACGGCTCTCCAGAAGGGTTCGCGATTCCCGCTGACTTCCAGGTTATCCTGCAGTAAATTTCAAATGATAAAAGAAACTTTTTTTTAACAGAAAATTTAGAATTGTATTTTTAGTATAATAAAATAAGTTGTGAGCAAAACAAATTATCAAATATATGTGGATTTATATTTTGATGAAAATATAAATCTTTAATGTTAAAAAAATCTGTTTTTTTTTTTAAATTGATATAAATAAAGTTTTGAAATGTCTAGCGCTGACAACTTCAACAGCTACCTTCAAAAATTTCACTGGCGGCGCCGAATAAAACAAAATTATTTCGGCAATATTCTTTATTGTATACGCTTTTATTATTCTTTTTAAATACTTTAAATTATGTTGCTGTTTCACAAAATACAAAAGACATTTGCTTTAAAAATTACTATTAAAATACTAAGCTATTTTTTTATATTTTCATAAAAAATCAAAACATATATGAGGGTGAGAAGGAAAAGCCTGGGAGGGTAGACCTTCTAGAACTGCACAGGACAGACCCACAGAACGGCGTCATCAAGACCCGAAGGCCAAGACGATACCAGTCTATAGGGTGTGTAGTATCCACCGGAACAGATACTACACTTTGATCTTAGCCAAAAGGCCAAGAAAGTCCGAATCCATTTTGAAATTAATTTATTTGTTTTTTATTTTATTGTTTTCAAAACTTTTTTTTATTGTTTTCACAAATTGTTTTATTTTTGTGTGTCATTTCTGGCCATCCGTATATGATATGAGGAAACGGCATCATTTGCTGCGGAGTCAAATCGGGAGCTGGAAGGGAACAGGAATGTCACAAATTGCGGCTCTTGTAGAGATCGAATACACGAGCGAAATTTATTTTAGAAAAGTTCCAATGGTGTAAGGGGCAGTAACTCTCTTTTTTTAGTACGCAATGTCTCCGAAAATGGAAAATACTCATTTTTTAAATAAGAAGTCATGCAAATTCAATTAATAGAACATTTTTCGAAGAAATAACAATTTGAGAAAATCAACAGTATATTGATAGAACATTTATTGAAGAAAATAGAATTTGGGAAAATCAACAGTATATTGATAGAACATTTATTGAAGAAAATAGAATTTGGGAAAATCAACCGTATATTGATAGAACATTTATTGAAGAAAATAGAATTTGGGAAAATCAACAGTATATTGATAGAACATTTATTGAAGAAAATAGAATTTGGGAAAATCAACAGTATATTGATAGAACATTTATTGAAGAAAATAGAATTTGAGAAAATCAACAGTATATTGATAGAACATTTATTGAAGAAAATAGAATTTGGGAAAATCAACAGTATATTGATAGAACATTTATTGAAGAAAATAGAATTTGGGAAAATCAACAGTATATTGATAGAACATTTATTGAAGAAAATAGAATTTGGGAAAATCAACGGTATATTGATAGAACATTTATTGAAGAAAATAGAATTTGGGAAAATCAACAGTATATTGATAGAACATTTATTGAAGAAAATAGAATTTGGGAAAATCAACAGTATATTGATAGAACATTTATTGAAGAAAATAGAATTTGAGAAAATCAACAGTATATTGATAGAACATTTATTGAAGAAAATAGAATTTGGGAAAATCAACAGTATATTGATAGAACATTTATTGAAGAAAATAGAATTTGTGAAAATCAACAGTATATTTTTTTCATTTCAAAACCAGCAAAACGAACAGTCCTATTGTTTTGATTAACAGTTTTTATTATAGTTTAAAATATTAAATTATCGCAGATATTGGCTCTTGTATAGATCGGGTCTTCGAAAAATGTTCTATTAATTGAATTTGCATGACTTCTTATTTAAAAAATGGATATTTTCCATTTTCGGAGACATTGCGTACTAAAAAAAAAAGAGAGTTACCTGCCCCTTACACCATTAACACTCTCCTAAAATAAATTTCGCTCGTGTATTCGATCTCTACAAGAGCCCGAATCGCGACTAAATCGCTATTTATTCAAAACGAACATTAAATAAATTTGGGGCATCTTTTACGAGACTCAGCAGAGTAAAAACGCTAAAAAAACAAATATACAACAAATAAAAGTAACTGTAAGCTGTAAAAGTTAGTTTCAAACTTGCATGTGCTATTTGTTTGTATTTTAAACCCGTTTGCAGTGCTATTTATTAGAAATTTAACTCCAACACACGGTTTTCGAAGAATTCAAAATGGCCGCTCTACGTAATAATATAGAGGGAATGGCCGGCATTTTCCTTTGAGAAACTAGATGTTTTAAAAAACAAGAAATTTTTTTTTAACATCTAATAAAAAGCCATTTATACTACGTAAAAATACAAACAAATTACATAGGTAAGTAGAAAAATGTCTATTCTAGACATAAGTCAACTTTACTTGTTGCAAATTTATCTTTTTAAACTCTTTCTCGTTCTTTTTTTGGACCCCGTTCGCGCCTCTGCTGAGCGTCGTAGCATATACCCTAAATTTGGTATTTTTCAACTTGAACTTACCTTTCTAAATTCAGAAATTCAATGAGAATAAAAATGGCGCGATGTTTGTGGGGGATGATTTGTTTTTTCTTTGTGTTCAAAATGTTTTCTTAAAATTTGGTTGTTTCTCACTGTCTATCTTGCGTGATTTTATATCGACATTAAAAAAGAATTAAATAAAGAAATAAAATAAATAATAACTAAAAACAACAACAAAAAACAATCACAGTTAAAATGCGAAATTACGTTAAGAAACACGTTTCGCTGACACAAAGTCAATCGTTAATTAGAACGCTTGACGGTGTAAACCATGATTTGGTTCCCTATTTTTAAAAGCCCCTCGAATTTCCAGATAATCGCTAGTAAGAATAGAGGATTTGTTATCACCTATTCTTAATTTAACGACACGAAACTGAATTGAAGAAACAAACGAAACCTTTTTTACAACAATAAACGAAAGGGGTTTATTCGTATATTTGAGGTTACCTATACCGTTTGGTATAGGTAGAAAGAAACTTAGGACGGTGTCCGAAAGAAAGAAGAAGAAGTTAAAATATCTTCAGGCGAAGATAGCCGGCGCCATGAGAGTCCAGTGGATGAGGAGGCAGGAGAGAGGCTGAAGCGATCCGTCCTGGTTGGTGCCAGGTTACCGTCTGGAGATCGTCTGCAAAATCCTAAGGGAGCTCAAGTAGTCCCTTAGGGAACTAATGATATCAATGCTCCCTGCGATCTGATTGGCCAAACCAGCTCACAAGGACACTGCTACGCATTACAAAGTAACTCTATGACTGCTACAAATAAACTTATCAAAGTAGGTAGAAGAGTAACGTATCTTGCCTTTGGTAACATTTACTTCTTCTACAGTATTCTACAGCACCCCTTTCACTAATATACTTGGGAAGAACATGGGGAGAACTTTTGAATGCCTCCAAGACACTGTCCTCGAGTGGCTACGGTCTCTCTGTACAAGGGTTTGTCAGGACAACCTGGCATGAGGATACTCTAGTGCCCCCTCGACGTAAATACACTAGACCGACCCGACAATCAGCTAAATCCCATCCATTCACTGTGGAGGTCCCCAGATGCCGAGGAGCCTTCTACTCCAATAGCTTATTTCCTCGTCCTGCCGGCCCCTGGAAATCCATCCCTGCTCCCTGTTTCCCTGACTGTACCGACATGCAGAAGTTTAAAACTAATGTAAACAGACAATTCGCTGCACAGCTCCCAACTTAGGAAGTCACCCAAAACTTCCACCCTAATTCTCAGTAGCCCCTTATGTCTACAGTGGCGGCCTGTCTTGTTTGGGGTGAACTATGTGGAAAAAAACCAAAAAAAAACCTCCAGCCTTCAAGTAAACCCTGATCAAATATTCAAAATAACATAGTATTCGAAGCACAAATAAGATCTCCTCGACACGGCTATACACTGGCTCATACAAGGAATGGTGCATCTTCTTCTAGTGATGTTGCCCCAAGTAACGACACTTAGCTGGATACTCCACCAGACTAGATGAATTCTTGTCCTTGAATCCAGTAAGATCGAGAGACCACAAGAAAGATATACTATAACATAGTTTACTGGTCAATTGGGGAGAGGAAAATTAATGTTCTTAACTTCTTTACTAACGCTACGTTTGAGAAATAAAGGAGAACTTTGATGTAATATTCGAATATCTATGCATCTCATATAGAAATTAAGTGTTAGCCCCAGGAAGGGGCCCCTTGATTTCTGAGAACTTCGACTGAAGTAAAATTAAACAAAAGAAAAGGTATAGGTCCATATATCCTGCGTCCATCTCTTTATTAATGTGACAATAAAGAGGAACACTCACCATCAGGAAAAAGAATGAGGTGCTTTGCATGTCGTATGCAGATTTAAAAAGGGCTTCTCTTCATAGGTGCAGGTGTTTATGTGATTTGCATATGTGGATATTAGGTGAGATAAATGGGAAGGAAGGGGACGTGCTTTTGATTGGAGAGAGATTAAGTGGGTTGAACGAAATTCGGTTGGAAATTGAATTACAGTCAAAACTTTTTTTTTTTTAATTCTATTATTTTTCTGGCACAGTTAACAATTAAATAGTAGGATGGACTAGACCCTACCCTTTGTTGTGGAACTACTCTAGGAAAACGAAAGTCTTTCTCTGCTGATTCCGGCATTTTTTTGCCAGTTGAGGATGAGTGCAAGTCAGGTTGGTAACGCCCCTCTCCGGGGAGCCCAACAACAACAGAAAAAAACTCCGAACGAAACGAGAAAGAAAGCGTAACTTATACGAGTTGGTATCTTCAAGCCGGACTTAGAGTTAGTGGTAAGGTTAAAGGAGTTTTTTTTTTCAGTCCGCCATTTTGGCTGTGAAACGACTAAATCGGCGATTTGTGAGATTCATATGTTCTTCAAGCTTCCGGTTCCACTCAGCAGCAAATGACGGATGGCCAGAAATTATATAAAACAAAAACTTTCTCCATAATTTCACAAATAATACATTAAATGTATTACTTTTATTGTGTAATAAACAAATAATTAACAGAATAATCTATTTTTGGTCCCGCCCCCCCATGTTTTGAGGCATTTCCGTCTGTCCGTCCGGATTTTTCTCCGCAACCATCCATTGAATTTCTCTGAAATTTTGCATGAAGTTGTAACTTTGGTCAGGTTAGAAAGTGACATTCTCCGATTTTTGGAAAAAAAATCTGGTTAGCCCTCCCAGGGGGTAAAAAGGCCCCGAAATGGCAAAAAAATGACATTTTTTGTTCCATAACTTTTCATCCATCCATTCAATTTCTCTGAAACTTGGCCAAAATGTGGAGGCAATTGTTCCTAATAGAAAATAAGTATCGCTGACCTTGGAAAAAATCTGGTTCGCGCCCCCAGGGGCTCAAAAGCCCCTTAAAATGGCAAAAAATGACCCTTTTCTCCCATAACGTTTGATCCATCCATTCAATTTTTCTGAAACTTGGCCAAAATGTAGAGGCAATTGTTCAGGATATAAAATGAGCATCCTTGACCTCAGAAAAATTCTGGTTCGCGCCTCCGGGGGGTCAAAAATGCCCAAATTTATTGCATTTTACACTCGCCACATCGAGTCACATACAGAGGGGGACCATGCACGCGTGGCTTGTTAAAATAATTTATTTGTTTTTTATTTTATTTTCAAAACCATTTTTTTTATTTTCACAAATTGTTTTTGATTTAAAATTGTTAATACAGACATCATATTGTTTTTTAAATGTTTTCACAAATTGTTTTTTTTAAAATTTTATTTTAAGTTTTAAACCTCATAAAATTTTCGGCACTTGTCCAGATGCGGTACACGAGCCGAAATTTATTTTAGAGTTCCAATGGTGTAAGAAGGGGCAGACAACTGTCTTTTTAGTAAATTGATAGAACATTTATCGAAGAAAATAGAATTTGGGAAAATCAACAGTATATTTTTTTTTATAGTTTAAAATAATTTAATATATCGCAGAAATTAGCATTTTTAAAAGTCAAGTTTCAAGGCATTCACGTCGATTACGTCCATTTTCGGAGAAGCTAGAAATTTTTCACGAACTACTTGATTAATTTACGTGATTTTTGGTATAGGATTTATTCAGCCCGTGACAGGTACGTACATCAAACAGATATTCCTCAGTTTTTGTTTTTTGTTTATTTTTTTAATGTCTCCCTTAATCTGGATAAGCACCTTTTACTAAAATTATTATAGGAGTTGGTCTTACAGTCTCGCAAATATTAGCTCTTATACTAAAATCCATTTCAAGACAACCTTTGAGTTATTTGACTCTTCAAAATTAAAGATAAAAATTTTTGTTTTTTCGGTCCTACGATACAATAAGCACCAACATTTCATTATACCGCAAACAATTAAAAAACAGATTTTTCATTCGGCACTGTCCGGCGTTTTACGTAAACATCCGGAAAGTACCGACGCCGAGGCACTTTTAGCGCGTGTCCTAATGTAAAAAAAAGCACCAAAATTTCAACCTCACAACATTTTTTTTGGCCAAGATCAAAGTGTAGTATCTGTTCCGATGGATACTGCACCCCATAAACTGGTATCGTCTTGGCCTTCAGGGCTTGATTTACGCCAGTCTATGGGTCTGTCCTGTGCAGTTCTAGGAGGTCCACCTTCCTAGGCTTTGCCTCCCCTCTTTGGGGAGGAGTAAGTTTATTGCTTACTGCCTGAGGCGCTCCTACCGGAGAATGCCGACGGGGCTGCCCAAGCAATTTTTAATGGCCAGTGTGCTCACCTTCTCGGGCGCTGGCTTTTCAAGTTCCACTTTCCCGACCCGACCTTGGGTCACATCTTACCTTGTAAGATAAAACTGGCCTTGTGCCTAACCTCCTGGGGAGGTAAATAAAATTTTTTGGCCAAGATCAAAGTGTAGTATCTGTTCTGATGGATACTACACCCTATAGTCCGTTATCGTCTTGGCCTTCGGGTCTTGATTCCGCCAATGTATGGGTTTGTTCTGTGCAGTTCTAGAAGGTCCACCCTCCCAGGCTTTGCCTTCTTGCCCTTTGAGAAAGGGTTAGTTTATTGCGGATCAAGAGAAGAATAGGGACCCCAGATCATTAACACAAGACGCGGGACATATTTTAGAATCACCGGTTGACCTCGCAATACACGTGGTCTCTATTTACAAAACACTTGTAAATAGATCTTTTATAACATGTTAATATTTATTTTAAGGCAGAGAGTTCATAAATAAAACAAATAAATATTAACATGTTTTCTTTTAAAACATGTTTTTGTGTCACTATTTACAAAACAACTTTTCTTTTAACATGTATACGCTTTTTTAAAAATCGGCTGACTTGTAATCTGTCGTTTTGCAATAAACAAAACAATTTATCATTTTTTTTTTACTTTTATTTACTAAATAAAAAACAAATTTTAAACGCAATTCTATATTTCGTGTTGTGTATTTTAAGAAAAAGTGGATACTTTTTTTTCTTTTCGTAGGGAGGCGAGTAACTAGCGAAGTTTTATTTATTTGTTTATAATTGTTGCTTACAGAAAAAAAAAGGAAAAAACTTCATAAATTTTAAATTGCTTCCGTTTAGAAACTGATTTTTGAAGTCTAACTCCGCCCTCGTGGGGAGGCAAAACGAAAGATTACAAGTCAGCCGATTTTTTAAAAAGCGTATATATTTCGTTTATTTATTAAAATAACTTGCGTAATCATCCGTTTTGCCTCCTCAGGCTAGGAGCAATGTGTAGTATGGAAAAATCCTTCTAAACTGAGGTAAGATCCATAGTGCCCCTTTTTGGGAAGCTTGATTTTTCCCTACAAAACGAAAGATTACTTAAGTACGGTGATAAATATTTCATACCCCCCCCCCCCATTTCTGCCCTCGTGAAGTTTTTTCCTTTTTTTTCTGTAAGCAACAATTATAAACAAATAAATAAAACTTCGCTAGTTACTCGCCTCCCTACGAAAAGAAAAAAAAGTATCCACTTTTTCTTAAAATACACAACACGAAATATAGAATTGCGTTTAAAATTTGTTTTTTATTTAGTAAATAAAAGTAAAAAAAAAATGATAAATTGTTTTGTTTATTGCAAAACGACAGATTACAAGTCAGCCGATTTTTAAAAAAGCGTATACATGTTAAAAGAAAAGTTGTTTTGTAAATAGTGACACAAAAACATGTTTTAAAAGAAAACATGTTAATATTTATTTGTTTTATTTATGAACTCTCTGCCTTAAAATAAATATTAACATGTTATAAAAGATCTATTTACAAGTGTTTTGTAAATAGAGACCACGTGTATTGCGAGGTCAACCGGTGATTCTAAAATATGTCCCGCGTCTTGTGTTAATGATCTGGGGTCCCTATTCTTCTCTTGATCCCCACTTTCCGACCTTGTGTCACATTTTACTTTGTGGGAGGTAGATAAATACCTTTGCAAATAGAATTATTTGAAAGAGGGACATATTCCCCTTCTACACCGGCTGCTCAGGTTATTTCCTCTTTCCGTTCATGTTTGCGAAGAATATTTTTAGCTTTTATTTTCAGGTTTCAAATTTTTTTTTTTTTTCGAACTGCGAATACTTTTAAGGTAAGTTAAATGTTATTTATTTATTTTTGAATTATCAAAATAGCGGCCGATTGTGAAGTATAGTCAACAATAATAATAATAAAAAAAAGCGCTGAAAATAAAAATAAAGTTTACTTAACAAACGAATGAATCGGCCATTTATAACGACAGCTAACAGAACGAAAAAAGGGATTAACAAAACAAATAGGCAACAAATAAATGTTACCTAAGGCAAGATAAGTTACTCTTCTTTCTACTAACCTGGATAAGTTTATTTGTGGTTTAACTTATTTTAAAAAGTTTTTTTTTGTTCAAAACAAACCTGGTGTCCACCTGTTCAGTTAGAACGAAACACAAAATTGCTATTCATGAGCCCAGCACGGGGCACCTTGATAATCGGTGAAAAATCGAAAAATAAACGAAATAGTGTTAGAAACACATCCAATAAATGTCACCAATCGTGGGAAAATGTAATGTTCTACCAGTATTTTGCTTAATTTTCGTTTTTTTTTTTAAATTTTAATTTCTTTTTTTAGTGATTATCGAACCTCATTACTTTGTTAGCCATTTTGTTTTCCGTTCTAACTGAACATATTGACACCAAGTTTGTTTTGAACAAAAAAAAACTCTTTAAAATAAGTTAAAACACAAATAAACTTATCCAGGTTAGTAGAAAGAAGAGTAACTTATCTTGCCTTTGGTAACATTTATTTGTTGCCTATTTGTTTTTTAATCACTTTTTCGTTCTGTTAGCTGTCGTTATAAATGTCCATTTAATCTTTTATCGATCTGTTTTTTTGGAAGAGATTATTTACCCCCTCCCCCCCAACGAGGGCAAAGTTAGGCACAAGGTTGTTGTTTCATGGGGGGGGGTTCAGTGGATTGGAATTTAAATTTTAGTCTCAAGAAGTAGACATTATTTTATGCAAGTAATCGTTAAAAAAAAAAAGCAAGTAAATAATTACTCCAGTGTCCCAAACTTTACATTCACATTGAATTAGAGGAAAAAAAGTGGTTATCCGGAAGTTTAACCCACCCATGATTTATGTTTAGCTTTTGTAAGTATGGATGGTCGAAAGGACAATAATCTTGCTAAAATGACCAGACTCGGTAAAAATCTTAAAAAATTTTTTTTATTTATATTAAAAAATGAAATAAAATTTACATCATGTAATTTTTTCATTACAGACATATTTCTTGAAGAAAAAATTCTATTGATTAATTCTAAAAAAATGAGATAATAAAATAATATCTGTTATAATGACGCTCTGCGCGCGTGCCGCTAAATTGTTTGTGTTTTCGATTGATTTTCCACATTTTTCGATTGATTTTTTTCCACGTTTTTACACAGAAAGATACATAAATTTTGGACAAAAAACAAATTATTTAAAAATCACATGACATTAATTTTACAAACAATAAGTCACTGATATGGGATGCGACTTGTGTCGACATTTTTTGCGCCCTCATCAGTGATAGAATCGGCAACAAACCCTGGACATGCAGCAGCGTCAGCAGAGAGCCGCAAGCAGTCAAAATATGCCGATCTTCTCGACAGATTTGTATTTCAACCGATCGCTGTGGAGACGAGTGGAGTGATTGGCTCTGTCACACGCGACTTCCTCGGCAGCCTTAAAAGTATGTTATAGGAATCTTATAGTCGCTTCACTTAAAATTCCAGTTAAGGTTGGAACACTAGAGTTTGAAATAGGCTAAATTCTGTTAGACGTATATATTTTTCTACTGACGATAATAGTTGATCGCTGTGGAGTGATCGGCCCTGCCACACGCGACTTCCTCGGCAGCCTGGGTCTATTAATGATGCTCAACACCGGAGACAATCGCATAATTGGCTTGGCTTTACGAGCGACTCTCTATCGCCAGTATTCGTGGAAACGCCTTGAGTCTGCTCTCGGCCTGCCAAGCCAGTCGGACAGTCGTAGAAAACTATGGAGCAGTACTGTTAGTTTTTCCTTCTCTTAACCAACAAAAGATAAACTGACAATTGTCCAAAACAAGTGAACATTTTATCCTCGAGCAAAAAATCTCATTCCTTTTTATTCAGCTATTTCGCATAATCACATAGTCTGAAAATCAAATGGTTCCAAGTTCGCTCTGACGTGCAGCCAGTTTCCTTGCAGCGGCCCCATGCTAGCTGTGGGCGCATGCTAGATGTGTCCGCTTAGCCCTTGGTCTCTCCAAACCGTCACCACAATATCTTCAGGTGAAGATAACTTTGCTTAGCGTCTAGGCGACAGTAGCAGGAGAGAGGACGTCTTTCTTCATTGGTGCCGGAAAGCTGTTTGTCTGCGTTGCAAATCCCAATGTGTCTGGAAGTAGTTCTTCAATAAGTCTGTCGAAATTAATACATCCAGGAGTCTGATTGATCCTTATTTGACCAAATCACCTCACAGGGGCTGCTCTCTGCAAGAATAAAGAAATGTTAATGCTACACTCACAAAGACTTGGTGGTAAAAAATAAAAAATGAAAACAACAGAAAAATAATTATTTTAGAATTTAGAGTGGGGGGATCATTTTTGCATATAAATTTAATGTAATATGATAACTGATTTCTTGGCCAGCAGGCGTTAATCTAATACCATTTTTAAACAGGATAGCATTTTAAGGATACATAACCAATGTGTGATTATTTAATCTGCATGAAGAGCTGTTTCCGAGCGATGGTCCGATTTCTATGAAATAGCCGATTGAGAAGTTGATGATCCAGTATTAAGGGATGACATGTAAATAGGCTGAAAAACTTGGCAGTAAAAATAAAATCAACAGAACAAATTACCACATGCCTTAATTTTTTAAAAGTTAAAAAAAAAAAATTTTTTTTAACTTAAAATATTTCTCAGGGTTGGTGGAGAGTAAAAAAATTTTTTTTTTTAAATAAAAAAATTTTTTTTTTTACCTTAAAATATTTCTCAGGGTTGGTGGAGAGTAAAAAAAATTTTTTTTTAAAATAAAAAAAAATTTTTTTTTAACTTAAAATATTTCTCAGGGTTGGTGGAGAGTAAAAAAATTTTTTTTTTTAAATAAAAAAAATTTTTTTTTTACCTTAAAATATTTCTCAGGGTTGGTGGAGAGTAAAAAAATTTTTTTTTTTGGGGAGGTGGAGAATAGAAATTTCGGATAGTGATACACAGAAACTCATCCCCTCAACACACACACCCACACCCGCAATTATTTCCAAAAAATAAATTTTTCAATTGCAAACGATGAGAGATATTGTGACCGAATGCCTGGAAAAAGGATTTGAATGTTGAATACTATTGTTGCTTGGGCCGCGGTGGTTCTCATTTTGTATACTCGTCCCGGAACGGGCCGTGGCAGTTCTTGTTTAATCACTCATCATTTTTAACACCATAAATCATTTGCATACCTTTAAATTTCTCGCACCCTCAATCTTTCCTCGCCGCGTGGAGGGGTGCGTCGTCCAGTCGTTGAATTCTTTCTTCTTTCTTTCTGCCGTGAACCACGCCGCTGCAACACAACAGCTTCATGACCGACTCAGTCGAGAAACAATCTTTTAAACTTTTAAATTCTTTTTATTACAGGTTTTAGTTATCTATAAACTTGGAGATATTCACCAACGTCGAGAGAGAGAGAGAGAGAACGACAGAGAGAGAGAGAGAGAACGACAGAGAGAGAGAGAACGACAGAGAGAGAGAGAGAACGACAGAGAGAGAGAGAGAGAACGACAGAGAGAGCAAATTACTGCTTTCGTAATTACTTATCAATTAAGTCCTTAACCATTTGTGGAGGGGGGAATAGATCTTTCGCCTGTATTTTCTTAGGAAATCAATTCCCCTAATAATGTTGCGGACTACATCTTAAATCACATCTCATAGGCTCGCCTCCAAAACCCAGACTGGCAAAAACTCTGCTTCCCACGCAAAATCCTGTGACGTCACAGAGCCTTTATGCGCACGTGCATTCGTCACAGCCTGACTCCTTTGAACTCCCGACCTAAAAGGTCTCATCAAAATGGTGGCCTGTCACGTCTGTGAGCTTAAACTGTGAGAACAGCCCTATTCCGCACCCGACTGTACGGGTCCACCCGCACTAAATCGCGCAAGCCAAACCAAACGATTTCCAACAGATACGTCCACCTCAAGATGTGTCCGTTCCCACAGGGCCATTATCCAACACTATCATTTGGCTGTGGGAGCTTGAGGGTATGATGAGCGATGAACATACTTCAAAATCCTTTTTACAGAAGTAAAAAAGAAATGTGAGAGACATACAAAAAGCAGTGGAGAAGGCATCTGGTTAAAAAGAAACGATGAGTGTTGGACAGAAAAGTAGCTTACATCAGTACCGATACACCCTAACCCTGATATAGGGGTCCCGCCACTTCAGAGATGAAGTAGTTGTTCCTCCTGATGATCCGATTGTGGCGCTTTAAGCGACGGTTCGTACAAATTACAGAAATCAGCCCAAATAAATCTTAATTGGTTGAAATGTGGGTTTAGAGAGGAAGTGAAGGTCTCATCAAAATGGTGGCCTGTCATGTCTGTGAGCTCCAACTGTGAGAACAGCCCTATTCCGCACCCGACTGTACGGGTCCACCCGCACTAAATCGCGCAAGCTAACCCGACGATTTCCAACAGATACGTCCATCTCAAGATGCGTCCGTTCCCACATACAAAAAGCAGTGGAGAAGGTTAAAAAGAAACGATGAGTGTTGGACAGAAAAGTAGCTTACACCAGTCCCAATACGACCTTCTGATATAGGGGTCCCGCCACTTCCGATCAACTACAGGAAGTGTAGAAGAACAGTGGAAGACGTGGAAGGATACACTGTTGGAGGTAACAGACCTTTCGGTCGAACTCAGGAATCTGTATAGAATTTCGAACGGAACCCTTTATTTCATCCATGCTCTCATTCCATCAGCCATAATTAGGTAGAAGTCTTGAGTAATTTGCAATTGTTTTTCTAGTATCGCCTGCACTGAGGATCGAACCTTCAACCTCTCCTCCCTCTCCCTCTAGCTATCTCTTTATCTTTCTCTCTTTCTCTCTCCCCCATTTTTCTATCCCTCTCTCAACCCCTCTCTTTCTCCTTAACCCAGCCAATTCCTGTCTCTTACTTGAATAATCAATGTTTAATTTCTTGCCCCCCCCTCAATTTCAATATATTAAGAAGGTATGTTATTGTTAATAAAGTCAACAGTCCGAATGAAGTTAATACATACCAGTTACCACAAGTAATACTGTAATCTTACAATTTTTGATCCTGGACAATTTTAATTTTAATTTTAATTTCTTGTTACTCCACTCCTATTTAACGATATTAAGAAGATACGTCATGTTGATGAAGTCAATAGTCCGAAGAGATTTACTATATACCCATTACTAAAAATAATACTGAAATCTTACAAGCTGTCCAAATCAACTATAGACGTAAATATCAGCAGGTAAGGTTTCGGCTTCTGTATCTTAGGATGCGCATCGATAACT
Organism: Sepiola atlantica; assembly: GCA_963556195.1. NCBI lineage: Eukaryota > Metazoa > Mollusca > Cephalopoda > Sepiida > Sepiolidae > Sepiola > Sepiola atlantica. The sequence continues at coordinate 60,887,693 of OY744549.1, read as the reverse complement.
GAATTTTCACTTAGTACTTTATCCATTATGTCACAAGTCCTTGAATTCAATAGGGGAGGGGTTAAGAGTCTTAAGATAATGGTCAAAAGAGTGGGAGATGTGAAAGGGGGCGGTGAGAGTTTTGTGGTTTCAAAATCCTCACCATGACAAAAATCTCAGCCCCCCTTCCACCTCTCCCACCCTAAGGTAATATTCTCACCCCTCCCTATTTCACAGCTGCCTCAATGGTACCCACTCAAAGCTTTCCATATTCATTTCATTCTTGGCCACCACTGACTTCTCACAGCCTGGACTCTCCTCCAGCGCTCACAGTAGCCATGGCTACTACTTTCCTTCATCTCTGCATCATGTCAACCCCAAATTTCGATGTACTTGCATGACATTTTCCTTCAAATTATCATCCTGAGGAAGTCTTACAATAAAGACGACGTTTATAAATATATAAAAAATATCTCTTTATCCATTACGTCACAAGTCCTTAAATTATGTTTGCTTTTGTTTCTTATCTTCAACAGCCCTCCACTATCTCAAAATAATTCATCGCTGGAATCTTTATTGGTTCTAGGCCTCTCCTGTGCATTTAATTCTGAATCTACGATTTGCGGTGGGATAGGTTCTCTAAAACATCATCATTGTCGTTGTCATCGTCGTCGTCATCATCATCATCATCATCATCATCATCATCATCATCATCACTACCTCCCACATTATTATCATTATTATATAGCTACTCTCATACCAATTTCTCTTTTGCCGCTAAACAATGTACAATTCATTAATATCTTTTCTTCCTTATCCAACATTTTATACAAACAGAGGGGCTCATGCGCATCCTCCTGGCATCGAAACACATCTCTTGCCAATGAAACTATTTCTATAGTATATATATATATATATATATATATATATATATATATGGGAAATGAAAAAAGAAAAACCCAAGAGATATTTTTTTATATATTCATCAACGTTTCGTCTTTATTTGTAAAACTTCCTCAGGATGATAATTTTAAGAAAAATGTCATGCAAGTACATCGGAATATTGGGTTGACATGATGGGTTGATGAGAAAAAGTAGTAGCCATGGCTACTGAGAGCGCTAGACCAAGCTCTGGGCTGAGAGAAGTCAGTGACAGAGAGTGAAATGAAACTATGACACTACCTACATACCAAAGACACAGAGTTCTCTCGTTCCCTCTTCTTTCCCCTCAAAATCTATGCTACACCTCACCACCTGCTCCTCCCACAAATTCACTAACACTCCCCCCCCCCCTTTTTTTCACTCACAGCAATCCAAATTCATTTCACTCTCTGCCAATTTTGGTCTAGTGTTCTCAGTAGCCACTACTTTTTCTCATCACGTCGGATTACTCTCATCTTTCTTTTCTCATATATATATATATATATATATATATATATATATATACAGGGTGGGGAAAAATGATCTGACACATTTGTAGGGTTTAATAAAAGCAAATTAAAATAAAGAAAAAAGTATTTTTATTTTCCGATGCCACAAGGAAAGCTCAATGCATATAGGTAATCAGAAACAAAATGTTTTATTTATACAAACACATGGCTACACATTGAGACGTGTTTCAACCGCAGCTTTTGGTAAGCCTGGTTTCTTTCAGGCTGAAAAAACGTGTAAAACGATTTCATAGTGAAAAATGGAGCACAATTTCAATCCGAAGTTTCGTCACATGACTAAGTTTGAATTATCACCGTTTTACATGCAAACAGTAAAGTTGTCTATATCCATATATCAGACATCAACCAATTAAACTTATTTAGTTGAAAATTTCAACTTTCCCGTCTCTAAATCTAAAATGGGTCAGCAATTAGCAGCTGGCACGGTGACATGTTGTGGCGGGGGGGGGGGGAAGTAATGTTTCTTTATTTATGACATGTTATGGGGGGGGTGTTCAATTCTGTCTAGCGAAATGTATCTTCGTTTAATGAAATCAGACATGGGAACACTCACATCATTTATTCGTCATATACGCACACACATATTTACGTACACACATACGCAATTTCTACTTTGGGAAGATTTGTGTTTTTTTTTTGTTGTTTTTTTTTAATTATGTAACGTAAATTATGATTTTAGAATAGAATTTCTGATGGGCTTGTACATTAGAAAATCAATGTTTCGGCGAATTTAAACTCCAACCTTCATCAGATATAAGTAATAATTAGTTTTAAGTATTGTAGAGGTTGAAGGTTCAATTTTCCGTACGGGCAATAAAAAGAATACAATTATGAATTATTTAAAATTTCTACCCGGTCATGGCTATCAGAACGAAAGAAGCTATCTTTGTAGATTAAATAAAGGGTTCCGTTTGAAATACTATAAAGATTCCCGAGTTCAATATAAAGATTCCCGAGTTCAATATAAAGATTCCCGAGTTCAATATAAAGATTCCCGAGTTCAATATAAAGATTCCCGAGTTCGATATAAAGATTCCCGAGTTCAATATAAAGATTCCCGAGTTCGATATAAAGATTCCCGAGTTCGATATAAAGATTCCCGAGTTCGATATAAAGATTCCCGAGTTCGATATAAAGATTCCCGAGTTCAATATAAAGATTCCCGAGTTCAATATAAAGATTCCCGAGTTCAATATAAAGATTCCCGAGTTCAATATAAAGATTCCCGAGTTCAATATAAAGATTCCCGAGTTCAATATAAAGATTCCTTAGTTCAATATAAAGATTCCTGAGTTCGATATAAAGATTCCCGAGTTCGATATAAAGATTCCCGAGTTCAATATAAAGATTCCCGAGTTCAATATAAAGATTCCCGAGTTCAATATAAAGATTCCCGAGTTCAATATAAAGATTCCCGAGTTCAATATAAAGATTCCCGAGTTCAATATAAAGATTCCCGAGTTCAATATAAAGATTCCCGAGTTCAATATAAAGATTCCTTAGTTCAATATAAAGATTCCCGAGTTCGATATAAAGATTCCCGAGTTCGATATAAAGATTCCCGAGTTCAATATAAAGATTCCCGAGTTCAATATAAAGATTCCCGAGTTCAATATAAAGATTCCCGAGTTCAATATAAAGATTCCCGAGTTCAATATAAAGATTCCCGAGTTCAATATAAAGATTCCCGAGTTCAATATAAAGATTCCCGAGTTCAATATAAAGATTCCCGAGTTCAATATAAAGATTCCTTAGTTCAATATAAAGATTCCTGAGTTCGATATAAAGATTCCCGAGTTCGATATAAAGATTCCCGAGTTCAATATAAAGATTCCCGAGTTCAATATAAAGATTCCCGAGTTCAATATAAAGATTCCCGAGTTCAATATAAAGATTCCCGAGTTCAATATAAAGATTCCTTAGTTCAATATAAAGATTCCCGAGTTCGATATAAAGATTCCCGAGTTCGATATAAAGATTCCCGAGTTCAATATAAAGATTCCCGAGTTCAATATAAAGATTCCCGAGTTCAATATAAAGATTCCCGAGTTCGACCAAACGTATCTGAAGAAGGGAAGAGGTTACAAGATGAGAACAGTAGTCTGAATAACTGAAATAATATCACATTATGAATCCTCATCCAAAATAATTCCGAAACGTAGTGTCTAATATGTTAGTGTCTAATATGTTAGGAGACAAATTGCGAATGGCTATATAAAAGAAATCATTTTTGAGCCCATCAGACAATCAATTTGATCGTGTGACGATATTTTTTCTTTAACGTTCTTTTTTGTGTTTTTAAATCCTATTCATTAAAATGGTGTCATCCGAGGTTGTCAAGCAACATTTTTATTTTATATTTTTGCAATTTTTGTCTGTGCGAATGTTAGCCTACTTACATCTATATGAGTGTGCATGCATCTTTCCGTCCGATCACTACCGGAAGTAGGAGGTCACAATTAAAGGCGAGTATGACAAGAAGATCAACATCAAATTACTGTTTGCCCCCAACATTTTGATAATCAGACTTATTACATTTTCAATTTGACAATAATTTCTATATAATATAACGAACACTTTCTCTGTCACGATGTCAGGATGTCTGTCTGTCCGTCCTGGGGAATTTGTGTAAACAGAAGAGAGAGGGAAGGGGGCTCGAGTAATTAACATTTAATTAATTAAGCTTTTCAAGTCAGCGTTCATAATATTTGTATACCTGTAGAATTAGGAAACTATTATTAATTAATTAAATTTACATTATTAGATAACATTAAATAACATTATTAGATTAGAGAAGAAGGAAATTTCAAGACGAGGCTGCGATTAGAAATGAAAACGTGGCAAGAATCATACTTAAATTCATAGATTTCAACAGCCTTATATACCGTTAGTAAACGTCGTTTAGACACTAGACGGGCTTCCTCATTTACATAATACATTACTTTTAACCTTCAATTAAATTCAGATTTACAAATATACACTTATAACTGCTATTATCAAGTTTACATATGTATTTACAATACGTTCCGATAAGGTGATATTAAGAAAAATTATTCATACAATTAATTAAAGCCATTTTCTTCATCAACCAGCGTGTTTTCTGAACCATACTTCCAATGGCGATTATTGTTAAAATTTCAAGTCTTTCTCGGCCTTTTACGTCAGATAACTTTTTTCCATTCTTTATCAAAGATTGTCAACCAGTAACAACAGCATATATAAGTTAGGTTCATTTTATATTCCAATAACTATGTTTTTATTTATTTTTGTATCTTATTTCACCAATAAATGGTTATTAGAATATAAAATGAACCTAACTTATATATGCTCTGTTGTTACGGATTGACAATCATCGAGCCAAATCTTTTAAAGAGACTGCTAATTAAAACGCACTGATAGTATATGCTAATACATATATTGTCATAATTAATTTTATATATATATATACATATATATATATATATATATATATATATTACACATATTGTATTAGTTTCTGTAGATGTAAATCTGTTGAAACTCCAGTGTTTATAAAAGTGCTCAATAACAAGTAGAGCTGTTCTTTAGTATAAATTTTTATTTTTATTTATATAAACATTATTGGTTACATATGTGCATACATGTTTCGGTTGTACTATTCACAGAGAGTCAACCTCTTCAGACCAAAGAAGACAGAGAAGTGATATATATTATATATATATATGTATATATTTAAAAGGACCCCCAACGTCCACGTTTCTCTAGCAGGGATGCTCCGTACATCCTTCACATGCCCGGTGACGAAACCATCAAGAGAGTTTCGTACAGGCTGTCTAAAAGAGATGATGTATGATTTAATACTTGCCTGTGAAATATTTGAAGACCTACTTGATTAGTTAAAGACTTGGAGGAATATTATGGAATGTAAAAGTCACAGAGTGAATGTTACCGATTCCAAAGTGATGATCAGTGGTTGTAGTGTCGGAAAGCTCCACATGAAGGCCAAGAGTGACTCGAGGATAAGGGTTAATAAGATGGATATATTGTCAGTTGAATGATGAAGAATATTATGAGAGGATTTTTTATACTAATGAGTCACCACTTATCAAGGCCAAAAGCCCTTCGAGGATAAGGGTTAATGAGATGGATATATTGTCAGTTGAATGATGAAGAATATTATGAGAGGATTTTTTATACTAAGGAGTCACCACTTATCAAGGCCAAAAGCCCTTCGAGGATAAGGGTTAATGAGACGGATATATTGTCAGTTGAATGATGAAGAATATTATGAGAGGATTTTTTATACTAATGAGTCACCACTTATCAAGGCCAAAAGCCCTTCGAGGATAAGGGTTAATGAGATGGATATATTGTCAGTTGAATGATGAAGAATATTATGGGAGGATTTTTTATACTTATGAGTCACCACTTATCAAGGCCAAAAGCCCTTCGAGGATAAGGGTTAATGAGATGGATAGATTGTCATTTGAATGATGAAGAATATTATGAGAGGATTTTTTATACTAATGAGTCACCACTTATCAAGGCCAAAAGCCCTTCGAGGATAAGGGTTAATGAGACGGATATATTGTCAGTTGAATGATGAAGAATATTATGAGAGGATTTTTTATACTAATGAGTCACCACCTATCAAGGCCAAAAGCCCTTCAAGGATAAGGGTTAATGAGATGGATATATTGTCAGTTGAATGATGAAGAATATTATGGGAGGATTTTTTATACTAATGAGTCACCACTTATCAAGGCCAAAAGCCCTTCGAGGATAAGGGTTAATGAGATGGATATATTGTCAGTTGAATGATGAAGAATATTATGAGAGGATTTTTTATACTAATGAGTCACCACTTATCAAGGCCAAACGCCCTTCGAGGATAAGGGTTAATGAGATGGATATATTGTCAGTTGAATGATGAAGAATATTATGAGAGGATTTTTTATACTAATGAGTCACCACTTATCAAGGCCAAAAGCCCTTCGAGGATAAGGGTTAATGAGATGGATATATTGTCAGTTGAATGATGAAGAATATTATGAGAGGATTTTTTATACTAATGAATCACCACTTATCAAGGCTAAAAGCCACTCGAGGATAAGGGTTAATGAGATGGATGGATTGTCAGTTGAATGATGAAGAATATTATGAGAGGATTTTTTATACTAATGAGTCACCACTTATCAAGGCCAAAAGCCCTTCGAGGATAAGGGTTAATGAGACGGATAGATTTGTCAGTTGAATGATGAAGAATATTATGAGGAAAGTCCCTCTGCTCAGTTAGTGGAAAGGGAGTCTGGTGCAATTCAATCAATGTACAAAAATATTCAAAATTGTGTTTGTAAATGCCTGCCTGACACAAGGTCAAGATTTATGTTGCATCTTTTTGAACTTGGCTAAATGGATAAAGGTGTTGATTAAAAATCAGTTCTAAGTGACAGTCTTCTGGTGGTTGAAGGTTCAATCCTCAGCGAGGGCGATAAAAGAATAAAATAAAATCAAAGACTTTATAAGACTTCGACCGGTCACGACGTGTTCATAAAGTATTCAGTTGGAGATTCTGTATAGATTCCCAAGTTTTGACGAAATATTGTGAAAATTACGTCATTTAAAACTAAATTGTGCTTTTACTGTCAGTCTTTGCCTTCTCGAAAGTATACACGATAGAGGAAAAAAAAATTTCTTCTTCATCTTTATGTTTGTATTTATAAACCATGCATTTATACTGAGCTATTTTTATCATATAATATTTGTTTAATATCTGAAATATTTGAAGACCTACTTGTTAAGTTAAAGACTTGGAGGAATGCTATGAAATGTAATCGTTTCTTTCATTAAGTCGAACGCTCTCATGACGTCAAGCCGCCGGATAAAGTGTTAAAATTATCATTGTTTATTCGTTATTCAGCGTTGGCCGAGTGGTTCTAGATGTCGGGATTTGAGTTGTAAAATACTCGGAATCCGGGGTTTCGAATAGATAATAAACAAAACAAATATTTATATATATATATTGAAAGTACTTGCAAAAAAGGAAAGAAAATGGAACAAGAAACACATGGAACTTACATACAGCAATTTGACCGAAACACTAAATGGACCATTCGGAAAATTGAAAAAAAAAGTCTTATCAAGCAAAAACACTATTTAATAATGTTTGCCTAAATGAAAATATGCTACCTATTTTCAAATTAACCCATATACACATGTGTTTCATGCCACCTTACAATCATCAGTATGGGAGGAGACAATCCCTACCGGTTATACAATCTTAACCCCAATACGAAAGCCATATTTATATATATATATATATATATATATATGGAATAAAATCACCAACAAAAATATATATATATATATATATATATATATATATATATATATATATATATATATATATATATATATATATATATAAAAGAAGAGTGATAAATATATACGAATGTCCAGATTTATATCAACTTCGATTGTTCAATGCAAGGTATATTCGGTAATAAAATTGTTTATTATTCTTTCCTTAAGCCAAAGCTTTTCAAAGATCAAAATAATATATATATATATATATATATATATATATATATATATATATATACATATATATATATAAAATATTTATACATTATACAAATAATATATATATATATATATATACATATATATATATTATTTGTATAATGTATAAATATTTTGTTTGTATTTATGAATCATGCATTTATACTGAGCTATTCTTATCATATCATTTGTTTAATAATATTTCTCTTTCATTCACAGAAAACAGTGAACGATAAATAAATCCATCATATTAATATCAATCTTTTCAAGTGAGGGGTTCAGCATTTTCACTAAGTTATTGTTTAAGAATGGAAACACTTGCTCAAGAGAAATCAAATATTTGTGAAATCTGTGGCTCAGCATTTGCATGCAATTCTAAATTAAGAGTCCATGTACGAACACATACTGGAGAAAAACCTTATTCCTGTGACGTATGCGGATCTGCATTTTCACAGAAAAGTACTTTAAAAATACACAGACGTACACATACTGGAGAAAAACCTTATTCTTGTGATGTATGTGAATCTTCATTTTCAAGTAATTTTAATTTAAAAGTACATATGCGAAAACACACTGGAGTAAAACCTTATTCTTGTACCGTTTGTGGATTTTCGTTTTCACACAATTCTCATTTAAAAACTCATACACGGATACACACTGGAGAAAAACCTCATTCTTGTATAATATGTGGATCTACATTTTCGCTAAGTTCTTCGTTAAAAATACATATGCGAACACATACTGGAGAGAAACCTTATTCATGTGAATTGTGTGGGTATGCTTCTTCAGTTTATTCTACTTTAAAAAGACATATCTCTACACACACCAGAGAGGAGTTTGAATTACCTACATAAAAGGAACTGTTTTCAAACAAATTGCCGAATTTTACCAAGTGTAAAACTGTCATTTATTTCAAAAACTTTATTTCCCGTGTTTCATTTACGTATTTTTTCTATTTTCTTCATCTGTGATAATTTATTTTAATAAATCATTTTATTTTTCAAAATCATTTTATTTTTCATTGGTGCCGAATGCGTTGTGAGCGTTTTATTCCTAAATTATCCTTTTACGTATACATTTTTTAAAACTTTATTTTAGAATAATTACAATAGTAAAATCCATTTAAAGATACATCGTGGTTAAAACTTGAAACTAGAGTTCTCTCCCCCTTATTTGACTCTCCTCAAATTAAAGATTACTTACTACGTTTTCCTTTTCTAATTCTCAAAAAAAAAAATTGTTATTAAATTTTATCCTTTGTCCTCCCCCTAAACAAAAAAAGTAAAAATTATATTTTATAGTTATTTTTTTTCGTGCGATTACACGGCAACACCCAAAATATACATGGAAAAAATATATTTTAGACTTTATAATCATCACCGACTTCCTGACCACATAAGACAGAAGGAGTAACAATTTTTAAAAATATATATTTCTAAAATAGCCGCAATTTTTATTTGTTGTATGTTTATTTCTTTCACCCCTTTTTTTTGTTCAAAAATGTCCCATCTTCCTACTCCAGTAGCTTATTTCTAAGGCTTGTGGAACTCTTCTTGCTGACTGTTTTCCTCCTCCCGCCTTGGTATTTTCAAGACTATATCTCCAGGTTGAATATGAGAAGGACAGTGGTCGAGAGTTACACGAAACTCAATGATTCATATGGAGACATGTTTGTTGTGAATAGCCTTGATTACCAATTGATCTTAACTGACTACTATTTGAAAATAACTTTTCCACAATCTATCACCTGATATCGTTGACTAATCATAACTTTTATTTTAGCTCTACCCCCACAACCATCCTTACTCTATAACAGTATTGTGATTATCTTTTATGCCTGCAATTATACTGAAAGTTCCTAGGGACAGAGTGTGCCAATTCCAAAGATTCCTCTGGGAAACTGAACTATCAGAATGAGTGACCAATTGTCAATGTCTTTAGTTTTTTTTTTGATTTTGCATTATTAGAGGTAATAGTAATTATGTCCCATCTTCCTACTCCAGTAGCTTATTTCTAAGGCTTGCTGACTGTTTTCCTCCTCCCGTATTTTCAAGACTAAGATCAATAGGTATATTTCTGAATTAATAATAGTAGTAATAGTAATAATAATATTAATAATAATAGTAATAGTAATATTACTAATAATAGTAATAGTAATAATAATATTACTAATAATAGTAATAATAATATTACTAATAATAGTAATAACAGTAATAATAATATTACTAATAATAGTAATAGTAATAATAATATTACTAATAATAATAATAGTAATAATAATATTACTAATAATAGTAATAATAATATTACTAATAATAGTAATAACAGTAATAATAATATTACTAATAATAGTAATAGTAATAATAATATTACTAATAATAGTAATAGTAATAATAATATTACTAATAATAGTAATAGTAATAATAATATTACTAATAATAGTAATAACAGTAATAATAATATTACTAATAATAGTAATAGTAATAATAATATTACTAATAATAGTAATAGTAATAATAATATTACTAATAATAGTAATAGTAATAATAATATTACTAATAATATTAATAACAGTAATAATATTACTAATAATAGTAATAGTAATATTACTAATAATAGTAATAATAATATTACTAATAATAGTAATAGTAATATTACTAATAATAGTAATAATAATATTACTAATAATAGTAATAGTAATATTACTAATAATAGTAATAGTAATAATAATATTACTAATAATAGTAATAGTAATAATAATATTACTAATAATAGTAATAGTAATAATAATATTACTAATAATAGTAATAGTAATAATAATATTACTAATAATAGTAATAACAGTAATAATAATATTACTAATAATAGTAATAGTAATAATAATATTACTAATAATAGTAATAACAGTAATAATAATATTACTAATAATAATAATAACAGTAATAATAATATTACTAATAATAGTAATAACAGTAATAATGATAATATTGATGATAATAATAGTACTATTAATAATAATAGCAATGGCAATACTATCTTTCTGAATTTTTTAGATGAGAGTTGATAATTTGCATAATTTTGGTTATTTAGACTACATTTCTCATCATGACTGGGAGAAGTCTTCAGTAGTTCGAAAGAAATATTCCCAAGTTCGAAGAGATACACCTGAAGAAGGCCGGATTTGTAAAAGGGCAACCTTATTCTGTTTATTATAAATATTAAAAAATAAAATGAAAAATAACAATTTAATTACTGATCACTTTTAATTTTATTATATTTTATATGACCTTTGAGAGAAAGTTGATTAGCATGCTCTCGTTCCGTCAGCCATAACTGGAAAAAGTTTTCAGTAATTCGCAATTCTTCGTATCGCCCGCACCGAGGATTGAACCTTCAACCTTCAGATGATTATCACTTGGAACTTAATTTAACTTACTACTATATCCACTTTGCCATGGGTCCTTGCACAACAAGAGCATGCTATCCCCGTGGATTAAATAAAGGGTTCTGTTTAAAATTCCGTCCCAAATTTTTTCTCCGAATATCCTTTGTAAAATTGGGTGCTTCTTGCTTAAAAGGCCGAAAAAAAGATTTCTGTGTCTTTTAAAGTTTAAGAGGTAAATAAGGGGCAATAACTCTTAATTTTATTTTTGAGCCAGACTTTATCCTGAATTGTTATTTTGAGCCAAAATTTATCGTTAATTTTTAACAAGACTGATATTATCTTCAACTGGAATTATGGATTTGAAATTGTTCCAGTTCGAAGATGTGCTATATTTTACGTCAGAAAAAGCAAAGCAGATAGATTTTTTGCAAGCGCATGGTCTTATTTCTGGAGAAGAGACCTGTAATTGTGGGCATGAAATGCGACTTGTGCCAGCACGAGTGAAAATCTTAATTTTTCCATTTATGTATACTTTGTTGTTCATTTATTACTAAAAAATTTTCAAAATCATAAATTTCCCATTTACGTATAATTTGTTGTTCATTTATTACTAATTAATTGAATGTCGCAGTAAATTACGTTACATGTAATAACAACAGGTGATAAGAGTTATTGCCCCTTATTTACCTCTTAAACTTTAAAAGACACAGAAATCTTTTTTCGGCCTTTTAAGAAAGAAGCACCTAAAATTGTCTTAGTTTTTTACGAGAGTCAAGTAAAATGCTATTTAGTGCGCTTGAAAAATAAGGCAGACTAATTTTATGGAAAACTACAAATACAAAAATAGAAAAGTAGAAAGTCTGAAAAATATCGTCAATAAACAGTAACGAAAAATATTAATTACATAACATTTAAATAATAAATGATTTGTTATGCATTCAAAAAGATTTCATTAGAGTAAATATTGAAATCGATCTGGCATGGCAGGAAAATGGTTGATAGATCAGAACAAACCGCCCCGAACTATTCGTTTTAGTTGCAGATTGATAGACGCCGTCAGCTTGCAAATCAAGTAGGACTGCTATCAGGTTCAAAGTCGTTTAACTTTAGTGATCCGACAGAAGCAGTGTGTAAACTGATTATAGCCGTATGTATCAATCCATATTCAAATATCTTAAGCGAAATATTACAGGCTATGTTAAACTAATCTGATACATTTCTACGCTTTAAAAGACAAATAGAATAAACAATGAACAAAGTATTATTTATTTCATGAATATACTAAAAATATCCCTTTTTAATTCAGATTACAATATTAATTAAACAGGTGAGAGCCGTTTTTAATGTGTAAATAACTATAAAGAAAATCAAATCCGTAAGTAGAAACGTAAAGAGTGGTATGTCTAAAACCTTGATATATATATATGTTTTTTGGGTGCTTCTTGCTTAAAAGTCCGAAAAAAAGATTTATTTGTCTTTTACTGTTTAAGAGGTAAATAAGGGGCAGTAACTCTTATCAACTGTTGTTATTACATGTAACGTAATTTACAGAAAATTAATTAGTAATAAATGAACAACAAAGTATACAGCAATGGAAAGTTTAAGAATTTATTGTGTTTATACTTGGGTTTTATACTGAATAAAATTCAGCAATTTGTTTGCAAATTTGGGCAATTTCTGCCGCCACATGAATTCTGCGAGATAGGAATCCACCATTTGCGTGTGGGTGCCACATTCAATTTTATTTATTTCTTTTTTGCTTCACACCACATACGTTCAACGTGGTTGGTGGTGGCCCCGGTTTGTGGATCAACAAAATTGTACTTGTGATTCACACGCAAATGATGGAATCCTTCGGCACCAAGGCGATCGTATGCTCGTAAAATCTGGCTCAAAATTACAATTAAGAGTTACTGCCCCTTATTTGCCTCTTAAACAGTAAAAGACAAATAAATCTTTTTTTCGGACTTTTAAGCAAGAAGCACCGTTTTTTGTAATGAAGATGTTACCATCCTCCTACATATCGTCACCCACTACGTACTGACCAGATTCAACATTGCTTAACGTTGGTAACTGGTGTATCACCATGATACAGGAGAGAAAAAAAATTATTTGGGTTTACTTACACATTTGTGAGATATTTGCATTAAAAAATAATAGTTAATAGAAATTATAAGCATTTTAAGTTCGCAAAAATACCGTTCCTGAGCAAAGCAGCCATCCTTGTTTAATCGATCAGTAACGTAAACAAAATGGCTGCTTTGCTCAGAATCGGTATTTATGGGAACTTAAAATGCTTATAACTTCTACGGATCTAATGAGAAAAAAATATATAATTAACATAATTTGATGTAAATTTAATAAAAATTTTAAAAGGGATATTTTAACCAATGATATTATCATTATACGAAAGTAATCATAATAAGGTTTTTTTCCTATATACTTTAATAACACAAAACACATGCTAAAATATTCTTTAGTTCTGGGATTGAGTTATGTTTGAAAAATGCTGTTTTAATGGTTATTACTAGTAACACATCCCTATCTTAGATAAGTATTTATTTCTCTCAACTTCATTCACTTTATGTCGATTTAACCACTCTCTTATATTTCTTAATGTCTCTGTGAGCATTTAGATAAAGATTACTCTACAATTCCAGTTAAGTTTTGTAATGTGTTCGTACACACCGTACACATGTATGTAAATTAGATAGCAAATAATAGGTAACTTTACTTCTATATGGATAACATAGATCTGCAGAGACATATTTTTAGTTATGCCAGAAAAATTTCTTAAGATTTATAAATTTTCGAATGAAACCAAAATGCAAAAATAATCATAAACAAAATGGCCGCTTTGCTCAGAATCGGTATTTATGGGAACTTAAAATGCTTAACTTTACTAATGAGAATGAGTTAGGGCAGATACATAAAAAAACAAGGCCATAAAAACTACTCTTATTATCAAATGATTATGGCTTAAATAAAGCCAAGCACAAAAATAAAAAAATGACTTGAAAACAATGTGGTCCCTGAAAGAAATAAACAGTATAGCAAGTGTGGAAGGGGCTATTAATAAAACAAAATCAGGTGGAATCTGTATAATCGCTCAAAAATCGAAAATTAAAAAAAAATACTGGTAGAACATTACATTTTCGCAAAATTGGTGACATTTATTGCATGTGTTTCTACCAGTATTTTGTTTACTTTTCGATTTTTTAGCGATTATCAACGGTATTTGTGCACGGCTTATGGCCAGCCATTTTGTTTTTGTTCTAACTGAACAGAGTCGACACTCCGTTTGTTTTGAACAAAGAAACTGTACTGATTAGTGACGTAAACAAAATGGCTGATTTGCTCAGAATCGGTATTTATGGGAACTTAAAATGTTTAACTTTACTGATCTAATGAGAATGGGTTAGGGTCAACATTATGTTTTATGACAATAAAATGTTGGTTCTTAGTTTGTTGAAATAAGTTTAGGAGTGAATCCTATACATACAAGTATCTACTACATATAGAATATGCTATAAAATTGTATTAAAATACGGTATGTTGATATGTTTAGATATTTGTATGTATAGCATTCACTCCTAAACTTATTTACCGATCACTATGAATTTTGAAACAGCTACTAATTATTAGGAGTCATAATGGCACCTGTATTAAGTTTTATTTAGTTTCGGGCCAATGGGCAAAGAGACGGTGCAAGTCCTACAAAAAAAAAATCAGATTTATATAATTTTTGTATACTTTTGACCATAGGTAGTTATTTATCTACCTCCCACAGCAGTAAGATGTGACACAAGGTCAGAAAGTGGGATTTGAAAAGCCAGCGTCCGAGAATTTGACCACTCTGGCCTGCAAAAAATGCCTGGGCAGCCCTGTCAGCGCCTCAGACAGTAAGCGATAAACTTACTCCACCCCAAAGAGAGGAGGCAAAGCCTGGGAGGGTGGACCTCCTAAAACTGCACAGGACAAACCCACAGACCGGCGAAATCAAGGCCCGAAGGCCAAGACGATACCGATCTGTAGGGTGTAGTATTCATCAGAACAGATACTACACTGTGATCGCAGCCAAAAGTCCAAGACCATAGGTATCAAGGGAGGCGTGATAGCGCTCTATCCCTTAATAGACTTCAAAAACGACCTATGCTATAAATCTCATTTCTTTGATCAGTCATAACTCAAAAACCAATATACCAAATTAGTTAAAACTTTGCCAAAAATGTTCATTTGATAGGTTCTATAAGTGTGTCGAATTTCAGCATCATTAGTCAAGGCAACCCAGAGATCCAGAAAGGTCAGGAGTGATTTTGTGTTATCCGTGTGTACGTACGTACATGTGTGTGTGCACCACCCAGTATCTCATAAACTATTTGATGGAGTCAGCTGATTTTCGGCAGAGATAGAGGTTCTAGGGTCTAGTTGATGGCATTTTAATTTCAGTTTACCATATACCTTAGTTTTCCAGAAAATTAAAAAAAAACCTTAAAAATAACCATTGTCTTGAGGCATAGCCTTTACAAAAGTAGTGACATTCCATGATAAATGCCAGTATACTAAAATCATATGCCCTTAATAGGGTTAAGATGAAAATTCATATACACTAAATATACAAAAGCAAGGAAATTCCCAAATTTTTACACTTTTATTGTCATTAAGGGTATGACTACATATCAACCAAACCATTTCATTATCACATCACTACAGTATAAATCTCTATGCATGAGTGGATGAAGTGTGTGAGGTGCGCTGAAGAAAAATTCCTACAAGTAAAATACATAGCCCTGTTGTGCTCGCATACCCTTAATGATAATAAAAGTGTAAAAATTTGGGAATTCCCTTGCTTTTGTACATTTAGTGTATATGAATTTTCATCTTAACCCTATTAAGGGCATATGATTTCAGTATACTGGCATTTTTCATGGAATTAGACGATACCATATAGTTACATATTCCCCAAACTTCAGTTTCTCTTGGGTATTTTAAAGGATTTTAGGGGCCATAAATGAAAATTCATCATTTATTTGTTCCAATAAAGCAAAATTACATTGGAACAAATACATTGAAGACATTGCCAAGGCTGCTGCAAAGAAGATGGACTCCCTCTACCGTGCCAGTAAACTTCTTACACCTGACATTATCCTGTATCTCTATAAAGCCACCATCCACCCATGCATGGAGTAGTGTTGCTACATATGGGCTGGTGCATCATCTACTAGTCTCTCCCTCTTAGACAAGGTCCAAAAAAGAGTCGCCAACTTAATAGGTCCCTCACTATCCACCAAGCTCCAGCTCTTGTCCCATTGCCGCAATGTAGCATCCTTGTCTCTTTTACAAGTACTTCAATGGATTCTGCTCCGATGAACTGGCTGCTCTGATGCCCTCTCAACATAAATAAACTCGACCATCTCGACAATCAGCTAAATCGTATCCATTTACTGTGGAGGTCCCCAGATGCCGAAGAGTCTTCTACTTCAATAGCTTACTTCCTAGTGCTGTTGAACTCTGGAACTCTCTCACTGCTCCCTGTTTCCCCGACAGTACCGACATGCAGAGGTTTAAAACTAATGTCAACCGACATCTCGCTGCACAGCTCCCAACTTGGGGTGACACCCAAAACCTACACCCTAATTCTCAGTAACCCCTTACGTCTACAGTGGCGGCCTGCCTTGTTTGGGGTGAAATATGTTAAAAAAAATTAAAAAAACACTTAATTTCTATATGAGATACGTTGATATTCTAATATTCTATTAAAGTTCTCCTTTATTTCTCAAACGTTGAGTTAATAACGAAGTTAAGAACATTAAATTTCCTCTCCCCAAATTGACCAGTTAACTAAGTTATTGTATATCTTTCTTGTGGTATCGTGGTCTTACTGGATTTTAGGACAAGAATTCATCTAGTCTGGTGCACCATTCCTCGTATGAGTAAGTGTATAGACATGCTGAGGGGGATCTTATTTAGGCTTTGAATACTATGTTATTTTGAATATTTGGTTAGGGTTTACTTGTAGGGTGAAGTATCCTCATGTCAGGTTGTCCTGATGAACCCTTGTACAGAGAGACAGAAGACACTCGAGGATGGTGTCTAGTAGGTCATTCAAACTCTTTCTCTTCATTTTTTTTATTTTACTTCAGTCGAAGTTCTCAGAAACATTAAGTTAATAAAGAAGTTAAACATCTTTATGTTCCTCTCCCCAATTGACCAGTTTATTATGTTATAGTATATCTTTCTTGTGGTCTCTTAGTCTTACCGGATTCCAGGACAAGAATTCATCTGGTCTGGTGGAGTATCCAGTTAAGTGTTGTTACTTCAATAGCATGTGCTCCGATGAACTTGCTGCCTTGAATTTCACATTCTTCTTAACTCCCATTAAGCTTACGTTTTACATTTAAGTTTTTGTTTTTACATCAACACCATGTACTAGATTTTGATCAAAATTGGAATAAGGATTCTAAATATAAAGTGTATTATCATTATGTCTTAATATATATATATATATATATATATAGTTTGCTTGTTAATGATTTAGCGAATAAGAAAGCAGATATGTATATGGGAAATAATAACTGTAAACAGTATTACCTGCGGACGGAAATGCACCCATCGGTAAATAAACAATAAAATATTGCAAGTGAACTACTGCATAATAGAACGTAACTGCTCCATCTCGGATACTGAACTGTATTTAATTCAGCAAATAACATTTACCAAGTGCAGTATTATTTTATTGCTCCCAAGTGTGTTTCACATGATTGACGGAGGACATGAACAAAAAAAACAGTAGTCAAAGTATGCATAAATTATTTCTGTCAAAACCCAATACTCTATACCTCAACATCCTGGAACACATTTGGTGGAAGAGAGGTGTAAGCAAGAATATAATGAATAAAACGAAAACAATTGTACATTTCAATATCAATTTTTATTTCAATATGCTTGTTTCTTTTGAGAATTTGTAATTATATCAAATAGATTGGGGATGCGTGGGTGTCCAGAAATGTTATATTAACTCGACAAAATTGATATCGACAGCCTTCTGGCTACCGAATTCAAGAAATCAACTTCCGTTAATTCTCTCTCTCTCTCTCTATCTATCTATCTATCTATCTCCACTCGTTCCTCTCAACTAAGCAATAAAAATATAACATATTTTTTATACATTAGTGTCTGTCGCTGTTTCTTTTAAGCACAGAAGTAATATACAACAGGCCAGCTATATTATTTAATTTCCATTCGTAATTAAGACAGTCGCGTATCAATAATTAATCCATAATAAATAAATAACACTTATTTATGATTCGGTTTAATTTCAATTATTAAATAAGAAAAAAATAATTTATTGTAGCAAATAAGTGTATTATGTCTTAATGTTTATCTTAGTAAGGGGTCATGAAATCTGTGCAACATTTGTTAATTAAATTATCAACTTTCATTTGTTAATTAAATTATCAACTTTCATTTGTTAATCAAATTATGTCTTAATGTTTATCTTAGTAAGGGGTCATGAAATCTGTGCAACATTTGTTAATTAAATTATCAACTTTCATTTGTTAATTAAATTATCAACTTTCATTTGTTAATTAAATTATCAACTTTCATTTGTTAATTAAATTAATTAATCATTTGTTAATTAAATTATCAACTTTCATTTGTTAATTAAATTATCAACTTTCATTTGTTAATTAAATTATCAACTTTCATTTGTTAATTAAATTATCAACTTTCATTTGTTAATCAAATTATGTCTTAATGTTTATCTTAGTAAGGGGTCATGAAATCTGTGCAACATTTGTTAATTAAATTATCAACTTTCATTTGTTAATTAAATTATCAACTTTCATTTGTTAATCAAATTATGTCTTAATGTTTATCTTAGTAAGGGGTCATGAAATCTGTGCAACATTTGTTAATTAAATTATCAACTTTCATTTGTTAATTAAATTATCAACTTTCATTTGTTAATTAAATTATCAACTTTCATTTGTTAATTAAATTAATTAATCATTTGTTAATTAAATTATCAACTTTCATTTGTTAATTAAATTAATTAATCATTTGTTAATTAAATTATCAACTTTCATTTGTTAATTAAATTATCAACTTTCATTTGTTAATTAAATTATCAACTTTCATTTGTTAATTAAATTATCAACTTTCATTTGTTAATTAAATTATCAACTTTCATTTGTTAATTAAATTATCAACTTTCATTTGTTAATTAAATTATCAACTTTCATTTGTTAATCAAATTATGTCTTAATGTTTATCTTAGTAAGGGGTCATGAAATCTGTGCAACATTTGTTAATTAAAGTTAATTAAAGTTATTAATTATTTTTTAATGTAACATTCATTTAATTTTTCTTTATTCACAGGTAGCAATCAAGACTACATGGACTCATCAGATTAACCATATTGAAATAATTGAATTACCTACTAGACACCATTCTCGGATGCTTTCGGTCTCTCTGTACAAGGGTTTGTCAGGACAACCTGACATGAGGATACTTCACCCTACAAGTAAACCCTGACTAAATACTCAAAGTAACATAGTATTCGCCCAAAATAAGATCCCTTCGACACGGCTATACACTAGCCCATACAGGGAATGGTGCACTTTCTCCAAGTAATGTTACCTCAAGTAACAGAACATAGCTGGATATTCCACCAGACTAGATGAATTCTTGTCCTGGAATCTGGTAAAACACAGAGACCATAAAAAATACGACAACATCGTTAACTGCTCAATTGGGGAGAGAAAAAAATTAATGTTCTTAACTTAACGTTTATGAAATAAAGAACTTCAATGGAATATTCGAATAGCTATGTATCTCATACATAGATCAAGTGTTTGCCCCAGGTAGGGGCCCAGATTTCTGAGAACTTCGACTGAAATAAAAGGAAACAAAAACGAAACCATATTCTTGTGAAATATACACATTATCATCTGTAAAAAGTCGATGTAAGATTTACTTAATTTTTCTTGATTCACAGGTAACAGTTAGTCAAGAATATCAGTAATTGTAATAACTAATTTAACAAAGTTTTAATTTATTAATACACAAAATGGAAATGTTCGGATTAGCATTTTTATAAATATAATATTTTTTCATTCACAGCCAACAGTTCAGCGGAGAATGAATGACCTAATAAAATTAAGATTTACGGTGGAGACATCATAACCTTCAGAAATGTTCGGATTAACATTTTTATAAACAGCTCATTTAAAAATACACATGGAATCACAGACTAAAACGAAACCATATTCTTGTGAAGTATGCACATCATCATTTGCAAACAGTTCTAAATTAAAAAGACATGTACGAACTCATACTGGAGAGAAACCTTTTCTTTGTAAAGTATGTGGATCTGCTTTTTCAGATAATTCTACCTTAAAACAACACATGCGAACACACACCGGAGAAAAACCCTTTCCCTGTGAAATGTGTGAATCCGCGTTTTCAAAAAGTTCTGATCTTAAAAAACATATACGCACACATACTGGAGAAAAACCTTTTTCTTGCAAAGTATGTGAGTCAGCATTTTCAGAGAATTCGAGCCTAGAAAAACATATAAGAACACATACTGGAGAAAAACCCTTTTCTTGTAAATTATGTGGATCTGTATTTTCACAGAATTCTAACTTAAAATACCACATGCGAACACATACTGGTGAAAAACCTTATTCTTGTAATTTTTGTGTTTCTTTATTTTCACGAAATTCAGATTTGAAAAAACATATACGATCGCATACTGGTGAAAAACCTTATGTCTGTAAAATATGTAGTTCTGCATTTTCACAAAGTTCAGATCTAAGAAAACACACACGATCACATACGGGAGAAAAACCCTATGTTTGTGAAATATGTGGATCTTCATTTTCACAAAATTCTCATCTAAAACCACATATGCAGTCACACACTGCAGAAAAACCTTATTCTTGTGTAGTGTGTGGAAAAACCTTTTCACTTAATTCCAATTTGACCAAACATATTCGAAAGCACGATGAAGAGAGAGTTTGAGTTGTTATTAGGCATCATCCTCGAGTAATTTCGGTCTCGCTGTATAAGGGTTTGTCAGGATACACTGACATGAAGATATTTCGTCTCATAAGTAAACCCTAACCAAATATTTAAAATAACAGTATTCAGAGGAAAAATGCACAGTCTAATACATTCTAGTGATTCTACCACAATTAATAAACCTAAACTGGACACTACCAGACTAGATGAATGCACAGTGAAGAGCAAGCTTATATCAGTTAAGTATGTTGGTCAGTATTGCGGAATCATATTTTCGAATGAGCGTTTTCAGACTTCCTGTTAAATGGAGAAAATAACTTATTCTTGTGAAAAATTTTGACTTATTTAATGATACATCTCGTTATGTGGGTATAACGCACATGCACATATCCGAGACAATGGCTGAA
Source organism: Sepiola atlantica (assembly GCA_963556195.1). Lineage (NCBI taxonomy): Eukaryota > Metazoa > Mollusca > Cephalopoda > Sepiida > Sepiolidae > Sepiola > Sepiola atlantica. The sequence goes on along the minus strand of OY744549.1, from coordinate 60,865,902 downwards.
TTCTTCGAAAATAACCTACAGTCTGTAGTGAAATGGGGGCATAAATTGATGGTAACATTTAATGCTGAGACAAATCTCATTTCCTTCAACAACTACAAGAAACCTCTTCAACCGCTGATTGCCATGACAAATAACCCTAACCCTGACCCTACCTGACAGTCCAACGTTCAAACTCCTCGACCTAAAACCACCGATTTCCACTGGAGTACGCTTCTCAACAACAGGCGAGACGCCTACAACCTTGGTCAGGGTCGCCAGAGAGATCCATCCAAGAGAATCAACCACCTTCTCTTCATGGATGACCTTAAGCTTTATGCAAGCTCTGACACTGAATTGCAGCAGCTCCTGCAGGTTGTGCACACCTTTTCCAATGACATCGGAATGAGATTTGGCTTGGATAAATGTGCCAAGTGTTCCCTCAGGTCTGGGAAGAAGATTCATACGGACAATATACATCAAGATGAGGAAAATGAGATACGAGATCTCGAAGAGCAGGAATCATATGAATACCTAAGCATTGAGAGAAAATGACACCATCCAACATGCCAGGATGAGAAAATTGGTAGAGAGTAGGTACGCTGTGTGAGAAAGATCTGCAAAACACAGCTTACAAATAAAAATAAAATAACTGCCATTAACCAACTTGCCATGCTAGTAATTATGTACAGCTTTGGCATCGTGGATTGGCCTCAACAAACCATCAACAGACTAGATGTAAAGACACGAAAAATGTTAACCCTCCATAGGGTCATCTATAGAAATCAGCATCGCTGAATCATATTTTTTTAATGAGTGTTTTCAGACTTACAAATAAAAATAAAATAACTGCCATGAACCAACTTGCCATGCCACTAATCACGCAAACCCTAACCCTAACCATCCAAGAGAATCAACCATCTTCTTTTCATGGATGACCATAAGCTTTATTCAAGCTCTGACACTGAATTGCAGGTTGTGCACATCGTCTCCAAAGACATCGGTCAGTATCGCTGAATCATATTTTTGAATAAGTGTTTTAAGACTTACAAATAAAAATAAAATAACTGCCATGAACCAACTTGCAATGCCAGTAATTACGTAAATCCTAACCCTAACCATCCATATGAATCATATTTTTTAATGAGTGTTTCCTGTGAAAAATTTTGACTTTATAGTTCTAATTCAACAACAACAATTCTTAGTGGAATGAGGTCATAAATGAATGAATAGTAACAAATTTATGCTGCTAAGACAAGGGTCCTTTCCTTCAATAGGTTGGTCACACTATATTTTCTGATGAAATTGTAGTTATCTCAAAAGGGCAACGTTGATTGATACCCTTTCTTCGTCTCTGACAAAGAAGATGAAATCTCGTGGAAAGACACTGGCCAAAGTGTTCAGCCAATCAAGGAACGACACGCCAGTGACCAACACGAGATTTTAACCCTTATAAAAGCAGCAGCAGCCCTTTCTCTTACTTTTTCTCTCCAGTTCCAGACGACAGCTCACAAATACAGAGGTCGCTATCCACCTCCCCTTTCTCGTGGCTTGAGCGAGGAAGGGAGAAGGCAGAAAGTATGTAACATCTTTTATTTCTTCCCATGAAACAAAGAACTCACATCCAAACACACACATATATAACACAAATAAACAAACCAAACTTTGCACGCACATGCATTCATATAAACACAATTTCTGTATCTCTCACACACATATACGCACTAGGAAATATACGCAGAACAGTTCTCAAAAACTTGTGTACACTTAACGAACTTTCTCTACTAAAACCACGAGTTACCTAAACCAAAAATGAACACTTTCTTCAAACTAGCTGATCTTTAAATCTGCCTCTCAAATGTAAAATTAGTTCTATAAATGTTGTTGTTATGATAACGTTACATTCTTTTGTCGTTCCCTTTGTTGATTTTAACCTCTTAGACATTTTTGTTCCCTACGTGGTCGATTAATAATTCCATATTTTATATTCTGCGCGTAACACAAATAGGTCACAAATTGCTAAGTAAACCCCCAAATATAAATTCTTAATAGTATTTCCCATAAAATAATTTGTGACCCGAATAGCAATATTAACCCCACTTCATCTCAGAAACAGACAATTACCGTATCAAAATTGTCGTCTTACAAATCAGCTCGTCATCTCTCGGGCGTTTGCGTAGGATAGCCGGACGCTTCCGACAAGAAACTCATGGAAACTGGGTCAAGATCGATATAAGTACCATAAAAAGTAATGGTTATGAAAAGTAATGGTTATAAAAAGTAATGGTTATACAAAGGAATGGTTATACAAAGGAATGGTTATACAAAGTAATGGTTATAAAAAGGAATGGTTATACAAAGGAATGGTTATACAAAGTAATGGTTATAAAAAGGAATGGTTATACAAAGGAATGGTTATAAAAAATAATTGGTTATGAAAAGGAATGGTTATACAAAGGAATGCTTATAAAAAGGAATGGTTATAAAAAGTAATGCTTATACAAAGTAATGGTTATACAAAGGAATGGTAATAAAAAGGAATGGTTATACAAAGGAATGGTTATACAAAGTAATCGGTTATAAAAAGTAATGATCATAACAAGTATGGTTATACAAAGTAATGGTCATACAAAGTAATGATCATAACAAGTATGGTTATACAAAGTAATGGTTATACAAAGTAATGGTTATACAAAGTAATAGTTATAAAAAGGAATGGTCATACAAAGTAATGATCATAACAAGTATGGTTATACAAAGTAATGGTTATACATAGTAATGGTTATAAAAAGTAATGGTTATACAAAGGAATGGTTGTAAAAAGTAATGGTTATACAAAGGAATGGTTATAAAAAGGAATGGTTATAAAAAGTAATGCTTATAAAAAGTAATGCTTATAAAAAGGAATGGTTATAAAAAGTAATGCTTATAAAAAGGAATGGTCATAAAAAGGAATGGTTATACAAAGGAATGGTTATAAAACGGAATGGTTATAAAACGGAATGGTTATACAAAGTAATGGTTATAAAAAGTAATGGTTGAAACTGATACTTGTTTTCCCACGTGTGTAAATTTAGACACAACGTCTTATGTGAGTGAGATCCAGCTCCCCAACAAGGGGCATTCTACATGGAAAAAAATGGCGTTTATCCAGATGAAGGGAGACATTCTGAAAAAAAAAAAAGATGAAAACTGAGGAATATCTGTTTGATGGACGACGTACCTGTCACGGGCTGAATATATCCTATACCAAAAATCACGTAAATTAATCAAGTAGTTTTTTCTTTTATAAAATTTTTTTTTTTTTACCGATTAATGTGGAAATACGGCCGGTATTGCGACTTATTCAAGGGAGATAACTGAAATTCACAATAAGCCGTAATGGCAGCCGTATTTCCACGTTATTCGTTAATTGGTAAAATTTAATTCAAGTAAAAACCTTGAGGAATATCCCATACCAAAAATCACGTAAATTGATCAAGTAGTTTTTATTTTATAAATTAAAAAAAAAGTTTTACCGATAAACGAATGGCGGGGAAATACGGCCGCCATTACGGCATATTCAAAGAGGTCTTCAAGGGAGATAAACCTTACATATGGCCGACATTAAAACATATCCAAGGATATTCAAGGGAGGATAACCCTACCTATTGCATACAGGGTTGATTTGGGCATCGTTTCTGGCGGTGTGGGGGCAAAGGCATCATTCGTTTATCGGTAAAATTTAATTTTTATTTATAAAATAAAAACTAGTGGCGAATGGGCAAAACAGGGGTCTAAGCTGGCTTCCGGTGGAAAATGGTTGAAGAAAGTGTTGTCGGAATTTTCGTGTCGTTAACGAAAAACCGCTCTAAACGATGGTTATGTTATCTAGGACAATTATCATAAAAAATTATAACAAGAGATAAGGAAAGCAGCAATACAAGATGTTCGTAAAAGTTAAAATATAGTTTTATTTACAAAAAAAAGATAGCCTGGACTGCTTTTTTTTCCAAAGCTGGAATAAATAAATTATTCCTGGATAACATGCAAAAAAAATAAGAATCAAAAAAATACAACATCAGTATCTCTGAACATTAAGGTAGATACAACAAAAATTGACACAATCTAAGTTAAGGAATAAATCCTTTTAAAACATGAACTTACTATAAAGTCCGTATTCTTACAAATCAATCAAAAGTCTCTTTTTTTTTTTTCACCTAAGTTTACAATCAAAAGAAATAAAATTAACAAACCGTGCCGAAGTCCAACATAATTTCCACGATAAAATTAACTCTTTTTTTAATTTTATCAAACGTCTGTCAGAAAGTTCTTTTCTTCTTCTTTTTTCAATATTTTCTTCTAGCAAATCCGACGCAATATGTATGGCACAAGAACAGTACACATTTCAAATAAACACAATACTCACTATTTTCCATCGTTCGTCTAGAATGGCGATCACGCGCGTATGTGACTGATTCAACTGGCACAGTTGAATATCATCTCAAATCGATCTGTGTGCAATGACGATCAATCTCTATGATTCTTAATCTCTGATTAGAATCTTCTCGACAGCAAAGTATTTCACTTCTCGGGAGCCAATCTCTTCAACATAGGCAATTTCGTTCCCGGAGCTATCTCGTTCAACATCTTCTTATTTCAAGTATCTGGCTTGAAACAACTTCCCAAGGACAATTCTTGACCGAGGGGAAAATATTTCATAAACAACATGTAATTCATCCAAGAGATATCATATCTCTTAAGTTTCTTCAAGTAGAAATTCTTGCAAATTTAACGTCCCCACGTGGACGGAGAAACAGTTTTAACATGTCTTGTCATTCCAGTGTGCGAGTCTGTTCTGATTAAATTTCGCGCCGATATATCCAGACACGACAAATTGCATCATTGCTAAAAATAGAAATCACGTGACACAACATGGCCTTCACAGCCCAACACCTACGCAATATCCATATGACCTTCGACCTGCACGTAGGCCCCCCTACCCTTCAACAAAGGGAAGTAACCGTTGACTTACTTAGAAAAACGTCTAGAAATTTCCACACTCTCCCGACAAAGAAAAAAAATGTACAATGTTTATACATGTCTCATGTACACATCAATACCACAAATAATCATTATCCTGTTCACTCACCTTCTTGCGAGTTCGAATGGGTCTAGAATTGGAAGTCGAGGAATGATCTCCTCCAGCAACATCCGGCTGGACCACATCAGGAACCTCCGAGGCCTGATGGGAATGAGTAACCGACAACTCCATCGGAAAAAGGTGTCTCAAAGAATGTTCCTGAGAGGAACCATCTGCCTTCTTGATCAGGGCAGATCTAATATGAGAATCATCACCTGGAGTCAAACCTATCACTCTACCCAAGGACCAATATGGGCGAGCTTTGGCTGGGTTCTTAACAAGAACCACATCGCCTATCGCGATGACATCACCAAAATCAGATTGGTACAGATCACCACTCAGTTCTCTCAAGCCGAGCAGGTATTCTTCGTACCATAAAACCTTAAATTTCTTTAAGAGAAGATCCCTTTGTTTCAGCTTCTCCAAAAGGTCACTCCTAGAAGGAGGAGAATTCTCAAGAAAACATTCTTCAGAATTTATAAAAACCATACTATTACAATACGGGCGAATAAACGCGTTTGGAGATATAATATCCAAACCATCATCTCCAGAACATCTATAAGTTAGAGGACGTGAGTTAATGGCATTCTGTATATCAGACAACACAGAAAGAAGTTCAAAATAACCCAACTTCTGCCGACTCACTAACTTATAAAGACAAACCTTCACCGTCTTAACAAGACGCTCCCAAACACTGCCGAACCAAGCAGAATATAAAGGTATCGTCTGGTGCTTGATGTCAAAGGTACTAAACTTCTCTTCGAACTCGTCAGACACCAGCATTTGCTTAATCAAACCGCATCCAGCAACGAATGATTTAGCATTGTCTGAGTATATATGGGAAGGCACCCCATAAATATTTAAAAATCTCACCAATGATAATATCACTGAGTGAGTAGACATGTCACCCACCAACTCCAAATGAACCGCCCTCACATTGAAGCACGTAAAAAGTAATATATACATTTTTTGCGGTCCCCTTTCATCTTCAACCCACAAGTGACCAGTAAAGTCTATCCCGGTATGGTTGAAGGGCTTCACAAAATTAACTCTGTGCTTAGGTAAATTGGTTACCTTGGGGTATTTGAAAGATACGGCATTGTATCTTTTACACAGAGCACAGGCAGAGATAACCGACTTCACTGCCTGCCTGGATTTATGTATCCAGAAACCTGACAAACGGAGTTTGCTGAGGGTAGCTGCAATACCCAAATGCTTACATTTGAGATGACAGTCCATAACAATCAAATCAGTTATATGACTGCCTCGAGGTAACAAAATCGGATGTAAAATTTCCGGAGGGTAAAGGCTGGCTTTACCAATCCTTCCCCCAGACCTTATCAAACCTTTATCATCCAGGTAAAGATCCAACTTCGCCACCAACGGAGGAATCTCACGGTTGGAGGGGTTCAACAAAAAGGACTTTTCCCTGGGAAGAAGCAAGGACTGCTCCAACTTAATCAAATAAATTTTGGCCACTTGGCCTGGTTCTTTCATGGATTTCCGCAACTTCAATACAAACTTAAACACGTAGGACAAAACTCTCATGAGTTTTCCCAAAGAAGAAAATCTCTTAAAATCCACTACCGGTGACAATTCCTGAATCACAGGAACCACAGAGATGGCATTAGTCAGCACTAACCTCTGACTGTCAGAACTCAAACAGTTCAAATCATACACTGGCCAGTTAAAATTCTCACCGACCAGCCACTGTGGCCCCGATAACCAAAAGGGCAATAGAGATTTGAATTTTGCCAAGGAAATACCCCTGGTGATCAGGTCGGCAGGGTTGTCAGAAGTGTTCACATACTTGAACATCACTTCCAAACCTTGTTCACACAATTTATCCACTCCCACTCGAATATCTTTTAACCTATTTCGGACAAATATACTCTTTGTCACAACTGTCTCGGACAGAATCCAGGACAACACGACTTGTGCGTCCACCGCAACCACCATTTTCTTGACCACATCCTTTTGAAACACCTTCAAAAGATTAGGGATACATTTCATCGCCAAAAACACGGACATCAACTCAAGTGACGGCAAAGTTCTCTTTGCCAAAGGTGCCACCTTAGCCTTGGAAAATATTAATTTAGCAGCCCCATACTGGAAAATGTAAGCCGCAAAGCCAAAGGCTTGTTGTGAAGCATCACAAAAGATTATTAACGTGGCAGGCGCAGAGGAATCAACAGCACATCTGGGGATCCTCACACTATGCAGATTCATCAACTCAGGAAACAACTTGTTCCAAGTGAGCTGCAAACTCTCCGGTATCTTCTGATCCCATGACACCTGAGTTTTCCATATCTCACTGAGTATTACCCTTCCCTTGATAGTCACAGGCAAAACAAGCCCCAAAGGGTCGAATATGGAAGAGTTCTGCGATAGGATGCCCCTTTTTGTATCAGCCGGCACATCCAAGGAACCGACCGCCACATGCAAATCATCCTGCACAGGATCATACTCATAACCCAACACCCTCTCCAGAGGAGAATCATGGGTGACAAAACTTTTGTCAGCTTTCATTCGAGTGGTCAAAACATCACTATTGGAATTACAGGACCTTAATGAAAAATTACCATCCTGCATGATACTCATTGCATTCAGGCATAGATCCAACAAAGTTTTCTGTGAATTGTGAGTTTTTATAAGATTATCCAGATAAAAATTTTCCATAAGCATATCCCTACATAAACTATGAGGGTATTTTTCAACATGATGTCTAATGACGAAGTTGAGAATAAATGGGCTGGCCACAAACCCAAAAATCAATGTTTTGTAACGATAACATACCAGTTTGTCATTCAATTTCACAAAAAAGCAAAACCGATTCTTATCTCTTTCGGTTTCCAACCGAATCATGAGAAAGGCCTTACGGACGTCAGCCAACAGGACATAACGGTCCATACGAAACTTCAACAATAACTCTAGCATATCCGTGAAAAGGTTAATTCCCGGATAGACACAATCATTTAGAGAGGGATGTCCACCTGTTCGCAACGAACAGTTGAACACCGGCCTTATCTTTGTGGTACTCTGACCATTAGCCTTAATAACCGGACGGTGAGGAATCCAAGTATAATGAGTGAAATCCTCTGGATTCACTTCCACTCTCTCAATAATATCCTCCCTCTCCTGCTCTAAGAAAACCTGGCAGTAGTCCTCATATAGACCCTGCCTCGTCAAACGAGTGACAACCTTATCAAGCACATTCAACGACACTTGATGGTTGGAAGGAACAGAAGGCAACTTTCCCTCGTCCCATGGCAAACTAACATAGTAGCAACTGTCTCGGTACGAGATCGAACTGCGAAAGGCATCAATTTTATTCTTGTCATAATCACTTACAGAGTTCTCAGTAACTCCTAGTGTTTCCAAACTAAAGAGCTTGTCCACGGCTCTTTCCACAGAAGAATCAACAAAACTATCGAAAGGGTCAAAATATTGAGACTTCGGCTCAAGCACAAAATAAACATGTGTCATAAGACACCGTGAGTGTTCGGACACAACTTGGCTGTAATTCGCGCCAACAACGGAGGCATCCGTTTTCTTCATAACAGGACTCACAAAATTGGACATATCTCCAAAAGGCACAATTCCTTGAGGAAACTCAAAAACAGACCCATTCATGAAGGGAGACAACTTCATGGGTCCCAAATACATCAGTAGGTCAACACCTACCAAACCATGCACAGTAATACAATCATTCTCAACATTTGAAAAGTCAGCAGCCAATTTCCTCCCACCGGCAATAATACTCTCAATAGCAGTAGACAGACCCCTGACGTGAAACTGAAGGTCCAAGCCTTCGTCCACCAAAAAGGGTATAACACACTCAGAGTTCGGCACTTTGACCCGCAACTCGAGTTCATTTAGGCTCCTTCTGGCCGTTCCGAGAAAAGTCTTAATAAAGAAGTCCCTTCTCCTTACAGGCATAGAACGGCAATTCAATAGGTCCAGAACTACATCAGACAAATAGGAGCGCTGGCTTCCTGAATCCAACAGACAATTGAAAGATTCCACAACTCCATTATTGACCACGTCAATTTCAATTATAGGCAGGAGAAGATTCACTTCTCCCACCTGGAGACAGGGGTTAGTATCCAGCCGAGACTTGTCAAAGTCAGGGCATAACGCACCTGCATATTCGCAACTTTTACATTTCCAACAGGGGCGGAGACAACCACTTTTACTGGGGCACGCCTCGGCGTTATGGAACGGGCTAGTACAACGGGTACACAACTTAGCCAATTGGCATCGTTGTAACCGATCCCTTAGAGAGGGATACTTCCCACAATAGTACGCAATATGGCAGTCACTACTGCAAAGGAAGCACTTATGTCGACTGGGTTTAGTTTTTACAAAAAAGTTCTCCAAAGTGGAGGGCTTCTTAACAGCACTAGCGGGCCTGAATCTAAAGGAACCAGACGAACGCGGTTTGGCGACGGGCTTTACAGTTTTAACCATCCTGGGTTTGACGATGTCCAACGTGCGCAACACCTCAGAATAATTATCAAAGATATCTCCCAGAGATGGGTAATTACCATTGACGGTATGAATCAGTTCCCGTCTCACAGAAATAGGAAGTTTTTCAAAAATAATGCTACTTAGCAACAGATTGCCGGGGGCCTCCTCCTCTAGAAAATCCATACCAAAGGAGTTTTTCAGCTCGTATATTTGAGCTTTCACCTTAGTTAGAAAGCTCTTCACCGAGTTAGTATCTGAATCCCCAAGAGGTTTAGCACTATGGAGATCTTTAAAAATAGAGTTTACAATAAACTTTTTATCTAAAAATTCTCTATCTAGGATCTCCATCGCTGCCTCAAAGTTGGCGTCCGAAATGGAAAGATGTCCCACTATTCGGTGGGCATAGCCCCTGAGGTGATTTTTCAGAATAATCAACCTCGTGGACTCACTGGGTATATTTGACACGCAATTTTCGAACTCCTTCGAGAAGTTGAGATACGCCAATCTGTCGTGTTCCAAACTCATGGGGTCGAAAACAGGACAGACAAGTTTTGGTGTCACACCACAAAGGGACGCTTTAGGCTTCTCCCCTTCTCCATTATGTGGGGAGCCCTCATCCTTCCACATGCTCTCCAATTCGCTGAAACGTCGATCCACATGGATACGATATAACGTTTCGCTCCGACAGTTCTCAGACATCTCTTCGCGAGACTCACTCTCAATATAGGCACTTGTAATCTGCTCATTGAGCGAATCAATGGACGCAAAGAGTTCCTTAACCCTAACCTTCTGGGAAGAAACAAATTCCCGGTTCTCCCCCTCGCCACCCCCAAGAACATCAATAATAGTATCGACTTTAATTTTTACAATATCTCGCCTTTCTACAAGGAGATTAACAGTGGGGGTAGACGCCATTATGAACAAAATACAATATGGCGATCAGGTGTGGGCTAACCTAAAATAGGCGCCAAACGTCTTCTCAATGGCGGGAAAATGACAACGTAAAATTATCTAAGTAAGATTCCTACAAAAAAATGGAAAAAGGCTGTACCATAGTTAACCAAATTCGTTCAAATGTAATTCTAACAATTCCACTTGTCAGTCAAAGCAAAATTCTCAAGGGAAAAATAATCACACAAAAATCATTCAATATCCAACATTCAACAGTTCACAAAAATGGCGACTTAGAATACGCGGGAAATTCACAAAAATGACTCCACGTGGCGAACAAAAATGGCGATCTGACTCTTAAAAAAGCAATTTTCACATAAAATACATAAAAGAAAAAGAAAAAAAGCAGTCAGCTTAAAACCGTATTAAAACCTGAACATCTCGTATTTGACTACGTTTTAATTGTAATGAATGGGCTGCCGAATCCCGTGTAACACGTCTGACACACGCAACTAGGCGCCAAAGGCATAAAGGAGATTATAACTTGAAGTAAGTTCCTTCATTGACTTAGTACCAAAAAATAGCAATAGAAGAAACCCAATCCAAATACAAACTAGTAGCACATTTTCGAGTATTTTTTCCAACACGCGAAATATGAAACAAGAAGTAGAATGCTTTTAATAGAAAGAAAATTAATTAGATCATTCCCAGCACATCATCTGAATACGTTCACCCAAACGAATCTAGGATAGAAAAAGCAGAATGCTTTTAATAGAAAGAAATAGATATTATTCCAGTATATCGTTTCAATACGTTCATTGTAAAACGAAAATGGTACCCAAAAAAAAAGCAGAATCGCTTTTAATAATAAAAAAAAGCAGAATGTCGGAATTTTCGTGTCGTTAACGAAAAACCGCTCTAAACGATGGTTATGTTATCTAGGACAATTATCATAAAAAATTATAACAAGAGATAAGGAAAGCAGCAATACAAGATGTTCGTAAAAGTTAAAATATAGTTTTATTTACAAAAAAAAGATAGCCTGGACTGCTTTTTTTTCCAAAGCTGGAATAAATAAATTATTCCTGGATAACATGCAAAAAAAATAAGAATCAAAAAAATACAACATCAGTATCTCTGAACATTAAGGTAGATACAACAAAAATTGACACAATCTAAGTTAAGGAATAAATCCTTTTAAAACATGAACTTACTATAAAGTCCGTATTCTTACAAATCAATCAAAAGTCTCTTTTTTTTTTTTCACCTAAGTTTACAATCAAAAGAAATAAAATTAACAAACCGTGCCGAAGTCCAACATAATTTCCACGATAAAATTAACTCTTTTTTTAATTTTATCAAACGTCTGTCAGAAAGTTCTTTTCTTCTTCTTTTTTCAATATTTTCTTCTAGCAAATCCGACGCAATATGTATGGCACAAGAACAGTACACATTTCAAATAAACACAATACTCACTATTTTCCATCGTTCGTCTTGAATGGCGATCACGCGCGTATGTGACTGATTCAACTGGCACAGTTGAATATCATCTCAAATCGATCTGTGTGCAATGACGATCAATCTCTATGATTCTTAATCTCTGATTAGAATCTTCTCGACAGCAAAGTATTTCACTTCTCGGGAGCCAATCTCTTCAACATAGGCAATTTCGTTCCCGGAGCTATCTCGTTCAACATCTTCTTATTTCAAGTATCTGGCTTGAAACAACTTCCCAAGGACAATTCTTGACCGAGGGGAAAATATTTCATAAACAACATGTAATTCATCCAAGAGATATCATATCTCTTAAGTTTCTTCAAGTAGAAATTCTTGCAAATTTAACGTCCCCACGTGGACGGAGAAACAGTTTTAACATGTCTTGTCATTCCAGTGTGCGAGTCTGTTCTGATTAAATTTCGCGCCGATATATCCAGACACGACAAATTGCATCATTGCTAAAAATAGAAATCACGTGACACAACATGGCCTTCACAGCCCAACACCTACGCAATATCCATATGACCTTCGACCTGCACGTAGGCCCCCCTACCCTTCAACAAAGGGAAGTAACCGTTGACTTACTTAGAAAAACGTCTAGAAATTTCCACAGTGTCTACGGATGCCTGAAAGTGATACAACAAATTTTTTTTTTCATATTAATTTCAGACTTTTCTTTTCATATTCTAATAATTAACATAATACAGACTATTTGAAAAATAATTTATTTGATTATAAATAATATAGAATAATCTTCTTTTTTTTTTCAAGACATAATGTTTTTGAGAAACGGAATGTGATTTTTTTTTTCAATGTTGTTTTGGAAATATTTTATTAAACGTCATAATAATATCGTATCCAATACAGTATATTGCCGAAGAAATTTGTTTTAATTCGGCGGCGCCACAGAAATTCCTGTAGGTGACCATTGAAGTTTTCCGGGCTAGTCCCGCTCATCACTTTGAATTTTAACTTGCAATGAGCCCAGCTTCCTTCCACACGGTTTGTGTGGATTGTAGGGTCGTCCGGATCCACAAAGTTGTATGTGTGGTTGACCACAAAATGATTCGGTAGGGCATGATAGGCTCGCCAGCCATCCGTTATGATGCGGGTGCCTGGGCGAACATATCGCCGAATTATGGGTAAAAGAGTTTCTGCGTCTCTCTTGTCGACTGGTACCATCATCGTCGCATTCGTTTCTCGCTTGGCCATGCCGAGAACTCATTGACCTTCTCGAAATCTAAAGAAAAGTCTGAAATTAATATGAAAAAAAAAATTGTTGTATCACTTTCAGGCATCCGTAGACACTTTCTTCGACGATTTTCCACCGGAAGCCAGCTTAGACCCCTGTTATGCCCATTCGCCACTAGTTTTTATTTTATAAATAAAAATTAAATTTTACCGATAAACGAATGATGCCTTTGCCCCCACACCGCCAGAAACGATGCCCAAATCAACCCTGTATGCAATAGGTAGGGTTATCCTCCCTTGAATATCCTTGGATATGTTTTAATGTCGGCCATATGTAAGGTTTATCTCCCTTGAAGACCTCTTTGAATATGCCGTAATGGCGGCTATATTTCCCCGTCATTCGTTTATCGGTAAAACTTTTTTTTTAATTTATAAAATAAAAACTATTTGATTAATTTACGTGATTTTTGGTATGCGATATTCCTCAGGGTTTTTACTTGAATTAAATTTTACCAATTAACGAATAACGTGGAAATACGGCCGCCATTACGGATTATTGTGAATGTCAGTTATCTCCCTTTAATAAGTCGTAATACCGGCCGTATTTCCACATTAATCGGTAAAATGTAATTTTTTTCATAAAATAAAAACTACTTGATTAATTTACGTGATTTTTTGGTATCGTATATATTCAGCCCGTGACAGGTACGCACATCAAACATATTCCTCTGTTTGTTTTTTTGTTTTTCAGAATGTCTCCCTTCATCTGGATAAACACAATGAGGAAAGAACAGATCCCAACTAGAAGGTAAAAAAGTGCAGGAATGGCTGTCATTAAAAAAACTGGTACTCACCTAATTTCCGTGACTTCGCGTCGACAAAGATCGGGCATGTCGCGGAAGCGCCCGAGAGTTGCCGAGACGAAAACGCCAAGCATTAATGGAAGGCTTGCAGACGATAATATAAGACGAATAAATTCAAAGAAAAAATACATAGATAAAAAGATAAAAACCGAACAAACTGTAGGGGGGGGGGGCAAATGAACCATTTTCAATCAAATGTGTAGAAAGAAAATTTTTTTGCGGGGGGGATTTTGTCAATGCTTTCATTTGTTTCGCTGTTTTTCTTCTTTTTTTTGCTAACATAAAACAAAGAAAGAAAGAAAAATAGGTTAGGGGTTAGGGCTCCCGTTCTTAGCGATAGCCAAGCCCTGCATTCAAACTGTCAAACTCTAACTTGAAGACTGTCAGACGCTAATATAAGACGAATAAATTCAAAGAAAAAATACATAGATTAAAATCTTTTCCTTTTTTTTTTTTTTTTTGAAAATAATGTTTTTTTAGGGGGGGGGGTAAATTTTGTCAATGTTTTTATAAGATAAAAGAGAAAAAAAATGATATTATTCCGTCAGTGCTCGGGCACTTCCGCGACCTGCCCGATCGTTGTCGACGTGAAGTCACGGAAATTAGGCGCGTCATCTGGAACAGTACCAAAAAATGGTGATAATTGCCTTTCGTTTACCATACGTTCCTTTCAGACTTTCAAAACCAAATCCCAATTGTGTGATGGGCGTTTGAGAACAGCGACACACCGGTTTTAATTTAACAAGGAACAAATTCTACCTCGACACCGATTACCTAGATGGCTGTTCGTCTTATCGGAAAACGTCTGACGTTATTATTATTATTTTTTTAACACCGAGTAATTTGAAGGTAAGTAAGTATTGTTTATTAAGATGAACAATAAATGTTGAAGAAAGAAAATAACAACTCGAACATCAGGGCAGCATTAAAAATGGAGGCACTTATATCGAATATGAATCGGTTTCCGTGAACTTCGCGTCGGCAGCGTTCGGGCACGCTACGTAAACACCCGAGAGATGACGAGGCGAATGGTGGCAGCCGATAACTTCGATAAGTTGCTGTCCTACGCAAACGCCCGAGTGTTGACGAGCCGATTTGTACCAGACGACAATTTTGATACGGTGCTGCGTCCTGTGATTGTAAGTTATATTTTCAATAAATTTTCTAAAAGAAACAAAAAAACAAAACAAAACAACCAAAACAAGCAAAACATAGCGAAGTTACTGTTATCAAATAAATATTTTTTTGTTATTTTGATACGTTGCTGCGTCCTATAATTTTTAGTTATATTTGCAAGAAATTTTTTAAACAACAAAACAAATAAAACAAGCAAAACAGAGCGAAATTACTGTCATCAAATAAATATTTTTAACCCTAAACCCTAACCCTAACAAAAACGAAACAAGCAAAACATTATTATCATAGGACGCAGCACCATATAAAAATTGTCGTCTGGTACAAATCGGCTCGTCAACACTCGGGCGTTTGCGTAGGATAGCCGAACGCTTCTGACAAGAAACTCACGGAAACTGGGTCAAGATCGATATAAGTACCGAGTTACTAATAGTTACTAATAGCTACGCATACTGCATCAAAATCTAAAATCTAAAAAGACACAGGAAAATTTTACAAGTCAATTTTTTCATAAAAAAATAAAAACGATACATTGCAATGCTCGTAGGAAAACTGTCAGGTGTGTGTTCTCTTTTTCCCTTTTTTCTCTTTCTTTTCTTTCTTTCTTTCTTTCTCTTTTTACTCTTTCTCTTTCTCTTATTCTTTCTTTTTTTCTCTTTTCTTTCTTTCTTTTTTCTTTTCTCTGGGTCAGGATCGATATCAGTACTGTTAAGTCTGCACCATTCACTAAGTGTCAAGAGCCCTGCACGGGGATCCTTGATAATCGGTAAAAAATCGAAAAACGAACAAAATAGTGTTAGAAAAACATCCAATAAATGTCATCAATCATGAGGAAAATGTAATGTTCTACCAGTATTTTGTTTAATTTAATTTTTTTTAGCGATTATCGAAACTGTACTTTAAACTATCTTTTTTTCGTTCTAACTGAACAGGTGGACACCAGGTTTGTTTTTAACAAAACAAAAAAAAAACGGTTTAATATAAGTTAAAACACGAATAAACTTATCCAGGTAGTAGAAAAGTAACTTATCTTGCCTTTGGTAACATTTATTTGTTGCCTATTTGTTTTTTGTTTTTTTGTTTTTTACCTCTTTTTCGTTCTGTTAGCTGTCGTTAAAAATGCCCCAAAATCCATTATGTTAACTTCATGTAATATCTTTTAAAATGTTATTGACCTAGATTTTAGATTTTTACCGAGATTATTGCCTTTTCAAACATCCATACTTACAAAAGTTAAACGTACAAATGCTCTATTTTGATGGCCTGACAGGACTCAACTTCCCCAACTACCAACAATGTTAATGAAATATATATTTTTTCATAGTAAAAATTTTTTTTTTTTTTTTAAATGAGGAAAATAATGAAGTGCCGATCTGTTAAAGTCTCTTCTTTTTTAATCAAAACAACAACAACAACAATTACAACAAAGGCGCCCTCTGGGCCAATCAAAAACTTCACCCAATGGCCGTAACTTGATACATTACAAGTACCATTACAAAAAAAAACATGTCACTTCTTACGGAATTCCAAGCTCTACATTTAATGTTTGAATACTTGTCCGTTATTCCTTTTATTTCTATCAATCGGCACATCTAATAACATTTATGACATGTTTTTTGTTTTTTTGCTAACAGCTTTCCTTCCTGACAGAAAAAAATGACTCCTTCGGGAGATTCGACATTACTACAAAGTTCTTAGTAATTCATTTTTTTTTTTGCGGGGGGGGGGGGGGATTTAACAGGAAATAAACATGCACTGGCTTTGATCAATTGTTTCTGGCTTTAATCAATTTCAATACTGGTTTGAAAATTGTCGTCTGCTAGCTGACAGCTGATTGGCTAATCGCTCGGCATCTCTCGGGTGTTTACGTTACATGCCCGAACGCTGCCGATGCGAAGTTCACGGAAACTGGTTAATATTCGATATAAGTACCGAAATGGACTACATTATTTTCCTCATTTAAAAAAATAAATATTTTTTTACTATGAAAAAATATATATTTCATTAACATTGTTGGTAGTTGGTAGTTGGTAGGTCCTGTCAGGCCATCAAAATAGAGCATTTGTACGTTTAACTTTTGTAAGTATGGATGTTTGAAAAGACAATAATCTCGGTAAAAATCTAAAATCTAGGTCAATAACATTTTAAAAGATATTACATGAAGTTAACATAATGGATTTTGGGGCATTTTTAACGACAGCTAACAGAACGAAAAAGAGGTAAAAAACAAAAAAACAAAAAACAAATAGGCAAGAAATAAATGTTACCAAAGGCAAGATAAGTTACTTTTCTACTACCTGGATAAGTTTATTCGTGTTTTAACTGATATAAAACCTTCTTTTTTTGTTGTTAAAAACAAACCTGGTGTCCAGTTAGAACGAAAAAAAGATAGTTTAAAGTACAGTTTCGATAATCGCTAAAAAAAATAAAAATTAAACAAAATACTGGTAGAACATTACATTTTCCTTATGATTGATGACATTTATTGAATGTTTTCCTAACACTATTTTGTTTGTTTTTCGATTTTTTACCGATTATCAAGGATCCCCGTGCAGGGTTCTTGAACGGCCATTTTGTTTTGCGTTCTAACTGAACAGGTAGATACCAGGTTTGGGTGCTACGGTACGAAACGGGTACCCAGATGTTTCGTCTGCAAACAGGAAGTCGCGTCATATTAAAGACACCGCATTTTTGTCCCCTTCCCCCAAAAATACGGAAAACTTTTTTCAAAAATACCGGCAACGAAAGAATCTTTTTTTCATGAAACAAGTAATTTATAAAAAAAAAATAAAAATAGAATAAATCTTCTTTTTTTTTAAAGAAACAAGTGATATATTTTGAGCAACGTGGAATGTGATTTTTTTTCTTTCTCCTTTTGAGAATAATAATAAATAAGTAATATATTAAAAAATAAACAATGAAATAATGTTTTTGAACGACGGAATGTGATTTTTTTTTTCCTTTTGAAAATAATAATAAGTAATAAATATAATACAAAAAAACAACGAAAGTACAGGAAACTCTGTGGAGGGGGGGTCAAAATAGCGCTTCTGCGACATTCCCGGTATATGGGCTTTTCGGGGTGGGGGTGGGGGGCTTCAAGATACCAATTCTGCGACATTCTCGGCTGACCGGAACTTTTTTGTGGGAAGGGGACAAAAAAGCGGTGCCTTTGATATGACGCGACTTCCTGTTTGCAGACGTAAAAATCTAGGTACCCGTTTCGTACCGTAGCACCAAAAAACATTATATTCCTGAATATATTCGGGATATTAACGAAAAATGTACAAACTAACTAAACAGCTTATTAGTTATAATTAGGGCACATGTTCGTCTTTTCCCACAGTCCGTTTTTCACAACTTTTTACTGACCAGTTTTTATTTCTTTTTTAAAAATTGAGATTTTAAGACGGGGGATCAGTCTTGTTCGTTTTTTACCATAGTTCGTTTTTCACAACTTTTTACGTCTTAAAATCTCAATTTTTTAAAATTTCTTTCCAAAAACCCCGAAATTCTCTACTGACATGATAGGTAATTTTACACCGAAAAAGATTTTTTTTAAAATTGAGATGGTCAAAAAGAGGGGGATCAGTCTACGTTGACTTTACATTGAAAACCGATCCCCCCTCCTAAAATGTAAAATATTTGAATTTATTTTCCCAAAAACCCCGGAATTCTCTATCAGTCTGATAAGTAAGTGTACACTGAAAAAAAAGGAAAAAACTGGTCAGTAAAAAGTTGTGCAAAACGGACTGTGGGAAAAGACGAACATGTGCCATAATTAGTTTAGGATGGGTTAGGGTCAATTTTAATTCTCCCGGTTCATTTTATCATTTGCAAATCTGATTTTCTTGAATTTTGAAGTTGAGACTTTATTTGAAGTACAATGCTTTTAATGTGAGATTAGACATTTTTAATTCGATATTCAGGTTTTAAATTTGAGGATACGAAGGAGGAGATAATGTCATCTCATCTACATTAAATTTTTTATAGTGTTAAAAAAAAATTTCGATAAAATGTTATAAGGTTATATAATTTTTATGTATCAATTTTCAGTATTTACTTCAACAGTGCTCGATACGTGAGTATTGATTTACTCCTCTCCAGGAGTAAGGCACAAGGCTAGTTTTTATCTTACTCCCACAAGTAAGATGTGACCCAAGGTCGGGTCGGGAAAGTGGGGTTTAAAAATTGCCTGGGCAGCCCCGTCGGCATTCCCCGGTAGGGGCGCCTCAGACAGTAAGCAATAAACTTACTCCTCCCCAAAGAGGGGAGGCAAAGCCTGGGAGGGTGGACCTCCTAGAACTGCACAGGACAAACCAAGCTACACAGAGGCTCCTGTGTTTCATCCCCGGGGGGAATCTTCAGGCTAAATGCGTGGAGTTATTTTTTGTCAGGTGTTTTATATACATGGCTTGCTAGTTAACCAATCAGATTCTTTGTTGTTCCCTCAGCCAATCGTTGGGCTTCCCTCGAGCAAAGGCTTTGTTGGTGACGCTCCTATACCTATCCCCGAAACCTATTAAACTCTAGAAGTGAAATATCAAACAGCTGTTTACACAGAAATAAATTTACCTTAGGATGATATATAATAAATAAAAAAAATAAAAAAATTTAAATAAAAAAACTGAACAAGTTAAAATTTAAAACCTAAAATAGAAATACAAGAAACCACGTGTTAAAATAAATTCGCCCACTGTATTGACAAAACAAAGGAAACAGGATATAGGAATATCCATTGTTAACAAAAAATAGGATAGGCA
Organism: Sepiola atlantica; assembly: GCA_963556195.1. Taxonomy (NCBI): domain Eukaryota; kingdom Metazoa; phylum Mollusca; class Cephalopoda; order Sepiida; family Sepiolidae; genus Sepiola; species Sepiola atlantica. Next base: position 60,845,995 of record OY744549.1, on the reverse strand, counting down.
TAGGACCGTCACCAACAATGCCTTTGTTCGTGGGAAGCCCAACGATTGGCTGAGGGAACAACAAAGAATCTGATTGGTTAACTAGCAAGCCATGTATATAAAAACACCTGACAAAAATAACTATACATTTAGCCTGACGATTCCCCCCGGGGATGAAACACGGGAGCCTCTGTGTAGCTTGATTGCCATATATATTTTCATTGCTTACTACCTAGCTCTACTTACATATCGAACACTGTTGAAGTAAATACTGAAAACGGACACATAAAAAATTATATCTCCTTATAATATTTTATGTGGATACATGAAGTACTAATATATATATATATATATATATATATTTCTCATTTATGCAAACGTTGTTAAAAATAACAGAATTCGTCTATTTAATTATACCTGTTTTTATTTTTTCAATTTTTTTATGGTCTTTTTTTGTATTAAAATCAAAAAAAATAATAAATGTCCCATACGTTTCACGAACGTTTTCGATTCTTCGTTGAATCATCCTCCGGTGTCAAAAGCAAATTAACAAAAAAAAAAGCTGGAGAAAGAAGAAAATTTTAAAAAGACTGTTTTAAATTAAATTAGATCTATCATAATGCATTTCTGAATTGTTTTTTAATGTAAGATTTATTTAATAATATTTTTTCAATTCACAGCCAACAGTTCAGTGGAGAATGAATAACCTCATCAAATTAACATTTCTGGTGGACAAATGTTCGGATTAGCATTTTCATAAACGGCTCATTTAAAAATACACATGGAATCACATATTAAATTGGAACCATACTCTTGCGAAGTATGCAACTTATCATTCACAGGCAGTTCGAGGTTGAAAAGACATGTACGAACTCACACTGGAGAGAAACCTTATTTTTGTAAAGTATGTGGATCTGCATTTGCGGATAATTCTACATTAAAACAACACATGCGAACACACACTGGCGAAAAACCCTTTTCTTGCGAAATATGTGAATCTGCATTTTCAAAAAGTTCCGATTTAAAAAAACATATACGAACACACACCGGAGAAAAACCTTATGTTTGTAAAATATGTGGATCTACATTTTCACAAAATTCTCATCTAAAACCACATATGCAGTCACACACTGGAGAAAAACCTTATTCTTGTGTAGTGTGTGGAAAAACCTTTTCACTTAATTCAAATTTGACCAAACATATTCGAAAGCACGATGAAGAGAGAGTTTGAGTTGTTACTAGGCATCATCCTCGAGTAATTTCGGTCTCGCTGTATAAGGGTTTGTCAGGATACACTGACATGAAGATATTTCGCCTTCCAAGTAAACCCTGACCAAATATTTAAAATAACAGTATTCAAAGGAAAAATGCACACTTTATAAAACAAAGAAAAGGGATGGTGTACCTTCCCATAGTGATTCTACCACAAGTAATAAACATAACTGGAAACTACCAGACCAGATGAATTCTGGTCCTGGAATCCGGAAAGACCAAGAAAAATACACATAGTTAATTGATCAATTAGCGAGAATAAAATTATTATTATACACTACTTTGCCAACTCAAACCCTAAAGCCTTAACCCTAAATCAATGTTTGTCCATAAATTAAATAAAAGCTCAAATGTCATAAAGCAACTGTCATAAAGCATAAAGTAACAAGTAACTGAACCAAAATTTAAAAAGAAGATAATCCTTAGTCTAGTTAAGTGTGTATATTTGCACATTTAGGTAATAATATTTATAAAATACACATAGTTAATTGATCACTTAGTGAGAAGAAAATTATTATTATACACTGCTAACCCTAAAAGTGATGGTGTACTTTCTCCTAGAGATTCCACCACCAATTATTGACCTAAACTGGACACTAACCCTAACTCAATGTTTGAACATTGGGGAAGATCCTTAAATAAAACATTTAATGCTAAGACAACTACAAGAAACCTCTTAAATCACTGATTTCCACTGGAGTACTCCGAGAGGCCTACAAGAAGATAATCCTTAGTCATGTTAAGTGTGTATGTTAGCAATTTTAGGTAATAATATTTTTAAAAATCTGTACGTATTTTCAAGCCGGTTTTATTTGATATCATGGGCATCAGAGAGAATTTATTCGTGTGAAAATTTTTTAATTTTTCATATCACCTCAAAGAAGAGAAATGATCAATGAAATAACTCTGATTCTCATGCAAAATGTTTGTTCAAATCTATTTTTAAATACTTTAAGAAATCACAGTTAAGGGGAATTTATTCGTGTGAGAATTATTTAATATTTTAAGAATTTTGATTTAAAAAAAATCGTTTAGACTAAAATTCAATATAAATGACAAACCTGTCTTGATAAAAAACAATAAGTTTGAAATATTTTACACAATAATAAGTCTGTATTACATAATACGTTAATTAATTAAATTCTAATTTAATTTTGAACGTTTATAAAATTGAACTTTTATGTCCGCGTGTCGACACAATTTTATTTTTACAATTTGTTAGCAATAAAATATTATCGACTACAAATTCTGTTCAAACTTTATTTTTGTGCCAAAAAGTTATTTGTGTATAATAAAATTCTAAAACAGGCTACATGAACTCGCTACTCTTGTGCCCCACTCGACGTAAATACACTAGACCAACTCGAGAATCAGCTAAATCCCATCCATTCACTGTGGAGGTCCCCAGATGGCGGAGAGCCTTCTACTCCAATAGCTGCTGGCCTCTGGAACTCCCTCCGTGCTCTATGTTTCCCCGACTGTACCGACATGCAGGGGTTTAAAACTAATGTAAACAGACATCTCGCTACACTGCTCCCAACTTGGAGTGACACCCAAAAGCTACACCCTAAATCTCAGTAACCCCTTACGTCTATGGTGGCGGCCTGCCTTGTTTGGGGTTAAATATGTGAAAAAAAAACAAACAAAAACATAAAATAAATTCTAAAACAGTTCACATGAACTCGACGTAAATACACTAAACCATCTCGAGAATCAGCTAAATCCCATCCATTCACTGTGGAGGTCCCCAGATTCTGGAGAGCCTTCTACGCCAATAGCTTCTTTCCTCGTGCTGCCGGCCTCTGGAACTCCCTCCCTGCTCCCTGTTTCCCCGACTGTACCGACATATTAAAACTAATGTAAACAGACATCTCACTACACTGCTCGCAACTTGGGGTGCCACCCAAAACCTACACCCTAAATCTCAGTAACCCCTTACGTCTACGGTGGCGGCCTGCCTTGTTTGGGGTTAAATATGTGAAAAAAAAAAAAAAAAACATTTTTGGTGTCTAAGAAAAAACAAATATTAAAAAAGTAACTTAAAGTTACATTTTGAACACTTTAAAAATAATTTTATTTGAGGACAAAGCGAAATAATGAATAAAATTGTGATTTAAAACATAATTTCAAATGAGATTTAAACAAACAACGTTTTAATAAAAAAAATCAAAGTAAATATATCATTTTTTGAGCGAGTTATTAATCAAATAACATTTCTCTCTCTCTTTCTTGAAATAGAACTTTCTAACCCAATGGTGGAATGGCCGCCGGCTGTTCCATCATATTCCATTACAATCTAATTTAATTACATAACTCAATTATATAGACATAATTATAGAGATTTAAAAAACCAATTAATTTAATTAATTCTATTTATAATTTTTATTTAGATTATTATTATTGAGGAAAATATTTTAAAAAGATCTGGAAATCTTTAAAAAACAATCAAGAGTGTATATTTGCGAATATTAATTTATTAGAAGCTTTAAAACAAATTAATTATGTAAATTAAAAAGACTCGTGGTGTTTAGGGAAGCTTTGGAATGGGTATATATATATATATATCTGATAAGTAGGTATATTTATATAATTCACGCCAAAGAAGAGTAAGTTTCATTGTAGTATTGTACATATGTAAGCCAGTATACAACCACAACAATACCCTACAAAAATGACTGGTTATTTGTGTATTTTATCTTTCACTATAACGTTTCTCTCTCTCTTTCTTGAAATAGAACTTTCTAACCCAATGGTGGCTGTTTCATTATATTCCACTACAATCTAATTTAATTACATAACTCAATTATATAGACATTATTATAAAGATTTAAAAAACAATGTAGCCAAAGATATTGCACTAATCATAATCTTCTTGAATTGGTTATATTATTATTTATTATTACTTATAAATGTTATTACGGGTATCTTTTATAATGATCAGTACAGTCGCGGACGGGGTCCAAAAAACGAACGAGAACGGGGTTATAAAAATAAATATGCAACAAGTGAGTTTAACTTACGTCGAGAAGAGATATTTGTCTACTTACCTATAATATTTGTTTGTATTTTTACGTACTATAAATGGGCTTTTATTAGATGTAAAAAAAAATTTCTTGTTCATTTTTTACTCGTATTCTTTCTAGACAAAATGGCGTCTTGTGCTAACTTCCTTACGAGCAAGCGCCATTTTTTTTTAATGTTCGTATGACAAAACTATTGATTTCTAATAAATAGCAGTTGGAACGGTTTAAAAATACAAACAAATATCACAGGTCAGTTTTAAATTAACTTTTATCGACGACAGTTACTTTTATTTGTTGTATATTTGTTTTTTTTTAGCGTTTTCAGCGTATGGATTATAATAAAGATACCCGTTATTACTTATATGTTGTATTACTTATATATTTTATCTTTATCGTCTAATATTGTATCCTAATTTACTTGCATATTTAATATAATTAAAACGTTTATGTAGTTTGCTTGAAGCATTGTTTATTGGTATATAGAAATGTGATACTTCGAAAGCAATACAATGCAGAGGTGTGACGGCTAGACACAAGTTGGAGCAAATAAGACATATAATGGTGGAACAAATTAAATAGTTTCAAGGTTGAAACTAATTCATTTGTTCCACCATTATATGTCTTATTTGCTCCAACTTGTGTCTATCCGTCACACCTCTGCGATTGTATTGCCTTCTAATATCACATTTCTATAAAAAAAATTAATTTTTACAACGTTTTAAGCCTGAAATTAGCGACCTCCTAAAAAATCGACCACCATTTTCAACTGACTCGCGTTGCGCCAAATGAAAGTTATCTTGCCTTTCGTAACATTTATTTGTTGCCTATTTGATTTTTCTTCTTTTTTTTTTTTACTCCTTTTTCGTTCTGTTAGCTGTTGTTATAATGCCCGAATTTCTTTTTTTGCTTCCGGTGGGCTTTTAGCAAAGTGTTTGGTTTTGTTTTTTGTTTTACGGCATATCAACCCTTTTCAGGTTATTTAATCCGGTCATTTTGGTAAAAGTTTTTATGCTTCAAGTTCTTTATATGTTCAAATATTTGTTCATGGTGTTTGGTTTGGTTGTTTGTTTTACGGCATATCAACCCTTTTTAGCTGTTGTTATAAATAAAGCAAATAAGACATGGACTTGGTTTAAATTTAGATTTAAAATGTAATGAAAAAAAAAATTATAAAAAAATTTATTAAAGGTAAATAAATAAATTGAGTAAAAATAGATAAATAAAATATAAAAAATATTAAAGTTTATTTTGTTTTGTTTATTTATTATTTTTAAATCTGGTTAGAATTCAAATTTAACCAGTATTTTCTGCGAGGACTGCATCCTCACTGCGCCTTCACATGCATGCTTGAACTTGAGTTGAGCACGGTTCTGAAGAAGTGAGTTCTCGAAATATTATATCATACAGAGTTTCCACCGGACC